>VBSK01000425.1:0-317722 GCA_006112555.1 Tuber indicum | reverse complement strand
CATCTATTGAAAATAGAAGAGCCGTTTAGTCATTTGGGATACTCCTTCTTAGAACCGCATTAATGATACAACCTATATTAACCATATAATACAGCGAAATCTGCACCACTGGTGGCAGTTTCTGCATTCAAGTGGACAAACAAATTCCGGTTACATCTACTTTCAATAAGATAACGCCCCCGCCCACCGCTCATGCCTTGCTCAGGCTGCTATGCAGGACCTTGGTCATTCTAACGACTTTCTTCCTTGGCCTGCCAGCTCTCCTGATATGAGTCCAATCGAAGGTGTTTGATACTTACTTAAGCGTTGTATACTACAGCTTCGCCCACAGCCTACCACCACTGTGGGGCTTCATGAGACCATTCTCCAACAGTGGGCCAATATCTGAGCTCAGGATATTGAAAACCTTACCTCTTCTATGCCTAATTGGATTGCAGCACTCCAGGAGGCTCATAGTGGCCATACTTGGTTTTAGTTTCCCAGCGTAAATGCATTGTACCACCTGAAGCGGTAGGTGGCCGACGGTGGAAGTTTACTCTTAAAGTTTTCCACTTTAACTCTTAGCACATTCTTTTTTGTTTTCTTCTTTCATTCAGTAAAAACTCTTGTATAATGGGCTTCTCTCGCCTTATTGGACAGCTAAATCAACTCTCTTAGTCAGTAGTCAGGTTGCGAGTGGGACCTATTTACTAAACCAAGTCTGACCTGCTAAGCTCTTGGACCATTCAATACACTGAAGACAGCTACATGATTACTCTAGGCGAGTTCATGTAATGAGACTCCACTGAGTCCTATTACAAGTAGCCAAACCTATACCCATATCGGTGTCAAGAGACTAGCGCGGTAGGGATGGCGGTAGACTTAGGTCTACTGAGTGGAGGTACCGGGGTGGTTAAGTACTTCAGTCAAGCATACTAGACCATACCAAAGGTACATAGGTACTAGTAAAAGTTGGGGGTTACCCTACTCTGTAGGGTAACCCAAGTATTCAATTTGGAAGTTATCCTGAATTACTCGACAGAGAGTCCAGGTCGAGTTACACTACCTTCGGACTAGGGTTACCCTGCTTTGCGCTATAGGTTACCCTGCTATGGAGTCAAGTTACCCTACCTTGAAAGTAACTTGTTACACAGGACTTTGGGGGAAGTTCCTAGATTGTTTATCACGCGAAGCTACATAGGGTGCGCGAATCTCAGGTTGTGCGAATCACTCCCGCACAACCAGTTGAGCTCCAAACAAGCTGTAACTTGGAGGTGTGGTTGCTAACACCCCCCTCCAGCCCCGTGATAAGTCTCTAGCATTATGGGCTACAGCCTGAAGAGTTGCTGTAAGTCTAGCAAAGTCTCCAAGTGGAGATGTTGCCGTAAGTCTGTATGTGCTCACGCCGTCCGTCAGACTGAACGCTGTCTGCAGGATATATGAGGGGGAAGAGGGGAACCTGGAGAATAGCCTCCAGGTAGTTTCGTATAGAACAGATCAAAACTGACGGAGTAATACTGCTTTGAGGTCAGGAGTAGTACCTGAGGTTACCGGAGGCCAGTAGGCGAGGTAACCGAAGTCTGTTGCCTCGAAAGTGTAATTGTATTGGAGAATGGTTAAGGGACTCTGAGACACACGATAAGACCTACTTCTGGAAAGGTTGACCGTAGATAGCGCCTATTGGTAGTCAACCTCCGGAGTAGTCTATCGGAGGAGCTATGTGGCTATCTTCTGAAATGATATAGAAATGAGGAGAACTGGATAGATGTTTGGGAGCTGCAACTGCTTGCAGAAGACTAAGTGTATATGGGTAGAGAGTTCCATAGCTGGTATAGTATCTGCACAGACATGACAGCTCGCCCTAGCATGACCGCAATGTGAAGAGTTTTTACTCCTGCGATTGCATTGGAGATGCAGCGGCTAAAGCACTTCTATTGGGCAGATGTTAGAACGCAACCAAGTGGTCTAGTTTGCTATAGGGGATCGTTGGTACAACCCGTAGAGGTTAGCTAGACAGCCCACAGGAGTTGGGTGCTCGTGAATGCAGAGTAATGATGGAGAGTAACTGGCAGCATACCAAACCTACTTAAGTACATGCGAGTTCTCCTCTACTCTAGCAATCAACTACCTCTCAAGATCAGGACTTAATTGAGTAAAGCTGTAGCTTAACAATATTAAGTTTTACCATTTTGTTTTTTCAACTCTACTGATAATTACCTTTATCTTTACGTTCAGAAGAACACTTCGGTGCGGTTGCAAACTTGAAATCCATCTTCCCAGAGGGAGCCCCTGTTACAGTTTGTTTACCTGTATTTTTACCGTATTCTTAATTTCGACTGTATTCTTGTAGTATTATTACAAGCGTACTTTCATTTTTGTTCTTTTATGAGTACTATTATTATTCCCTAAACTCTCCCCTTATCCTTCTTGTCTAACTAGTATTCTTATCCAGCTTCCCTTCCTTGATTATTTTTAAATACTTCTCAATTCTCATATGATAACCGTTGTTTCCTATTCTATTAGTTTTCATGTATTGAAATCCATACGGTAGTTATATACGATCACTCGATGTAACTTAGATACTCTCCAAGCTGTTTAGCAATATTTTGATTCTTTCCATACAATCTTATCTCCCGATCCTCTGATCCCTGTATTGCCAGACTTAGTTTCTGATTTTTAAGGACACTCCCAAATACTATAAATTTATTTTAAAATATGGGTGCAGTTTTGGGAAAAAGAAGTAAACTTGACTTTTTGGAGTTTTGAGTTAGAGTGATTTTTAGTTTGCAGAGCAACCAGAACACTCTTGAAAAAACACAAAAATGTTTTTTCTGTAAACAAATTCAAATACCTGCACCACTAATTAAGTTGTAAAATTGTAAATATTAGTAAAATATTTACCTATTTTACGTTTATTACTCTATGGTAAAAAAATATTTTTTAAGTAATAGAATACTTTAATTAGGTTCAAGACCAAGAGTTTGAAAAAGAGGTTTTCTAATATGTTAAAATAAGAGTTATAAAGAACTTAGATTTTATCAACTGCTCTCCTCTTATTTCTAAACCCAGTTAGATGATCCTACTCCTCATTCTACTACTGTTATAAACCCTAATTATATTGCATATTATTATGAACTTGAAAGGACTTTATAATATCTGTTGAATGCTTGAGAGAAATACATTTATCTCTAAAGATTATAATAACAACAGATTTTATTCCCAAAAATATTTGAAAAATTGTTAGCATATAGATCTGAACTCCGGCTATTTTATAATGGAAAAAAAAATTTTAACAAAATTTTCATTGGTACAGTAAATGGTCCAATAATGCTCCAATATTCAATTCAAATATATTTCAAGATAGTTACAGGCTACCCTACATGATACTATATCCTTGACACTATTGAGTGTAATTTGTGGTTGTTGACAAGTTTATTCCTTTTCCTATAAATGCATCCATATATTCTATTTTCAACTTTTATTATGATATATTTTATATCGCAACATGTCAAACAGAACCTGATATATATGTTACCATAATAGGAGGTATTATATTACAGAACTATATCAGTACTACCAAGGAATTCAATACAAATAGTAACTCACTTTTGGCCTCAATTTTCTCCAACATTCTGCAATATCAAATACTAGCTGATATAGGCTATTATACTAAACAAGGTAATAACTGTATCTATAAAATTAAACAACAAGTCTGATAGAGGTGAGTTGTTTTTTTTGCCGATTTCTAATTTAGCTACCATTTTCAGCTCATAGTGGAAATATTATAAGATTTAAGAAAAAAGAGGATAGTTACCAGTTAGATAAACAGGAGAGCTTTGAAATTATGAGAACTATTGTAAAAAACAGAATTATCTGGAATTATTATGGAAAGTATATTAAATAATTTCTGAGCCAATTGAAAAAATAATACAAATTTATTATTAAGGCTCCATTCAGCATGTCACTTTATAGTATATTTTTTTGGCATAATAAAGTTTTTATAATATAAAGGGTGTTTGGGATATGTTATCAAATGAGAATTTTTTTTTGTACTTATAAATGTTTATGGTATATTTTTATAGTAGTGCTAGATGTAGAATCATCAGACAGCACCTAGAAAAAGCATAAACCTCTGAACTTATATATAAAAAATTTCTTCCAGCAATATACATAATAATCAGTAGAATACCTCAGTCTCCATCTGATTATTCTTTATTTCTCAAGATGAATATGTGGTGTAGGAGAAGGGTTATGGGGTAAAAGTAAAACTTTTTCATCCTATAGTTGATTTTGGGTACTCACCCTAAGCTCAGTTATTTGACTACTTTTCTTTCTTCTTTCTTATACATGTAACATGCTTGCCAAACATGTTATATTATTATTTCCTCAGAATGTTTTTATTAGCATACAGTCACTAGACATAAGTCTTGGTGAAAGCTTAGTCAGCAACGCTAAGCGAGAATAAATGCCACTACAAAGAAGAGATATCACGTACACATTACCGGTCGCACACACCACCACCCAAACAAACCTCACAATACCTCCTAAACGAGTAAATCCATCCAGGGATAAGCTTAAAACAGTACACTGAGAGCTTAGGAACGTTGAGAAGGGTATGATTATTGCCTTTTTCTACACCTTTAAGACCATTTCCACTGTCATACAACTAGTCAGTCGCCCCTGGTCTACAGTCCGGAATTGTCTAGCGAGAGCAAGTGAACGAGTGTCACGGATGTGACAGGTAGCTCAGGATTTCGCACATGACTCGATTATGAGTCATGGGTCTTGCGCATATGACTCGCTTGAGTCATATGACTTGTTTATGTTATGATTTGTTATGTTTCGCACATGACTCGATTATGAGTCATGAGTCTTGCGCATATGACTCATTTGAGTCATATGACTTGTTTATGTTATGATTTGTTATGTTTCGCACATGACTCGATTATGAGTCATGGGTCTCGCGCGTATGACTCATTTGAGTCATATGACTTGTTTATGTTATGATTTGTTATGTTTCGCACATGACTCAATTATGAGTCATGGGATCTCGCGCGTATGACTCATTTGAGTCATATGACTTTGGTAAGGCTTTTCACGAGGCTCACACTTGTGAGTCATCAGGGTTAGGGTTGGCGGAAGAGCACTATATAAGGAGGTCGATACGACGGGGAAGATAGGCTCTTCACGCTTTGTTCTAAGTAATTTCCTTACTTCTATCTTCGCTCCGCCTCGGTAGCGAGCTTCAACCTCACGCAACGCATTTCGCCTCGCTCACGATAACTTCATCGATACGATCCATCGTTTCCATCTTCGTTTGTCGGGCGGTTGGTGATAGAATAGTTGTTCTCGCTTGAGAAGGTGTTCCAGAGGGAGATATCCGTGGTTGATCCCGGTAGTCTCTGGACACAGGCTTGAGTGAGGATGGCGACTTCGTCCGCCTCCTCCTCCACGGACTCTGTCCCCACCTCGCGGATGTCGTCTCCCGTTCGGATCGACTCCAACCCTTCCTCCTCGCTTGAGACGGCTCGCGTCGCCTTGTCTCTCGCGCCCGTTTCTGAGGCTGTCCGTGGCCTCATTCCTACAACTACACGGTCGTACGCTGCGCTGGCGGGGATTACAGTTTTCTGTCCTTCGCCCATGAACATGGCTGCCCCAACGCGGTGAACCCGGCGTTGGATGACTTGGTAAGGGGGTCGGTTGCTGCAACCGCCCCTGTCACGATGAAAGAGGTGGAGTTTTTTGTGAAGGGTTGCTATCTGGGAAGGGGTGTCCAGCCACCTGTGGCTTGGACAATGCCTCTACACGGGCCTCTTCAATCGGTTCAACTCCGATCACGGTTCGGTGTACACACCGACCGTGCCCCCCACCCCCCCACCCCCTCCTCCGACCGTACTCAGGTCCAGGATCATCCCGTCCCGCCGGCCACCACCCCCCTCCCAGCCAACCAACACACACGGTCCAGCCACACGGTTCAGGCAGCATCATGGTCTACCTCTCCCTCCGCCCATCGAGCGGCGTTCGATAGGATTGTGACTCGGGATCGCGCTAAGCGAGCCTCCACTGCTCCCCCCCCCTCCTTTTTGTCTGGCTGCTGTCTTTGGTGAAAAAGCCCTCTACACTACTGGAAGTTCCAAGCTGGACGAACCCTGCCAGAGACACCCCCCCCGGCAAAGGGAAGCTGGCCGTGCCCCGTCCTCTTCCCCCCCAAACGCGCCGCCCCGCCCGCCCCCAGTCCCTTCTTTGAGCCCCGGTTCATGAAGGCGATTGATGTTGAAGAGGGTCGGAAAAAACAGATCGTCCCGGATGAGGAGTTTTCCCATCTCCTGGATACCCACCGGAAGCGCCTGGCCCCCCCCGTGCTAGTTCCTTCCACTATTGAGGATTCCCCCCCCTCGTCCCCCCCTTTGCTGATCACCCAGGAAGTGGTGTCAGGCGATCGGCGGAGGTAATTGTTCGGGACACCCCCATGGCTCTGGAGGAAGGAAAAGAACTCGGAAGCGACCGGCTTGGGCGACAGCATTCACGCCCCCAGCCTTCCAGATACTGTCCCTTGTTCCTCCCCCCCCTGAGACCGACTTCGCCCCCCCTCTTCACCGGGTGGGTGGCTGGAAGGAACGCTGGGTATCCCCCGAAGCACGGGCAGTCCCTTGGAGGTGCCGCTACCGGAGACCCAGCCAGAGGATGCTGACGCTGCCATGGCTAGGGCGGATCAGATCATGGCCGAAGTAGATGAGATGATGGCGGCTGGTAAGTCCCCCTCCCCCGCTCCCAGGTCTGGCAGTATTGTGGGGTCCATGTTGGAGGGCTTTGAGGATATCCGGTCCGGGAACACCCAGCCCCTCTTGTCACCTCTTCCTAGCGTGGACGGGTCCGAGGAACCTGACACTGTGGAGGATGTCCGGACTTGGATGAAAGACGAGATCGTGGAGACGGTCCCCATATGTGGGTGGGACGTCGGTTCCATCGCTTGGAAAATGCGGTTCGGACCTTGACGGATATAGTCGGCCGGCAGGAGGAGGAATTGCCGCCTTGAAAGGCAGGTTGGCCCCCCGCCGTCGTTCCCCCTCTGTGACTCCTGAGTCTCAGGGACTACCCCCATCCCGCTCCTATCAGAGGGGTCTACTAGCCCCATCCGCTCCTCACCCTACCAAGGGTCTCACTCGCTACCTAGACAGGTGAGCCCCAACGGCTTGCTACTAAAACGTCGTGTCGTGGACATGGTGAAGTAGATGGCATACGTGCCCAAACCCGCCGCCGCTGAAGGACAAGACAGTTCCGGTCCGGCCCACTTCGGCGGCCCCCTCCCACAGCACCAGCAGAGTGGCAGCTCTTCCAGTGATGGGGGGGTAGTCCTGAAGGTAGGAAAAGCTGCGGAGGGAAAGAGGGTGAGCTTTGACGATGAGAAGGAGGAGAAGGAGAAGGATGATGGAAAGAAGAAGGAGAGAAAGAGAGGTAGGCGCCTGAGTGGTGCTGCCAGGAGGAGAGAAAAAGATGGCGGCTCAGGCCGGCCAGGAAACCTCGGCGACCCCGGCCAAGACTCAGGGGAAGACTACTACTGACGGACAGGCTACCCCCCCCTGCTGCCGCCCCAGTACCCACGGTGCAAACCCTTTCGTCAGGGCCAGGCGCCATCAGGAGGATCTACAACGTGGTGCCAAACCTGATCCCTCGCGACGGCCCTCCTCGCAGCGCCAGTCAGCAGGGGCCACCACCGAAGCCGGCTCCACCCCAGTCCTCGCCTACCCCGGATGCTAGGGGAAGGCACATTACAATGCGGTTTGCCACCCGCAAGGAAGTGGCCCTGGGGGTGTAACGATGGAGGCCATCCGGAATCGTATCAACGTCACTTGTCCAACTCGCCGAAAATTAGGGGCACCTGCCCTTACGTTCGTGCTGGGCATGTCCGAAACGAGATTGGGTGTATCTTCCTCACCCTGGCGGCCCACTCTGCCGCTGAACTTGGAAACCGTCTTGACAAGGCCCGGTTGGCGCTGTTGAAGGAACTTTCACTCCCGGAATTTGTTTTCCAGAAGGATGTGAAGAAGGTGAAGATCATGGTGACGGGTGTCCCCCTTTCGGACACTGGCTGTGGCTCCATCTGGAAGGTTGACGGGTGGATTGGGGAGCAGGCCTCGGATGGCTTGCGCACTGACTTGGAGCTAGGTAATCCCGGCATAGTCACTGTGTCCCGCCCCGACATCATGGGGTCCATTCATGCCATGAGGCAAGCTAACGCCGTATCTTGCGGTATTCGCTTTGTGGTGGAAGAGAATGAGGCGGCTAAGGCTGCTTTGGAAGCTGGGAGGATCTGGCTTCGGGGGGGTACCCGGAATGTTAGGGTATTCACCGAACACCGCACGGCGAAGGTTGTGGTAAGTGTTTGCAGGTGGGCCACTTTCAGGCCACCTGTGCCCTTCCTTCCAGGTGTCGGTTTTGTTACGGGGAGCACCTGTCCCGGGAGCACATGTGTAAGGCTTTAGGGTGCCCCGGGGGCGTGGGGGGAGGCATGTGGGCACACCCGCAGGATGTGTTGGTTGTGCGACAGGACCGATCACTTTGCTGGATATGAGAAGTGTCCTGCCTTGAGAACTGACTCTAGGACTCCCGCGTCATCCCCACCCGCGACGACGGCGGCCGATGCCGCGGGCTCTCGCCCGAAGTGCCCGAAGTGTGTGCGGGGAAAAAAGGGACCTGAGAGGGGGGGACGACGGCGCACGACGCCGGAGCAGGGGACGGTCGCCAACTCCCAGGGTGGTGGAGGTGAGCAGTGATGAGGAAGAGGAGGATGTTCCGCGGGAGAAGTCTGCCAAGGCTAAGGGTAAGGAGCCTGAACGACCCCCCCCTTCCCCCTCCCCCAAGCGCGGTATTTTGAAGAAGAAACCTGTTCCCAAGAAGGGCGATGCTATGTGGTTCGCCCTGGACTCTGAGGGTTTTTTAAGTGACTCTGGCCCCTGTGGCCCGAGCGTATCTGTCGAAGCCCCCTTTTAATGCGTATCACGGCGATAGCATGAATGTGGGGAGGAGTGGGGAGGAAGTGGCAGGAATCGGGCGCTGGCGTTTGATGTGTTTTCTTTTGTTGATTTGTTTTTTGTTTTGGAACCTCCGGTTGATTCGGAGGGGCAGCATGTGCCGGTAGAAGTTGATGGTTGGGATTTGTTTTCCTTTGTTGTTGGATCGGGGGTGGAGGTGTTTGTCCGCTCGCATTTGTGTGGGCTGTTTGATGTGGTTGGGCATAAGGGTGCTTGTGCCCAGGTTGGGTTTTGGGAGAAGGGTGAGAAGAGGGTGCTTGCAGGCGTCTACATCCCACCTACACACACCAAGGCCGAATATCAGTCAGGGCTGAGGGACGTCGGGGAACCGGATATCGCGTTTGGTGATTTCAATGCCAGGCATCGAGATTGGGACCCATGGGCGGAGACGGCCAGACAGGAACACTGCGGACGATGGTTGCGGGAATGGATGGCACCTCGGTTGCTGAACATGGCTCAGCCTGACCGACCGACGTTCCGCGATATATCAATGATAGACCTCTGCTTGTATCGACGGCTGTACCTACAGCACAAGTACCTTGATGTGGTGGGCTGCGAGCATGCCGCCCAGACAATTCGACTCCATGTGGACCTACCTGACAATCTCATGAGAAGGAGGCCTGCTTGGAAGAAGGCAGTGTGGGGAAGGTTGGGAAAGAACTGGACGCCCTGAAAGAGGTGGATGATGAGCAGCTGTGGAGGGAGGGAGTGAGAAGTGTGGTGGACGCACTCCCACGGGCTTCCGTTGGCAGAAGCCGGTGCGAGTGGTGGACGCCTGAGTTGGAAAGGATGAGGCTGGATGTGGCCCGGCTGAAAAGATACTCCAAACGCACGGCGGAGCGGACGGAGGACTTTAAGCTGGCAAGGTGTGTTTACCGGGCTTGCCTGTTGAGGGCTCGGTTCGACCACATTAGGACCAAGCTGGCGGAAAGCAAGGACCCCGACATCTTCAGGCTGGCAAGGAAGTTGGAGGCCAAGCGCACGCTGCCCTCGATGGTGCGGTCCAACGGTTCCTTGGCTACCACGCACGCCGAGATCAGCGACCTGATTGCACAACAGCTTGATCCTGGTGATCCCGCCCGGTGGACTGAAAGTGTGATTGAGATGGACAGCGCACAGGAAATGGAGACGGCGCTGGCGAGATCTCCCACAAACACGGGCCCCGGCGAGGACGATATCGGCTATCCCTTCCTAAGGTTTTGGAAGAGGAGGGATGCCACGACGTTGCGACGCCTCGTTGACTGTGGGCTGCGACATGACATTCCGGACTGGCATAGGGCAGAGGTAGTGCTTATACCCAAGCTCGACAAGCCGCGGTATATGATGTGGTCAAGTCATGGCGCATGATACACCTACTCCCAACCACGGCTAAGGTGGCGGAGAGGGTGGTGCTGCTCCGGCTAGCCGCTTGTCTAGACCTCGGCGAGACACAGTTCGGCTCCCGTAGGAGGCCGGGGGTCCACGATGCCATGGCGGTCGTTCAGGAATTCCTGCGCCATAATGAGGGGTACAAACGTCTGATTCTGTCAATGGACGTAGAGGGAGGGTTTGACAATATTGACATCAACCTCCTGTCGGATTTCCTGGTGGCCCGGGGGTGCCCTCCCAACCTGTGTCAATGGGTTCGGAGATGGACAGGTTGTCGGTCCGTTCGCTTCCGGTTCAATGGGTGTGTTTCCCGGGTGTACCATGTTAGCAAGGGGGTCCCCCAGGGGTCACCGCTTTCCCCCTTTCTGTTCGGTGCTTACGTGGCCGACATTTTCACACCACGGATGCGTTACTCCCCGGGTGTCCGGCATTTGGTGGCCTCATATGTGGATGACGGGGTTATCATGGTTGCGGCTGACTCTTTTGATGCTGCCCGATACCATGCTGGGGAATTGTTGCGAGATTGCGACCGTGTTGCGCGAGATAGGGGAATGGGGTTTTAGTGCGTTGAAGACGCAGTGGATTGGGTTTGGTGATAGGGCATAGGAAGGGATGGAGTTGTTGGGAGAAATGGTGTTGCCATCTGAGGACCTGCGGGTTCTTGGATATAGGTTCAATGTATTTCTTAACTTTTCTTCTCATGTACGTTATTGGTTGGATAGGGGGTTGGGTGTGAGGAGGAGGATTGCGGCGCTGGGAAGGAGGTTTGGGAGTGTTGGGGGTTTGGGAGCATGGGAGACTTACCGTTTGGTGCAGGCAGCCTACCTTCCGACCGTCTATTACGGACTTGAGTTTGTAACCGACTACCCGTCGTATGTGAAGCAGATTCAGGTCCACGTCAACGATTGCCTCCGCTCGGTGTTCCGGACTCCTATGAAGCTAGCCAATAACGTTTTGCTGGCAGAATACGGGGTTACACCTGTCGCTATTCAGGGCAGGTACCTACAGCGGAGGTGCTACAGCCGGTTCATCAATTACCGGTATTGCGAGGACCATCCTTGGTTCGGGCAGATCAGGCTGGACTGGAAGGAGGAAGGCATGGTAGCCCACCGACAGCATTCGGACAAGGTGCTTTCATACCGTCCCGCGGTTACGATCGGGAAAGGGAAGGAAACCATGGCCTCAGACACGCCGGGGAAGTCAAGGAACTCAGTGGCGGCTCGGATCTGGTGGTGTACACTGACGGGTCCAGGATGGCCGAGGGTGCTGGTGTCGCTTGGGCCGCGTTCACACAGGGGGCTTCACTTAGGATAGGGGGGGGTGTTCGGTGCCACTGTCCTGGAGCATCGTCGAATGCGAACTGTTTGCCGTTGTCTGTGCCTTGCGGGAGGTCAGTGGTTTGTGTGAGGGACGGGGAGTACATGTGTTTCTGGATTGCGTCCCCGCCCTGCTTCTGATTGAGAACATGTTGCCCGAGGGGGACTCGGCTGATGTTAGGCATAAAGAAAATGCACAGACCTCTCGGTAGGGTAACTGCGCACAGACCCTCATTTTATCGAGAGCCTAACACCCCCCTCCGGCCCCGTTCTGGGGCCCGCACGTCCTTAGCGAGATTTCGAAGAGTTGCGTCCTATGACTAAAATGTCATTCCAATGAAGCCCACTTCATAACACCATATACGTCACTGCCGTCCGTCCGACCGGAAGCTGTTCGCAGGATATATAAGAGGGCACCTCTGGGTACCTCTGAGAAGTGGAACGGAGGAAATCCGTCGGAGGCGCATTAAGTTATCAGGCTTCAAAGTTGGGCATCCTAACTATGGGCCGAAAGTGACGGGACGTTTTCGGTTCGGAAATCCGCAATTGCTCCTACAGTGCCCCAGAGGCCATAGGGGTTAAATATGACACCAATACCTATCTGAAGGCCGCTGTATGTTGGTTGGTCCTGGAGACGGGATCCCTCGAGAGGTGATTCTCTTTGAGGCGAGGCGGACCGAGGGGAAGCTGCTCAGACTCAGAAGACCTAATAGGCGGTAGACTTAAGAGTGTTGGCACACCGTCTACGCGACCTGCATTATGCATAGGTACCCGACACATACGTTGGCCACTATGTGAAATCGGAAGAGACTACTGGAACGATAGTCAAGACGACTGAAGTTTCAGACAGAAGTCTACTCGTCTCTATAAATCGAAGACCGGTCATTCGAGGATAATGTCGCATCCTACGACTAGACGGAAAAGGAATTTATGAGAACGAAGATGGTGTGTGAAAGTTCAGGGTCAAACAGTGTTCGCACTTGTTAAGACTATGAGACGTTAGCGTACAACCTTGGATAGGTACTTAGTTATAGGAGGATTAGAAGTAGTCCGCGAACACTCAGACGCGGGATATAAATATCGAAGTGCCTCCCAAGCTTTTAGACATCATCAAGCAACGGAGAAGAGACCTTAACAATATAACATTGTTTTACCTACGAATCTTTATAAAATTATTTCTCTTATCAATTACGCGAGTTCTTAGTAGTCATAAACGAAAAGAACGATTCCGAGCCTTCCTAGACAAATCTCCGTCTATTACGAAAGATTCAGGCCTAAGTCTTCTCGACAATTACTCAGAGTCGGCTTCCGCCTAACACTATATTGTTAGCTCTCCTTGTTACCAAGGCTCACTAAATAAGTCGGTTACTACTCTGCGCTAAGCAAGCGCATGGGTTCGAGTCACGCAGACGACGAGTCCGTTGAAAGCACGGTATACTACCCTGCGATTGATGATACGGTACACTACCCTGCGATTGATGATACGGTCGGATTAGACACCCTTGAGGAACTCTCCCGAACCAATTCAATATTCGAACCACCGACCAAGGTACACTACCCTACTATTAGGTCAGTGTTATCCGGTCTGTCGGAGCCCCGAGAAATACCATTTCTGGAACAAGAAGCTCCCTCGTGGTATACCGACCCAACTCTAGTTCCTACGAAGGAAAAATTTCAAAAGCTTTACGAAACCTGGTACGGGCCAGAATTCGTTTGGAAACCTTTCCTCGACTGGGACACCAGTGAAGAGGGATCCTTTGATAGTAGTTTTACACCTACTATACCTTTGGCGTGGAGGCTCGGGAACCACCCGAACTCTCATTAAGACCGAGTCCCATTATAGGAAAAGATGACAGAACCATCGTCATCGTGGTTCCCTGAAGGTCCGGGAACGCCGGTGCCATGGAGAGAACCTCCCAAAAAATTAAAAGATAAAGATGCGATGGACACCGGGAGCGAAGGAGAAAATGCACCGAGCCAACCTTCATCGCTCCCCCCGGGAATAAGGCGTCCCCCAAGAGATGGATCACGGGCATCAAGTGTCCCCAGCTCGTCCCGCTCATCTACTCCGAGGCCAAGGGATCAGGCAGCCGACTTGGCAAAGTTAGCTGCAAGGGTAGGAGTGGTACTACGCGATGTCCGGAGGGATATAACTTCCTCCATTGACTCTGCAAACATAGCGTTTGCCCAGCTCACGGGAGCTCAACAGGAAAACGCCCTTCGACTATTTGAAGTTCAAAAACAAATTGCCGAAGGAAAGGAAATCCATAATCAGGACATAGGGGTCCTGTTGATGCAATGTCAGGGAGTAGAGACCGAAGTAAAGTCTCTACAAGAAAGAATAGTAAGGGAAATCGCGGAAAATCTGGCACAACAAGCTGCCAGACAAGACCATCACGAAGGGGTTACCTCACAGTTACACCAGACCACGCTTGAACGGGACATTCTTCTACAACAAGCAGTAGAAGAAATCAGAAAGGAAATGAAGGACCGAGACCGGAAGGTAAATAGTGCCTTCAAGGAAAGAGATGCGCTCTTTCAAAACGAGGCAAAGAAGACTCGTGAGGCACTCTCGTCTCAACAGAGTGAACTCAAAAAGATTGGTGAAGCGGTCCAAGAACTTCTCGTTTCCTCGAGAAAGAAAGAGACTCCGAAGGAAAAACCGGAAGCTAGCAAGCGTGTAAGGATGGAGTCGGTGGAAGATGATGATGAGTACTATTCCAGACCGACTAGGCAAGAAAAAGGAAAACAAATTGAGAAACCTCAAAATAGTCGGGAAGGGACCTCAGACGCAACTCCACCACCTGGACAAGGAGGGGGGTACCCAAGTGATGACGACGGTGACGACAGCGACCATGACGCTGAAGGAAAAAGAGGCGGTGGGCCAGAAAGGCGCCGCAGGGGTCTAACCCCAGAACAATCAGACCTGGCGAATGTCCTGGCGGAAGCCTTCGTGGTAAACACAAAACGGCCAGCGGAGGCACCACCGCTTTTTGAAGGAGAAAAGCACCAGGATGTGCACATTTGGCTTCAGCAATGTATCGATTACTTCGACCGAAATCCTCACATCTGGAGAGATGACCGGGAACGGGTCATATACGCCCTCAACCGTACCAAGGGAAAGATAGTAACACCATACACGATATGGTACCGGAGAAAGATGGACGGGCTACAGGGCGAAACCCAAAATCGGAATTTTCGAAGATGGACCCGCTTCTCGTACGAAATAGGAAAGGCCTTTGCGCCTCTACAGGAGGGACGACAAGCCCTGCGGGACATGAAGGAAGTAAAATACAAGGGCAACATTCAAACCTACCTCCGAATCATGCACAACCTGAATAACAAAGCCAATATGACAGGTGAATCATGGAGAGAGACAGTTGAAAGAAACTTGCCCGAAGACATTCTCACCCGTATCTCCTTCCAGAAGTTCGATACCGACGAGGAATGGGAGGATGTTGTAATAGAAGCCGGCCGGGCAGAAGAAGACCTTCAGTACCGAAAAAAGTTACTGAAAGAAGGCAGTTCCCGACACACCTCCTCTAAGGATACAAAGGACAAATCCTCAAGAAATGAAAGGCCGGATAAGCCACGAAGAGACAAGGCTTATATAAAAGGAGGTGGAGGACCCTCACGAAAAAGGAAACGTGAAGATCACAAGTCGGAACGGCCAACTAAGAAATTAGGAGGAAGTGCTCCGATCACACACTCGAATTGGTCGGAAGCACACCAAGGAATCTCGCAAAGTGTCATTGATACGAGAAAAAAGGACAATAACTGCACGAGATGTGGAAAAAAGAACCACACATATAAGACGTGCTATGGGAACATTCAAGTATCGGCAGCGACAGTCAGCCGAAGGCCATTACGAATGGGCCCTAACCGAGCAAGGTCCGCCAAACCACCAAGACCTACTCGAAAACCCGCACAAGCTGGACAGGTCAGAACCACCAGCCGGTTGTGGGAATTAGGTGAAGACGAAGAAATCACATAAGTTTTCACAAAGGTACCGACAACGACGGTGTTCGGGTAGTCTAGTAGACACATGGTCTCTAGGAATCGAAATCAACGGCAAAACAAGAGACCGAAGCGAGGCAAGCAACCATGCTGGATGACCTGAGTGGGAGTACACGCGTCCCTCTTGCTGAGACAAGAGGATTAATAAAGAGCGATGTTGACATTGGCGGCGCCTCTATGCTTCCCAAGGTAATAACGTATGTTTCGCCCCAATGCCCCGAACACATGCTTGTTTGGGTAGTCAGGCACGTGACCTGGAATCTGAAAGGTCTCCGATAAGGACCAAAACCTAGACAGGAAACAGACAGCACCAAGGGTACCGACAGGAGCGACAGTAGGGCTAAGATGAAAGATTTAGGAGGATGAGCGAGGCGTATCTTCGACCACTAGGTACAAGAGCTCTAGACCTCACCTCTATTTATTACTTCTTAGGTGCCGCGCTGGTACTGGACGGGCACCCGATAAAATGAGGACACTGTCTACGGTTAAGCGAGGGTGGATAATAAGCCCGGGAAGGTTATCAAAGGGACAGCCGACCAGCCCTACGCACCCGGCTCTTGTCCCCATGATATCTGGACGATGGCAGAGACCCCCAAGTTTGGTTCCACAGGTAGAAAAAGTGGAAGGTATGGGAACTCCTCGGCAGGAGGTAAAGACCGCTAGTAGTGGGCTGCCCGATATACCAAGAAAAATTCAGTTTGTCTGAGGAGACCTTAATGGTCGAAACCGTGCGGGCATGGTAACAAACATTTTGTTACACAATGCCAAAACGAAAGCCAGAAGAAGATCGCGGACAGCCGCGAAGACGCAAGCTTTACGCGTCTCTACCTAAAAGATATTCCTGCCCTGAGGGAGACGCCTACCTCTTTTTAAACCATAGGCGACAAAAGATTAAAGTCCTGTTGGACTCAGGCTCAAATGTGTTCGTCATCAATCAAAGATTGGTACAGGAACACCGACTACCGTTCACACAACGATCGGACGCGGTCAAAATTTATGGGTTTGATGGGACCGCAGCAGTCTCCGGAGGGAAGTTTTACACCCATCCCTTATGGTTAGAAATAGGAAGAAATAGACATCTGTCTGAGATAACCTGCGAAATAGCAGAACTTGGATCATACGGGATGATCATACCATTCGGCTGGTGGCATGAGGAACATCCCATATCACACATCGAAGACCCAAAAAGGTGGTCGTTCGACGCAAAATGCTGCGAAAAATGTGTGGAGGAAGATGAGGGAATAGCCGACATGTTCGAATACGATGAGACGGTAGTCTTTGACGAAAACGCTGCCTATATTGGGAGGATTGGCGCTAGTGAAAGTCCCGACGATATAGTCTTGGGATCGCTACCTCAAGAATATTGGCGACACAAGGACCTATTCTTGCCACAAACAGCGGAAAAGTTGGCGCCCAGGAGGACGTTCGATCATGAAATCGAACTAAAGGACGACGCGAAAGCGCCCTGGGGTCCAATCTACCCCTTGTCAGAAAAACAGCTTGCCGCGTTAAGAGAATACCTTAAAATGATGATGGATCAAGGAAAAATCACAAGGAGCAAATCCCCCGCAGGCGCACCAGTGCTGTTCGTCCCGAAACCCGACGGCAAACTTCGGTTAGTTGTAGACTACCGAAACCTCAACCGTATTACGGTTTTGAACAAGCACCCACTGCCACTGATGTCCGAGCTCAGAGATCGGGTAGCTGGGGCTAAGATTTTCACAAAGCTTGATCTGAAAGACGGCTATCATCTGATAAGAATTAAAGAAGGAGACGAGTGGAAGACGGCTTTTCGAACTCGATACGGCCATTACGAATACAAGGTAATGCCTTTCGGGCTCGTTAATGCTCCGGCAACCTTCCAAGACATGATGAACCAAGTCCTGCATGAATTTTTGGACTACGGAGTGGTCTGCTATTTGGATGACATTTTGATATATTCAAAGGATGAAAAGAGTCACGTTGAGTTAGTCGATCAAGTCTTGCAAAGACTCGCCGACTACCAACTAGCTGTATCCTTGAAAAAGTCAGTCTTTCATGTCCAAGAGGTAGAATTCCTGGGATATATGGTATCTGTCGAAGGGGTGGCTATGAGCACGAGGAAAGTCGATTCCGTATTGAGTTGGAAATCGCCGGCGTCGGTAAAAGAAGTCCAGATATTTATTGGATTTGCCAATTTTTACCGACGATTTATACGAAGTTTCTCCGGAGTGTGTAAACCGATAACGGAGACACTAAAAGGAAATCCAAAGGATTTCCATTGGGGCGCTGAACAAGAATCGGCGTTCAAAGAGTTAAAGCATCGCTTTACGACTGCACCCATTCTACAACATTTCTACCCAGACCGGGAAACGGTGGTAGAAACGGATGCAAGCGACTTTGCCTTAGGATGTGTCTTGTCACAATTTGTGGATAAAAGGCTACATCCAGTTGCTTTCCACTCACGAAAGTTGAACTCGGCTGAACGAAACTACGAGATTCATGACAAGGAGCTACTTGCAATCCTAGAAGCGTTCAAAGAATGGAGGCAATACTTAGTAGGCACGGAAAAACCTGTGACGGTATACACCGATCATCAAAACCTACAATACTTCCTTACTTCTAAGGTTTGGAGCGGACGCCAAATTCGATGGGCTCAGAAGCTGGCAGAATACAATTTTAAGATTGTTTACCGACCAGGAACTAAGGGCGGAAAGCCTGACGCTCTAAGTAGACGGCCGGAGTACCGTCCTGAGGAGGGAGCTACGCATCGCGAGCAAACCGTTTTAAAGCCAGAACACTTCCAAGTAATGCTGCTGGCACTGCAGGAGGAGAAGGAAGAAGGGTTAGGAAAAGAAGTACTAGGTTGGAGCGATGAGAAAGACCTGGCGTTGAAACCAAAGACGAATACCTCGGACAGATACATCCGAGTAAGACGCTTGAACCACAAGGCAAGGTTACCCACTAAAGGTTCAAGAATGGCAGCCGGACATGACCTCTACGCCATAAGCGACGCCATTATCCCTAGACGAGGACAAGCGCTACTCGATACTGGAATAGCAATAAGCCTACCAGCAGGGACATATGGACGAGTAGCGGCCCGTAGTGGGCTGGCAGTACGTTCCGGAATTTCGGTCGGCGCAGGGACAATAGACGCCGACTATACGGGAGAACTCAAAGTCTTGCTATATAATCACAAAGATGTTGATTGCCAAATCCGAGAAGGAGACAGAATGGCTCAACTCATAGTGGAAAAAATCGACACATCCGATTTAATGGAGGTCGATAAGCTAGACGAGACTGAAAGAGGAGCCCAAGGTTTCGGAAGCACCGACATCGCTACAAGAAGTCTAATAATAAAGGAACAAGAACCCATCATATGTCAGCTAGAAGCATCGGCAGCCGAAAATTTGTCCTGGTACGACATTGAAGAAGTACCAGAGAAAATATTAATATCAACGGCCATGCTAAAACAAAAGACAATGAAGAAGTTTAACCCCGAGTTCCTTGGACAACTTCTTGAGGCGACGCTATCGGATAGAGACTGGCTGAAACGACGCGAGGACTTATCAAAGCTCCGAAATGAAGGAAAAGAATTCCCTAAGAACTGGACACTGATCGACGACCTTCTATACTATAAGAATCGTCTATTCGTCCCAGACAACCAAGCCTTGTACACCAAGATAGCCGAGGGATGCCATGACGCAAAGATAGCCGGACACTTCGGACAAGAAAAAACCCTAGAAATCATCATGAGAGATTTTTATTGGAAAGGGCTAGCCGAATGGATCAACGACTACGTGCGATCCTGTGATGAATGTCAACACAACAAGTCACCCCGACATGCGAAATACGGACTGTTACAACCGCTGCAGACGCCGTTCACAGCATGGTCGTCGATATCAGTAGACTTCATCACCCAACTACCAGAGTCACAAGGTTGTACACAAATCATGGTAGTTGTTGACCGGTTTACAAAAATGGCACACTTTCTTGGACTACAGACTACGGCTACGGCAAAGGATGTCGCAAATACGTTCTTAAGGGAGGTTTGGAAGCTACACGGCTTACCGACGGAGATCATTTCGGATATGGACTCTAAGTTCGCTGGCGAGTTTTGGGAATCATTGTGCAAGGCGTTGGAGATAAAACGACGAATGTCGACGGCATATCATCCACAGACGGATGGACAGACAGAGAGAACCAACCAAGTGCTGGAAGGATATCTCCGAAGTTTTATTAACTATGACCAAGATGACTGGTATCAGTTACTGCCGTTAGCAGAACATGCATATAACAATTCTGCAACCAACGCTCACGGAATGTCCCCCTTTTACGCGAACTATGGGTTCCACCCTCAAACTGAGTGGATGAAAGAACGTGAAGTTCAAAACCCCGGCGCTTCCCTATACGCGAACTGGATTAAGACGATACACGAACAAGCGAAAAGCTCGCTTGAAAAGACACGGGAAGGAATGACAAAATACTACGATCGGAAAGCCAAAAAACAACCTGAGTTTAGAATTGGCGACAAAGTTATGTTAAACGCAAAAAACATACGGACTAGACGGAAGTCGAAAAAGTTAGCACCCAAACTCTATGGGCCGTTCCAAATATTGGAAAAAAGAGGCAACCGAGCGTTTAAACTAAACATTTCCGACCGATGGAATATTCACCCAGTCTTCCACGTATCCTTGCTCGAACCATATCGAGAATCGGTTCATCCAGAACGCAGGCAACCTCCCAGAGAACCAGAAGAGGTTGAAGGGGACTTGCAATGGGAGATAGAGAAAATCGTCCGTAGCGAAATACGGACGTATAGGAAAAAAATCAGCAATCGTTACCGGCAGGTACGAGAGCTATGGTATTTTGTGAAATGGCAGGGTTGTGCGGAAGATGAAAATACTTGGGAACCTGCTACAGGCATGGAAAATGCCGAAGAGGTAGTGGAAGAATTTCATCGCGACAACCCGGAGATGCCAGGACAGGAAGAAGTAAGACGATGAGGAAAAGGTTTTCCTACGGTGGACAAGCAAACGCCGGAAGGTTTTTTACCCTGACCACATCGGGTCTTAAAAGGAAATTTGTTAAATAGATAATTCCAAGAAGGTGTTCGAGACGAAACCTTGTAGGAGGGAGCTCATGTTAGGCATATAGAAAATGCACAGACCTCTCGGTAGGGTAACTGCGCACAGACCCTCATTTTATCGAGAGCCTAACACCCCCCTCCGGCCCCGTTCTGGGGCCCGCACGTCCTTAGCGAGATTTCGAAGAGTTGCGTCCTATGACTAAAATGTCATTCCAATGAAGCCCACTTCATAACACCATATACGTCACTGCCGTCCGTCCGACCGGAAGCTGTTCGCAGGATATATAAGAGGGCACCTCTGGGTACCTCTGAGAAGTGGAACGGAGGAAATCCGTCGGAGGCGCATTAAGTTATCAGGCTTCAAAGTTGGGCATCCTAACTATGGGCCGAAAGTGACGGGACGTTTTCGGGTCGGAAATCCGCAATTGCTCCTACAGTGCCCCAGAGGCCATAGGGGTTAAATATGACACCAATACCTATCTGAAGGCCGCTGTATGTTGGTTGGTCCTGGAGACGGGATCCCTCGAGAGGTGATTCTCTTTGAGGCGAGGCGGACCGAGGGGAAGCTGCTCAGACTCAGAAGACCTAATAGGCGGTAGACTTAAGAGTGTTGGCACACCGTCTACGCGACCTGCATTATGCATAGGTACCCGACACATACGTTGGCCGCTATGTGAAATCGGAAGAGACTACTGGAACGATAGTCAAGACGACTGAAGTTTCAGACAGAAGTCTACTCGTCTCTATAAATCGAAGACCGGTCATTCGAAGATAATGTCGCATCCTACGACTAGACGGAAAAGGAATTTATGAGAACGAAGATGGTGTGTGAAAGTTCAGGGTCAAACAGTGTTCGCACTTGTTAAGACTATGAGACGTTAGCGTACAACCTTGGATAGGTACTTAGTTATAGGAGGATTAGATGTAGTCCGCGAACACTCAGACGCGGGATATAAATATCGAAGTGCCTCCCAAGCTTTTAGACATCATCAAGCAACGGAGAAGAGACCTTAACAATATAACATTGTTTTACCTACGAATCTTTATAAAAATTATTTCCCTTATCGATTAAGCGAGTTCTTAGTAGTCATAAACGAAAAGAACGATTCCGAGCCTTCCTAGACAAATCTCCGTCTATTACGAAAGATTCAGGCCTAAGTCTTCTCGACAATTACTCAGAGTCGGCTTCCGCCTAACAGCTGAGATGTGGGAAGTCATGGCACCTTTGATGGAGGCTGTACGCCCGCGCTTTGGCTGGGTTCCGGGACACATGGGCATCCAGGGCAACGAGCTGGTCGACAGGAAGGCCAAGGAGAGTACACGCCTGCCACTGCAGCCATTCCGGTGGGAAGGGGTAAGCTTTGGTATAGGGCACGCTGCGTTGGCTCGTGAGCTGAGAAAGGAGGAACGGGAGGCCTGGCATGTGAATGAGGGCCACGGGTATTATGCTCGTGGACCTAAGGCTCCCAGACACCTTCGCGGGCTGACAAGGATGGATTCCTATGTGTTGACTAGGATTCGCAGTGGTACCGGCCTGGTCGGGCATGACGATTGTGAGGGACGTGAGGAGAGGCGTCATTGGACTTCTTGCCCACGGTACAGTTGGAAACGGCCGGCTGTGGAGGACTTGTTCAAGGACTCGGCAGTCGCGGGCTGGAAGGACTGGTGGTTGGTACACGGGTGGCTGGGACTAGGGATCCCCCGTCATATTAAGGAGGTGGACGGGGAGTTAGTGGTTGCAGGTAACCCGTTTGATGGTACACTGACGGTGGAGAGGGACGGGAGGCGAGTGTGTATAGGGACGCCTGATACTTGTTTGCGGTGCGAAAAGAAACATCCTGGGGGGGAGTGCGTGCTTCCGAGTAAGCATCTTCCTACCAAGTGGTTCTTCCTTCCGAACTCGGTCGCTACGTGCTGTCCGAGCTGCAACATGGCGATTACCTACCAAGGCACCTCTACGCGGCCCTCCTTCTCTACTCACTTCGATAACAACCCGGGTTGCCTCTCGGCAAGCCTCGACCAATTTTGGCAGCGGCATTGGCGTGACTGGGACGATCTTACGCTTCCCTTACGGACGGCCGTTGTACTCAAGTGGGCTGGGCTGTTTGGGTTTATCGAGCGGGAACGGTGCCCCTTTTGCGACCAGCGGCGGATTGCTGGGAAGGTTAATAGGAAGGGGGAGCACTATCGGAAGAAGCGTGGTTGTTGGGACAGACTGTATGTTTCCTTTGTTGAGTATATTGACGAGATTGTGTTGGGGGCGGAGTAGTTGTGTTGGTATGTTGTTGGTGGTTGGGTTGCGGGAGGGGAAGACGCGATAATCCGGGATGTCGCTAGACGACATGAGCGCCCGTGAGCCCCTTTTGGTAGTGATTTTTGGATTTATGTTTGGGTGGAGCGGTTGCGGGACGGGATTACGCCCGTGGTAGTGTATTTTAGTTTGTGATTTTTGGGCGAGGGGGAGACTTGTCGTATGCCGGAGTCGGCGGTACAAGTATAAATAAATTAGATTGAATGTTCTAAGTAATTTCCTTACCTATTACTTTACGAATAAAACATCTTTACGCTCTTTATCACGTTTGCAAGTCCGACACATTTCTCACGAGCCTATATAAGGCGAAGCTATCTTAGTTAAGATTTAACAGGCGTTATCCGATGAACGGTGATAATGTAGATCAACGGATCTAAGAACTGTTATATCAAACGAGATAGGAATTAAGAAGAGAAGTATCGTTGCCCGTCGCTATTAGTTAACCACAAGCCAGGAACGTTACAACGAGGATCAATTGAGAATGCAACCCAATCGGGGCAATCCTGTTAGGCGGAAGCTGACTCTAAATATTTGTCAAGCAGACTTAGGCCTGAATCATTCGTAATAGACGGAGATTTGTCTAGGAAGGCTCGGTGTCGTTCTTTTCGTCTATAACTACTAAGAACTCGCTTTAAAGTGATAGAGGAAATATTCTTATAAAGATTCGTAGGTAAAACAATGTTATATTGTTAAGGTCTCTTCTCCGTTGCTTGTTTTCTTTCTAAAAGCTTGGGAGGTACTTCGATATTTATATCCCGCGTCTGAGTGTTCGCGGACTACTTCTAATCCTCCTATAATAAAGTTCCTTCCTCAAAATCGTACGCTACGCCTCATAGTCTTAACAAGTGCGAACACCGTTTGACCCCGAATTCTTGCACACCATCTTCGTCCTCATAAATTCTTTTCCGTCTTATCGTAGGATGCGTTATTATCCTTGAACGACCGGTCTTCGATTTATAGAGCCGAATAGACTTCTGTCTGAAACTGCAGTCGTCTTGACTATCATTTCAGTAGTCTCTTCTGATTTCACATAGTGGCCAGCGTATGTGTCGGGCACCTATGTACAGTCAGTCGTCAGAAGTGTTCGTGATGCTGACTAAGCTGCCTCGCCAAAAAAAAAAAGCCAGATCTCCGGTCAACCTTTAACGCGACCGTGACCGTTAACAGCATCGCGACCGTGATCATTGACACACAACGGTAACACAATTTACACAACCCACTCCTCAATTGATCAATCATGGTTTACCGATCCGGATATGCAAACCCTCCAGCACCTAAAAAAAAAAAAAACCCCTAAAACCTTGCGAAGAGAAATGACCAACATTGAAAAGGGAATGATTATTGCCTTTTTTTTACTGCCTCCGGAATATTGGCCTTGTTGCTCAAACTATTGGACGGCCTTGGAGCACAGTTAAAAGCTTCCTTGGCCGGGCATGTGAGCGCTAATCACTAGAAAACCTACCTCGCCCCGGTCGCACCCCAGTTCTCAGCCGTCAGCAGTGTCGCACAATTGTCCGGACAGCCAAATCCAACCAGAAGATGACCAGATCAGATTTCAGGGATCAATATGCGCCTGGTGTTTCACTTTCCACAGGTAAAGCCTCTTAGTGCTGGTACTACCCTGAGTGATAGAACATGATTGACTAATAAACTTGAACTACAAATAAAATAGTGGATAGGGTACTCAGAGAGGCCAATATCAAGAAATGGCTAGCCAAATCAAGACCCAAACTCAAGCCTGAGCATGTTGCAAAGAGATTGAGGTGGGCTACATCCCATAGGGATTGGACAGTGGAGGATTTTGAAAGAGTTATTTGGAGTAATGAGTGCAGTGTGGAGAAATCCAAGGATCCAAGGCAACAATGGGTTTTCAGAGAACCTGGAGAGAAGTGACTGGCTGATTGTATTCATCTTAAGGAGAAGGATAAGGGAATTTCGCTTATGGTTTGGGGGTGCTTTTGGGGTAAAAGAAATGGTCCTTTGGTTCCTATCACTCAAAATATCAACAAGACCAGGTATGTTAGGCTCTTAAGAAGGTATCTTTTTCCTGTTATTCATCAAATGATCTCTTTTGGTATACAAGATGTTCTTTTTTAGCAAGATAATGCTCCTGTTCAAAAGGCTTATAGTGTTATGGATTGGTTGGAGAGAAACTCTATTGAGGTTGAGGAGCATCCCCCTTATTCCCCTGATTTAAATCCAATTGAGCATGCATAGGTTGAGCTTAAAAAGCGATTGCACCAGCAGTATCCAAGGATTGCAGATACCCCAGGAGGAAAGGAAGCTGTTAAGAGAAGGCTTGCACATGTATTACCATTAGTTTGGGAGACAATTCCTGAGGAGTTTTTTGAAAAGTTGTGGAAATCAATGCCTGATAGAGTAGCTGCAGATTTGGAAGCAAGGGGAGGTTATACAAGGTTTTAGCTACTTTTACTATTTAATTTCTAATTCTATTACTTTACTAATCTGATTGTTGACCGTTGATCGTTGATCGTGGGTTGTTCAAGCGGGCACAGCGTTGCCAACCACACTATTGCCCCACCACACGGTCCGGGACCTTACTACCGGTATGGCGCAACCACTGGTAATTAAACATGTCTCGGATCACGAACACTTCTGACGACTGACTGTATGATGCAGGCTTCGTAGACAGTGCGCCAACACACGTATGTCTACCGCCTATTAGGTCTTCTGAGTTTGAGCAGCTTCCCCTCGGTCCACCTCGCCTCAAAGTGAATCACCTCTCGAGGGATCCCGTTTCCAGGACCAACCAACATACAGTGGCCTTCAGATAGGTATTGGTGTCATATCTATCCCCTATGGCCTCTGGGCACTGTAGGAGTAGTTGCGGATTCTTGAACCGAAAACGTCCCGTTACTTTCAGCCCGTAGTCAGGGTGCCTAACTTTGAAGCCTAGTAACTCAATGCGCCTCCGACGGATTTCCTCCGTTCCACTTCTCACAGGTACCCAGAGGTGCCCTCTTATATATCCTGCGAACAGCTTCCGGTCAGACGGACGGCAGCGACGTATATAGTGTTATGAAGTGGGCTTCATTGAAATGACATTATAGTCATGGGACGCAACTCTTTGAAATCTCGCTAAGGACGTGCGGGCCCCAGAACGGGGCCGGAGAGGGGTGTTAGGCTTCCAATAAATGAGGGTCTGTGCGCAGTTACCCTACCGAGAGGTCTGTGCATTTTCTTTATACCTAACAGGTATATTGGCAGACCTTTCAGATAATGGCTTGTAAGAACATTTGGAAAACATTACATGATGCAAATATTTAATTCTAATTACTCAAGACCAGACTGATAATAGCTTTACGTTAATCTAAGAGCTTATACCAAGTTAAGTTTACTCTTATACTATGGCTACTAGTACTAGTTTGCTGAAACTAATGCATGAGATGAATTTTCCCACCATCTTGAATATCCAGGAAATAGCCACCTTATCTAAATCCTTGCTTGTTTGATTACCACTGACTACTATATCTTATCTGAAGATAGTTAAAAATAAGAGTTTTCTTAACAGGTCCTTGATCTTGGACTAGGATTTATCATAAAAGAGTAAAATTGAATTTATTTGAAAGAATTGCTGAACAAGCATTTGATAGAAATATGTCATATTGTTAGGAGGAAAGTTCTACTTTCACTGATATTCAGTGGATCTTAATTGTTGTATAATAATGTATAATCTGTTAGTACCTTTCATATTTTATTCTGTTTACATTCTTTATTTACATATTTTACAGAGCTTTTACCTGCTATCCTGATATGTAAAATTTGTATTATATCGTAAGATAAAGTGGTTGTATTATAGCTTAACTGTTTTTGGTTGTGCCAAGCTTATATGAAACAGTAAAGTACAAGGGACAAGTACAAAGTCATAGTACAAAGAAGGAATAAAAATGTTAATTCAGAAAAAATACATTAAACAAGCATAGTAATTAAGCTTACTGTATTAAACAAAAAGTGACTTGATTACATAATACCCAACAACCTAATTTCTCCATAGTTACTAAAACAAAACAGAAAAAAAAAAAAAGACACAAGGAATGTGTGATCAGCTTGACTTAATATAGTAGCATAAAACAGAAAATAAATGTAAAGAAAATTGAGAAATAAATAGCAAAAAATACTCCAAGATAAGATATGAATAGTTGAATAGATAGAGTGTTAAATCAAGTATCATGCAAAGGATTTTCCAATTCACTTCTGCAACTATAACTTTCTCTTAATTTACTACAACCAGTCCTCCACACACTCTTTCTCCTCTTCTGATGAATTTTCCATCCTCAACCAATCTCTCTTATAATCAGGCCGAACTACCCATTCAACTACCTGAACCTTCTTACTCTTCTTTCTATGATCTTACTCCTACAACTTCCCTATCTCTCTCTCTTTCCTCTATGTCAAATCTATTTCTCCAGAATTTTTCAATTACATTAATAGTCGGTTACCCTCCTATTTCACTGTTGCTCATAGTGGGCAGAAGCAAGTGTGACACCGAAGCAAGTGTGACACAACAAGTTCTTTTTTTTTTTTTCTTGTATGATAGTTTATGGTTACAAACAACTAGTATGAAGAATAATATAAAATTTTTAATTTTTAATTAATACATAATATTATAAAATCTGCATTTTCAACAATAGAATCTAATGAAATAGTGGATAAATTAGAATTACTATCAGATTCATTGTCAACAACCTGACTGCTCCTGTGACCCCTCAAATCTCCTAATACAGGGTAGTTATTTTTGGCCTATTGTATATTAGCACTAGTTATTCTGTTTGTATGATAATTATAATATTCTTTTTAATAATAGAGCTCAACTTACATTTGCCATTTCATGTCTCAGAGATGGCAGTTTAAGTACATAGAGAGCTTGCAATAAATCTGCATCTGGTAGGAGTGGTTCAAGGTCAGTAGTGGTAGGATTCCTTTTATGATTGGGAATTGGGAACAACAATTCAGGTGGAATTGTTCCACCTTAGATAGTAATATTTTGAACTTCTATGTTGCGTTTTTTTTTTCATCTTATGTGCTGTAATTTTATCACAGTTTAGAGCAGTCTTGGCCTTATTTACTATAATTTGTGCTGTTGATTCCTTTTTCAAAATTGATACATCTATTTTGCTATAGCCTTTATATTAAACAGCTATGCAACTACACTTGCCTTCTCTCTAGGCCTTTACTCTAACTATCTCAATGCTTGATTTACGCTGTTCTTCATTTTCAGTTCTGTAGATCCTTGAATATTGGCTACTAATATGTTATCAGATAGCTAAATAGTATCCTCCATATATGGAAAACTAACCTGATATCAGAAATGGAAAAGACAACCAACAATTATGAGAGGGATTGTTAGGCGGTAGCCAAGATCAGACTTATCGGTCGGACTAGGGCCTGAATCTTTGATCGGAGATTGTTGTTAGGAGTACCCGATTCCGATAGCCTAGGGGTACCTTAGGCAGGGTAACTTTACCCGAAATCGAGAATCTTAGTCTCCAACACCCCCCTCCGGCCCCCTAACGGGGCCCGCGCGTCATCATACACATCAACCTTAGTTGTGTCCTGTGACTATATGGTCACAGAATTAAAGGTGTCAGAATAACACCGTATACGTCACTGCCGTCCGTCCGACCGGAAGCTGTTCGCAGGATATATAAGAGGGGACCTCTGGTAAGACCTGAGAGGTGGAACGAAGTCAATCCGTCAACTACTCAGGGAGTTACTAGGCTTCAAAGATGCGACATCTTTGGCATGGGCCGTAAGTAACGGGACGTTTTCGCACAAGGTCATGAGATGAATGTTAGGAGGTTCGGAATAACGAACCAATGCATTCACATCCACCCTTCGACGATTAGAAAGAGTCTAGAGCTCCTGGAAACACTACCAAAGAAGCCAACGAGCTTCGAGGAGTGTTGCAACTATGATAAGAGGTGTACCGCAGTTGCGGGATTTACAACCAACACAATACGAAGGTCCACCCCCTCTACATAGAACAACCAGGAGTTGCCGACCGAGGAATTATGAGACTATTTAATAGAATGGCCTCTACTCTACGAGAAGAGAGTCATCGGAATGAATTCTATCGGTTAGTTGTTGAGTTATCACAACTAGAAGTCATCGACTCCGGCATATCTACAGATGCAGTCTCGTATCAAGACTGATCCTCTTGGTAACGAAAAGAACTATTGGAGCCGACAAAGTTCGACTTGAGAACTCGGCTACAGGTCTACAGACTCTGAGGATCGGATAATTACTACTGGTGACAAGTATGTCTCCCAGGCAGAAAATAGTAATTACCGAAGATGGTGTGATGGTTTTCAGGGTCTCCCGGTGTTCGCACCGTCATGGAGAACTTGACGTTGCGCATTAAACTTGAAGAGGTACATATTTTGTATGTTAGATAGATGTAGCCCGCGAACACTCAGACGCGGAATATAAATATCGAAGTGCCTCCCAAGCTTAAGACATCATCAAGCAACGGAGAAGAGACCTTAACAATATAATATTGTTCTTACGATTCTACTTTACTTTCTTGCACTCTTAGTAGTCATAAACGAAACGAGTTGCTTGCGAGCCTTCCTAGACAAATCTCCGTCTATACAAAAGAATCCCGATTGGCCTAGACAACCATAAGTCTATACCGGTTGTCTCCGCCTAACAATTGTCTAGGAAGACTCGTAAAATAGTAAAGAATAAAAGAATAAAGTTTCGTAGTTGTAAACTTATTATATTGTTAAGGTCTCTTCTCCGTTGCTTGATTCCTCTAACTAACGCGGAGACCTTAAACCTATTTATACATTTTTACCGGTACTTAGTATCCCCGTACTAACTTGTACCGAGGAGTTTTTGACTTTAGTTTCTACTAAGTGCGAACACCGTTTGACCCTGAAAGTTCGTACACCACTTCAACCTTAATTGAGACGAGATATTTATCTTGAGAAGATAGCGTCCTATCTCCCAATGATCTCTTTGCGATCTCTAGGCTTGAATGAACTAAGTATGCAAATGTAGTCTGAATGACTATCATTCCAATCGTCCCTTCTGATCAAGAACTAGCTAAGTTCATCGTCAGGAACTGGTGCATAATTAATATATGTATGCATGAGTCTCGACACGCCAGTATCATAGAAAGGCTTCATGCATCCCCAGTCTTCCAATTCAAGTGTGGTTCCCCTCGGACCTCCTGCCTCTAAGAGGGACCCCTATTGGAGCCGTCCGACATACACCTAATCTTGAATGGGTATTGGTGACTTCTGATGTGCTCTGATAGCGCCGGAGGTCTTGTATCTAATTGATAGAAAATCCCTCAATCGGCTATTTACTTTATAGTAAGTGGTCTCATATGGTTCACGGTCAGGGAGATATAAATTAGAAATTATTATTTTAATTTCTATATAGCTTTGCCGCAACCATCCTATCAAGTCACTTGACCTTTATGGTCATAGGCGTGACCTTACCACTATGCTAGGTCTTATATACCTAACAGGGATTAACATATAGAGAAAGAATAATCACAAATAAAGCGCCGAGTAGACATAGAATTCACTTATCATCAAATTGAAAGAAAAACTAACTGTGATGATAGGATATTAACATGAATAAGAATATAAATTCGGCAGTCAGATTAAATAAGGTAGATTCATTCCCAGGAATTGAACTCAATACTAAGCTCATTATACAATTTTAAAAAATTCTCTCTCAGTGTATCATAAACTATTTGCAAGAAAGATAAAAAAAGCTTATTGCGTTACACTTGCTTCCGTGTCACACTTGCTTCTGCCGACTATGAGCAACAGCGAAATAGGAGGGTAACTAGCTATTATCCTTATGTGATATTACTTTCATTGTCACTTTTTTTGTTTTTTGTTTTTTTCACTTTTTTTTTTTTTCATTCTCTTTCTCCCCTCTTATTACACTGCTCATTACCCTACTACCCCAACTCCTACCTCCCAAATTATCTGTCTTCTCTCTCAATTCACCTCTTCTATCCCTCCAATCTCTTTCATCTTCCTTTCTCTTCTCCTTTTTATCAAGTTAATCTTCTTTATTTTTATCAACTTGTATTTTCCTTTAAGCTTAATAAATATACCAGTAATTTATTTTTCCTATTTGTTTATTAATGTTACTTTTTTTTTTTTTTATTCTTATGTATATTTCTCTTCTTATTTTTCATATATTATATATATATATTTTAGAATTATTTAAAATATAAGATATTAAAAGCTAACAGTATACAGATAATGACAAGAGTGGTTCTAGTTCAACTCTAGGGCCTTTGTCTCCACTTCCTTCTAGTAATTCCAAGGCCTTTATTTAGATTAATATTCTACAGCGCCCTACCTCAATTACTCACTATGAGATCCTGAGTTCTCTGTATTTCAAGATTCGAGTATTAAGACACTTTGCTGGCTGGAATTTTAGCCAGATATCCTACTCTACCAAGGTTACCCTTACAACTATCTTTTGCATCTGCAGACCTCTTACAGTTAGCAGACATTATTGCACTTGAGATCACAAGCACATTTTGAGTACTGAAAATCGTAGGCAACTAATCTTTCTCACTACTGCCTCAGCTAAGAATCATCACAAACCCTTGATCGAGATTGCCTACGTGACTGGAATTACTGTATCTGAAACCACTTTACAATATTTGCTTATCTGCGAAGGATATCTGCTATGTATATACAGCCTGATATAGTGGTAATATCTCGTAACTTACTATGGAGGTCAGGTAACTAAACACAAAGTTGCGGCAAAGTTATTTTAGAATTAAAATAATTTCTAAATCATATCTCCCCAATTGTGAATCATGTAAACTACCTATAAAAGTAACTTGCCAACCAAGGGATTTTCTATCAATAAGATAGAAAAAGATCAGCTATATCAAGAGACTTCAGAAGGTACCAATACCAGTTCAAGACTAGGAGTATGTCGGACAGCTCTAATAAGAGTCCCTCTTAGAAGCAAGAGGTCCAAGGGGAACTGTGCTTGAATTGAAAGACTGGAGATGCATGAATCTTTCTATGATGTTGGTGTATCAAGATTCATGCAAGCATATATTACTTATACACCAATTCCTGGCAATGAACTCAGCTAGTTCTTGATCAGAAAGGACAATTGAAATAATAACCATTCAGACTACATTCATACACTTAGTTCATTAAAGTTTAGAGATAGTAAAGAGATTATTAAAAAATAGGACAGTATCCTCTTAAGATAAATATCTTATCTCATTAAAGGCTGAAGTGGTGTGCAGACTTTCAAGGTCAAATAGTGTTCACACTTAGTTGAAATTAAAGTTGAAAGCTCCTCAGTACAAATTAGTATAAGGAAACTAAGTACCGGTAGATTAATATAAATAGGTTTAAGGTCTCCAAGTTAGTTAGAAAGGCAAGCAACGGAGAAGAGACTTTAACAATATAATGAGTTTACAAAATTTGAATCTTTACTTCTTTACCTCTTATGAGTCTTCCTAGGAAATATCCAATCTTAAGATTCAGGTCCTAGTTCAATCGATAAGATCACTTTCAGCTACCACCTAACAATATCACAGACGGATTGCTTGTATTAAGCCTTATCTCAAGCCCTCTCATGTGACTGTAAGATTCCTTTTTCTTTTATTTACTTCTATTTTATCTTTCTTTTCTTTTTGCATTTTTGATTATATAATATTATTATGTTTTTCTTTTTTCTCTTTTTTTAATATTGTACTATTTATTTTATAATATTAATAAATATATCAATTTACTGGTAATTTGTATATTAATTTCATATAATTTACAAATTAATTCTCTTCATTTTATTCTTTTTCTATCTATTATTAATATATATTAAATAATCAGGTTCGAAACAAGTGGGCTTTGCAATTTATATGTTAGCAGGTTAAAGATTGGAGAAAAATCATATGAACTAATGGGAGTGCCCTCAACATTAGAGGATCACTGAGTTGTATGTATATTATAAGAACAGCTGCGGAGAAGGTTGATTAATCTTGCCTGCTTTCGAAGTTTAAAAAGCTGGAAACAGTTCATATTTAGGGCTGTTTTTATTGAATGCAAAAGAGGCTACTTATTCTTTTAGGATAAAAATAAAATGGGAAAAACAATTAATGCGGCTAGATATTGTAAGTATATTGTTCTGTATCTAACAAGATTCTGGCAAGCATTATTTCAGGAAACTGAGAATTATGTTTATATTGTACAAGATGGAGCTTGTCTCCATAAAGCTAACTACACATAAAAGGTGTATCAGTATAAGGATTTGACAAACTATATCTTTCCATGGGCAGCATGCTCCCCGAACTTTAATTTAATTGAGAAGATCTAGCTTCTTATGAAATCACAAATTCATAAATGCTCTCCCCATCCTCAGAGCAATGATATAATGCAAAGAACAATGTAAGAGGAATGAGATAATATTACCTCACAAGATTTAGAGCTTTTATTACAGATTATGCCTGAGCATGTTCAAGCAGTTCTTGCTGTAAATGGAGGACATACTAGGTTTTAATCTTTTCTCATTTACATTTAATTTATTATTATTATTATTATTATTATTATTATCGAATTTTTCTGTCATTATGCAGCTATCAATATTGTTTACTTTTTTGGTTTATTTCTATAATACTTTGTCTAGTCTAAGTATTTATTTGGACTCCGAAATGTCCCACTGTTCCATTGCAAGTAAGACACTCATCCTAGCTCTGTACTATGAATTTATGCCTGTCCCTTGTACGATAAGCTAAGTTTTTCCAATTTTTTCAACTTTGAATACCCCTACTGTATCACACCAACCAATTGCTAAACGTGGCCATCTGAGGACCCTGCAGCCCTAGCAAAACTCGTGCAGGGGAAATGACAACCACCTTAAACTTGAACCCCAGGTGTTCATGACGCTTTTATCCCTACCCACCCTTACCAAATTCCCCCTCCTAAACATCGAACTCAACGATGAGCAGGTATGGTGTCCTGGTAATTGGGCCAGCAGGTTGCGGCAAGGTACAGTTACCAAGTCTCTCAACTAATATATACTCATTCCATGCTGACGAGGAACACAGTCAACCTTCTGCGCCGCTTTGATCTCTCATATCGCAAACACCAAGCGATCATGTAGTACCCTTATATAGCGCTCTTCTTAGGTTCTTGGGTGCTGATGTGAGAAGGTTTGTATGTGAATCTCGACCCTGCCGCTACCGACTTTGAATACGAGCCTGCAGTCGACATAAAGGACCTAATCACACTCGACGATGCAATGGAAGAAATGGGACTCGGTCCCAATGGCGGATTGATGGCCTGTTTTGAGTTTGTTCAACCCACACCCTTAGTTTATCTTACTTGTGGCGCCCGCTGACTTCTCCCTGCCCTTCAGGTTCCTGATGGAAAACCTCGACTGGCTAGATTCCTCGCTCGATGATGTCGGCGAAGATACGCTGGTGATTTTCGACTGCCCCGGCCAGATAGAACTCTACACTCACGTACCAATCCTCCCGAACCTAGCGAAACACCTAACGAGCCACTTACAATTTTCTCTCGCCGCTTCGTACCTGCTCGAATCTACCTTTGTCATTGACAAGTCCAAGTTCTTCGCTGGCACGTTGAGTGCGATGAGTGCTATGATCATGTTGGAGATTCCGCATATCAATATAATGAGCAAGATGGATTTGGTCAAAGGACAGTACAGCAAGAGGGAACTCAAGAAATTTTTGGACCCGGACCCAGGGATCATCCTTAGTGATGTGCACAAGGAGACGAATCCAAAATTTCATAGGCTTAATGAATGTTGGTAGACCATCCCAAATCCCACAATTTCCGGCCAATCCCTCAAGAATTATCCTGACTAAGAATGGCAAAATAGGTGTCGTTGACCTGATTGACGATTTCTCGATGGTCCAGTTCCTTCAACTCGAGAGTCGGGACGAGGACAGTGTTCAGGGAATCTTGAGCTACATTGATGACTGTGTTGGCTGGTCCGAGGTACAGGAACCGCAGATCAGGGATGAACCTGAAATGGATTACACAGAACTAGTCGAGGATTGAAGCTTTCTCTTTTTTGCCCGCTACAATTTTCTGATGGGAGGTTCGCAAAACGTTAATCGTATGGCGCTTTGGCTTAATCTTTGTTTTACATTGGGGTAATGGCGGCGTTTTGTTGGACGGGTGGGTGAAAAGTGTGCTAGCGGAGGAGTTCTATAGATGTCGTGCTCTTGCTGGAGTAATTAATGAGACTGCCAAAGTATTTTGTAGGCAATTCGGACGAAGTGATAGGCTATGCGCTCTATGTTCCCACGACATGGCGATCCCTCCGGTGACCCTAGCACAACAAAGTACCGCTGTTGCTTCACCCCTCCATGTTACCCGGCCTTGGGCATCTAGAAAACCAAGAGTTATGCTAACCAGTCCCTCACCAACCAATTCCATTTTTCTCATCTAATCTGATCCCCCACCCTTTCCACCCCATCCCGATCAAACAAACCAACAACAATCCAAACACCTCTCACCAACCCGCCTCAAACAAACTCATTCAAGATGGTTATGCCAGTATGTCACTCACACCCTGCACCCCCCTCCCCTCTCCTCCTCCCATTTGCAAATACCCTTTGATCCTATTTCCGAGAGATCAATCGCTGACCAAGTCCTCCTCCTACGAAACAGAAGCAAGAGCAAAGCGGTATTTCATGTCACCCCTCGAAACGGTGTAAGCAGTGACTGAGAAGAAGGGGATCCGCAGCCCACACTATTTCCCAAAGGATCAGGATGTTGAAGAAGGTTCCTCCGGAATTGATCCCCTTGGGAGTCGTTATGGCGTAACACCCCCCCATTTTTTTCCATCCCGTCCCCCCTACATCGCTGCCGCTCAATTATTGGTCTTTGCTGAAAGTTTCGGGGTGATAGTGCTGGTGTCGGAAGTATGCAATTACCCTGATCCTGTTGATGGAAGTAAACAAATTAGAAAGGGGGCAAGAATGGGGGAAAGACGGAAGCTATTGGAGTGGGACTTGTGCTAACTTTTAACCCCCATCGTAGTGGCGATAGTTTCCATGGGAAGGAAATTATACACCGACAAGCAATTGAGGCTTTCCCGTTCTTCCAGGTCTGATCATTAAAGTATGTCATTACAGCGGGTGTGAATAGGTCATATAAGTTGAGGGATTGAAAATTGAGAGACACAATATCACGGGACAATTTGCTAGTTCTCATGTTTCGATTCTGATATTATGGTTACCTTTGGTTGGGCTGGGGATGTTCTCTCCTTTTTTTCCCCCTTCTCTCGATAATGTGATAGAAACAAGAAAAACAAAACTCCCAATGTAAAAAGAAAAGAAAAGAAAAACCCATGTCATATCATACAAGATGCCCACTTGCCACCAAGAGTTTCGCCCGCCGTACATAATATACAAGTATCATATCATATCATACAAGTGAAAAGGTATTAGTATCATCATCACTCAGGCTTAGGCCCCGCAACATCCAACCCTTCAAGACCCTGCATAGGATCAACTCCTTCCTTCGCCATAGCTTCCGCCTTGGCCTTCTCAGCAGCAGCCCTATCCTCCTCACTAACCTCATGCTTTGCCAACCACGATTCCTGTATCCCCCATTAACCCCATGGCCCAGAGAGGAAAATAAAAATATAAAAAAACCCACCTGAGCCCAAACCGCAACCTTACTCCCAAGCACAGTCCCCTCCTTCTGTGGCTTCGCCCGCATCACGTTGAGTACCCGACCCGCGAGCACCGCCTGGTCCATATTATCTATAGCAGCGAGCGCGTCGCCCGCCGCCTCGAACTCGACGTAGCCAAATCCCCTGTGCGCCGTGTTCGGCTGACGGTCGTCGCGGGGTAGCTGCACTTCCTGGATATCGCCGAAGGGGAGGAAGGCACTGTGGAGGATTTCCTTCGTGACGGATTGGTCTAGGCCGCCTGGGACGTTGTGTTAGCGGTTTCGAAGAGGAGGAAGAGGGGGGGGGGGGAGACCGATGAAGATAGTGGATTTAAGACGAGTTTGGTCGGACATTGGGCCTATATGTATTTATGTATGATAGACGTTGGTGTTGTTGGTTGTTGGGGGTGGGTGGTTGTTCTGGACAACTTTGGTGATTGCTGGATGGAGGGTTCGAGTGCCTGTAAATTACCGGTACCAGTGAATTATCATATCTATCATACTCTACCGTACTGTACTCGTACTTGTGCTTTATCTGTCTATCATATCTATGAAACGCCATGCCCTAACCCCAGAATGGGATGAGCAATAGTAAAAACAATCGAATCTTGTCATACCATTTCATGCATGATAATATTATCATACCCATCATACAATGACTCGATTCCTTACCCCCTACCGAGTTCAGCCGGCGATAGACCAGATATACAGTACGAGTACCGTACCCTCGAAAATATTGTGACTACATATTATATATACGGAGTACCCCATTTCCAATAATATGACAACAACGACTATCTATATTTCCCATCTTGGCACCCACCCAACAAACAACCTCACACAAACTCAACCAACTTATCAAACTATAGAACTTCCACTCCGAAAGATCCCAAGCAACCCACAATACTTGTACTCTCTCTAACCCTCTAAATCTTCTTGAATCCTCCACCAATTACCCCATCTCCCTCCACCTCCACCTCTAAATGCCCAGAGCGGTGAAAGGTATCTCATCACACATCCGATCCACAACTATTATTGCTAAAAAAATAAATCCACCAACCCACAGGCGTCCTAATCGAATGCGACCCCTCCATCAAAGCCATAATTCTCAAGATCGATAAGGATTCCGGTCACGGGTATATTGTCGAGGACCTCGACGATGAGACGTTGGTGGTGAAGGAGCCGAAGCTGGCGGAGCTGAAGTTGCGGCTCGAGAAGATTCTGGAGAGAACGCAGATGCTGGAGAAGGATGAGGAGAGCGACCCTGAGAATCCGGGCTAGGAGCTTGAGAGGATGTTAGGACTGCTGAGGGGGTTGGTACGTGAAGAGGGGGGGGAGGAGAGTGCTTCTGGATAGTGGTGGTCTGGTTGGTCTGGTCTGGGTTGAGGTGGGCGGCAGCAATTTGACATAATTCCGGCCCTTTCCTCCTTTTTTCTCGATAGAAAAAAAATACAACTGAATGGCCGCACAGCCCTCTCCCGACCCCAGTTTGTCCCAACTAACGAACTAACGCTTGGTAGTATTGTTGTTGAAGGGACTGGCGATTTACATGTTTCTTTCTTCCTTTTCCCCCTTTAAAAACTCCAGTTTAAACATCCAATGAAAGAAATTGTCGAATATATATATGGAAAGAAAGTCTTCTGATGCAGCGACAGAAGCAGGAATGACAAGACACAAGATATCTTACGGGAAAGAACAGAAAAGGGGTGAAAAGCGAAGCGGAGAAATAATACTTTGTTGAGTTGAGGGAAAAGTGAAGGGATAAGGGAAAAAATAGGTCGTCAAGATCTGAGAATGTATAAAACCAAAATGAAGAATGCAAAGAAAAATTTGAACCAAAAAAGGGGGGATAATAATAAGAGGTAGAACAGAGAACAAAGATGAAAGAACACAAGCCAATTGTATTACCATAACTCATTCATTATACGCGGTTCATTACCCATCAACCCATAAATCCCTTTAAACTCCTGACAATTTCACCAACCTCGAATGCCAACCTCCTAATAACCTTTTCTTCCCAGGCTTTTCTCCCAAGTTCCCCGACTTCTTTCTTCACAAAAACTACTTTCCCTCCCTCTTTCGCCTCAACCGCATCTCCACCAATGCTCCCATTAGGCACATTCACAACATATATAGTCATGTCCGGTCCAATGCAACCCCGCCACACAGTCGCACACCACTGCCAATGCTGGAGCGCTGAAAGGCCATCGGATGAGAGCTTTGCAGAGGCAGAATTGCTTCTGGAAACCATATACCGATTCACCAAAACCATCCGTTGAGATGCGCTGTTGCTATGCATCACTGCATTCTTGATCCGGAGACACCTCCTCCTCCACGAAGCAACATGATCGAGGTATTTCGCAGCCTCAAGGTCATCTTCGGCGTCTTTAAGGGCACCTGCCGAATCGAGATCGTTACCGTCACCTGCCGGCATCAACAGTCCATCGCTTATCTCGGTACTCTCCTCCAACCTGTGAGGCTGCTCTGAAACGGAAATGTCCGGTTCATCAATAATTTCAATAGGGTCAGAATTGGATATCAGCTTTGCAACTGCATGGAAAAGCTCTGATACCGCCTCAATGTCATCGCCTTCGATTGCGATAACCGGCAGTCGAGAGAAGCCCGCACCGGTCGGAAGGGGTTTGCATATACAATTGAAAGCACTTATTTTCTGCATCGGAGATATCGGTTTGAGGATGTGGGGTTCCGGCAATTCTGGGGAAAAGTTGGAAATCTGGTGTGGGCCGCTGGTTAGGCTCCCGTCAGCATCTAGACTAGGCATACTTTGCTCAAAGCTATTTTGCTGGAGGAAGGGGTCGATGTTAGGATTGTGTGACTGCAGGGGGAAATGGCCCGGGTATAGGCTGTGCTGTAGCGGTGATGTCGTAAGCGCATCTGTCGTAGGGGATCCTCCATTCATCTTCTGACGCTTGGTAGATGCTTGGAGTTCTGTAGCTACGATATTTTCGTCATCACCCTGATTCCCAAGCTGGAGCAATGCTTCAATGCCCGCTTGTTCGCCTACCGGACCGGCTGGGCTTCCCGTGCTACCTCTGGGGGCATCGTCCTCTGTGCCAGCTCGCCTTCTTTTCGATGGAGGGGGGACCGAGGTTGGAGTTCGTGCACTATGTGGTAGTTGGGACAGTCCAGGTGTCTTGGGCACGGCCGACCCTGGAGTTGCAGGTGTTTGAGGTGTCGAAAGACTCCCAGTACGACCACCGCACGTTGAGCATATGGCAGTCTCGAGAGGCGGTGAAATAGCGCCCCCGGAGGCACTCCCAGAAGTACCTGCGGCTGCGGCAGCATTTTTCTTGCCATTCCTACGAGGCTGGTATCGGTATTCTGGATATCTCGCGAAGTGCTTCTTTTTCTCTTCCTATGTAGTTCTATTAACTAAAAGTGAACAAAAAAACGGAGGCCAATGGTTGACAAACATCAGCATGCCTTTGCCAAAGATTCTTTGCTTCTTGCGAACTTTCTCTCCACATCTCACCAATTATCTTGGATATTTCCGGATTAGGTTTGCCAGGATGCTTTGCAACAACAGCAGCCTGGTTATGTTGACGAAAAAGAATGAAGGCTAGAGTTTTAGTTAGCTCAAGTCGGAGAGGGTTTGTACAATTCGACATCCGAGCAACGACACATAGGAAATTGCGGACTTTGTTCAAGGGAATTTTTACCATTTCTCGGTCGCGGAATCCTTGCAGGTTGTTGGCAGAGGCATATATTCGACGGTGAGACAACTGACAGAGCTAGATCGGAGGTGCCAGGGGTACCAGGCATTCCATTCTCCTCCTCCACAGTGCTTCTTGATGGGATCTTGATAGGTGCAGCATGTGGTACAGTCTGTTGTGGTAGATCTTGTGTGACGGTGGAGGGGGGTGGGGGAGTTGACGATACTGGTACTTTCTCGGGCGCCTGTGAATGAGCATTATTAATGACATGCTGTATTTGCGGGTGGTTCTGACGGTGATTCCGCTCTTCCGCAGCATCTGCCTGCTCCAGAGCGGCAGCAGCCCGAGCTTGATGGGCGGCGGCGTGCTGTTGAGCGACCACCATAGCATTAACATCCACTTGTGGCGAAGTTGAACCGGCGGCCATAAGTGAAGGTGTATTATCCATCAAACTTCGTGAATCCGAAAGATCTTCTTCGAGCAAAACCCTCAAACCACCAGCTTCTTCGTCGACATTTGGAGCTTCAACCACTGTCTCTGCCATGGTTCTTTCCTTCCGCCTTCCAAGGTCTCTCCGAAGGAAATGATAGCAAATTAAGCTCCGGAGCTCCAACCAACTTTCTAAGACAGAATTAGACTGCCCCAGACCGAAACTTATGGCTAAGAAGGATGAAATTGGTCTCGAGGTCTGTTCTTCGCCGTTCTTTGTCAATCGCGGCAAGCTTCGTTTCGCGTTTAAAGTGCAAGCTATCCCAGTGATACTCGTACCGTACCGTATTCCGCAAAAAACTGTCTTCTAGGTAGCCTCTTCCGTAAATTCTGCTGGTCGTTAATAAGGCTTTTCCCAGGAACTTTTTTCTAGAAAAACATAAAATTTAATGAAGAGGAACAAAAAAATTAAAATGCGTTCGTTAGTTGGTTGTAGTCGCACACAAGGCAGTAAAATTCGTTGTTTCTCATAAAATCCGTACGGTATGATACGACAGAAGCGGGAGGCTCCGCGGGGAAAATCCCCTAAAGAGAACAAAAAAGAAGGTTAAGAGAAAACGGGAGAGTAAAAATAAAAAAATAAAAAAAATAAAAAAGGAGCTGCGCGCGCCCCGGCCCGCCAAATCTCGTTTGGCAAGGAGAAGGGAAAAAAAAAAAAAAAAAAAAAAGAGGCTACACAACACCCCTCGCTGTCTATCTCGTTTATTTTTAACCCCAGGTTCACCAATGAATTGGTCAGTTATGTTTTCTGCAGGGAATCTTTTTTGTTTGCTTCGGTGGTTGAAGAGAAGAATGGATTGTATAGGGGACAGGAGGGAGACACACAGCGATTGTTCGGGCTTGTTGACGGGGGGGGACGGCGAGAGGGGTGAGGAACGACCCGCGGCTGATTAATCGAATATATTATCCCAGTCATACCAACATGGCTTCAACCTGCTGAGCGCTTGAGCATGTCGCTACGAGTACCAGTACCGGTACTCGAGTACAGGATGGCGGACAGCGTTTCTTTCAGCTTACGTAATATTTATCATGAACGAAAATCCTTGGCGTGCTGACATGAAATAAAGGACCCGCCATGTCAACCCCAGCATCCCTTTTCGTTCTCTTGAAGGACTCCCAAAACAGTAGCGAACAGAAACAATAATAGCGACAGACCGAGGCCCAAACAAATCCGAATCAGACAGAGATCTTTGGGTGCGTGCTCTGGCCGAACAGTTGATCAGTGACCGGCTGATAATGGGAAGCTACCTCGGACCACCTCCCAGGCGCCCAGGGAAAGGTGGCATTGATTGCAAATATACCCGCACCAGGCAATTCCCGTGCTCTTCAGCAGCAGTCCGCTAAGGGGTCTCACCCCGCCGGTTTTGCGTGGCTCAAACAAGAGACTCATACGGTACTGTAGTTCATGAACCGCGAACTGGAAAAATGAATTGCCGTATGACACTGGTGCTGGCTCTGGAGTTGGTTTGCGAGGTTACATTGTGAGACAAGAGGTCTCACCACGTACTACTATGAACCCATTCGAACCGTACGGTAACACACATCCCAGATCCGAACCCGCAGTGAGACCGCCTACTACTTTTCAGCAACAGACCAACCAGAACCACCAGCAGCTGCTTCGAGTTTTGCCAAACGTACAAAACGAGCATCTCCTCGTTCTCGTTTGACCGGGCGGTATTACTAACAGTCCAACCAGACAACTGCTGTTAATGACACCGCTTTGCTGTCTAGTTTGAGTTCCTCGGGGCAGCTACTAGGGACACGTCGTGTTCTTTTGTCGTTCACTCGCAAGTGCTCTTCGAGTATCCGCCGGTAATGGAGGTGAAAGTCGTCAATACCCTATAACCCCCGGGTGACCACCTGTAGGCCGCTTCAGTAGTGCCCGATCTTCCCTCATTACCCGAGCACGCCTATGTCAATGAGCGCAGGATGCAAACCATATTCTACCTAGGAATACCATTCTACTAGTAGTCTCTCACCAGGAACTAAAAATCCATCGGTACAACCATTGACCCATCAAGCATGCACTCGCCCCCGGTAGGGAGATAATTTAATCGTCGGGGGACGATTATAGCTTTGGAGCTTTGGGCACACCTGAATCAAACCACTAGGTATGCGATCAAGTTCTAGCGTATCCCGTGTAATTTCGCGGGGGGTTAGAGCTTCACGGTATCTTTGATGGAACCATTTTGTGTGGGAGTTTAGAATAGAGAATATCTCCTGGGCTCAAAGCGCATATCACTATGTAGGCGGTAAATCCGCACAATGTTATGGAGAGCCAATGCTACGATCACAGTTCAAAGTCCACCCACGTATTCTGTATTCATAGTGTAACAAATTCCTCCGATGCCGGTAGCCAAGGCTCCGGTACAAGTTCGATACGGGTACGGTACAATACATCTCAAATTTCTCTCCTGGACAATAATTTGGCGAAAGCTATAGGTTTTACTCTCGAGGTATCCAAAGTGGGCCTTTACGATATAAGATCTTAATTCTTATGTAAGTAATAAACAGCTCAAACGGGCGTGAAGCTCCATAGAGGCGCTGTGATATGATCAACAAGTGAACCCCCATGTGCACGGTATCATATGGCCTAGAAATGAACCCACACACAGCACTACTAGCTCTTCTCCCACAGAAATAGTTGGACGAACGGCCGTTGGATCTCCGGCGATCCTTTCCCTGCACTTCTTCTAGCCGTTTTTCAAGGAACCATGTAATATGCTGCCACATCCGTGAAGCTCCTTCCTTCCCCTTCCTTGTACCCCGGGGACAAACACCTACCAATAGCGGAATAATAGCAGGAGCCCTTTGGATAACTATGTTTGGATAAGCCTCTCTAGAGGCATTGCAAACCTTTATCACAATTTGTTTTACTAGACAGTGGAAAGCGAGGGCTAGCGAAATATTTCCAGAAACTTGTATAATAGCACTTGGAAAGGGATAGGAACTTTGTAGACCGGTCCGTAGAAACAACCGTTATTAGACCAATATATTAACTCCCCCCCTCCCGTTCGGGCAACTCTTGCTGCGCCTAAATAAGATTATATGGGTGCCGGTATGGATATAAAAGGTAGATATAATTTTAGTATCTGTGTTTAAACGGCATATGATGCCCTGAAAACAACTAGCTAGGCTTTCTAGAATTTGGGAGAGGACAGGAGTCGGCCATGTATGGGCTGGCCGGCCCGTACTCGACTGTTTTCGGGACCATCAGAAAGTTTTCTTGTGAGCATTTCTGTGCGCCAAGGATTACTGGCCATGGATCTCGGAACAAGGGTAGTGACTAACTACCCTTTGAGAAATACCGTACCGGTAGGTTGGTAACAAGACAAAGCTCAGAACTCGGCCATCCCACTGGATTCTCCATGTTACAATTACAGGCACAATAGTTGTTTCCCCACATTTTGTTAAAATGTGTTTTCTAAATCTCTAAGAGGAAAGGAGGCGCCCGAATTCCACAATACCGTTGTTTACGACTCCTATATGTCTCATATATGTATCATATACGGGTGCATTCGGAAAGGTATTTACCTATGAAAACTACTGCCAAAGTATGATGGACATATTACATTGGGCGATGGGAGAAGGCACCAGCGCCGCTCTATCCTGGACGGGCAGAAATTTTTTAAATCATACAAGAACTATGCTTCAAGTCCTTGGTGACTTGGGGAGATTTACCGTTATGTTCTTCCTACATTAAATTCTTCATTAAACTCTGGTGGCTCCAGTGATCCGGAGTAGATATGCCGCCAAGTATTTTTTGTACCTTGATCAGCATCACCCATTAAATTATCGAGCAGGGTACCGGTACTGTGCCAAATCCCCTCCTGGTTGGATGGCCGTTGGCACCGAGCGGTACACGGGTGACTGCCGGTAGCAACAAGAAACCGGGCAGAGGCGGGGAAGGAGTTTACATTTAGCAGCAAACAAAGGAAATAAACCAATTGAAACGTCGGAGTCCGGGAGGAAGTTTCATAATAGCAACGTCTTGACGGTGAGATCAATATTTTGACCACCACCGAGCCATCCCCTGAGCATTGGTGCATAGCAAGTGCTCGAGTATATACCACCAGGAGGGTACTAGCGCAAAGACTTGGGCAAGGCGGTCCATGGGCAGCCGGGAAATGATCGGTGGGAGACACAGTTTCTGCTAGAAAGAACCTAAACCCACTCAAATTGATGGCGTATTCCAGGACTTCGCTCAAGAAACAATAAATCAACAACTATATTCCTGTCCGCCAATTGCCCAAGTATTCCAATGATTCTGACGCATCACTAATAATTGCGACCAGAAAAGTGCGCCTGTGCTGCTGGATATGTTGGAGATTATTCAATACCACACATTAATCGGCCCTAGTATGCATGCTCGTTCGGGGTTCTACTGGTGGTGAGGAAACCTCACCCGCGCAAGAGGGGGGCCACAGAAAGGTTGTGAACAAGACTGACAAAATAAAAGACCCTCTAAAATCAGTATCGTGGATCATTGGGAAAAGATTTTACTGTTTGGGAAAACTTACTCCATTTTTCGCGAAATCAACTCCACAAGGGAATCACTTAAGTCACATTACATGTGGAAATGGTCAATGCTCTTACTAGCGATAGTCACAATAGGCGATGCCTAGCTTTATATGCATTTCCGAATAAAGAAATAGTCTCTCCTCCAAACGAGCAAGAGCTCTAGTTTTCCGTGTATCATACTGTCCCTAAGGTTACTTTGGCGGGTTGAGATTCCCCAACAAAGAGCGGCTAACCGTGATTGAATCGGTTACATTTTCACATCATGTGTGTGGTAAGAAGTAAAGAGAGCAATTGTTTCTCCGGGAGAAATATCACCCTCGTGGCGCCAGCCAGCCCTCGTATGGCTTTGAAAAATCTCCTCTTTTTCAGTTTCTCTTGGCTAATCCATCGCCATTTCGCCTCCTCATCCCCTATGAGCAAGACACAACTCTTAAGGAACAAATTCGAACTGATCTGCAAAAGTGGTTCTATTTCATGGCCCTTTGCCCCCTACTCGGCATCATGTGTCACGCACGATAATACATATCGTAGATAATAAACTGCCGGATGGAACCTATGGTCGGCCCAGGACATGTTCGGCTTGGGATAATAATAGAGTCAGGCTGTTAGCGGATATCCACTCACATCTCAGTACTCACCAGACCCAGGGATGAGATTCCGCTCTCCTAACCCTAGGTGACCTTCCAGCTCACTACTTACCTCTCCACTTACCCTCCCACAGCAAGCACTATCCACGCTTTCAATTATTCTACAAAGTTCGCCAAGATTGTCGATATTTTTCAACCATCCGTACTATTCACTTGGATAGAGAAGATGGTTCGTTCACGAATTGTCACTCGGATGTGGATGAGTGGCATACTGTATTGGAGAATCCAGTGTATTCATGGCCGGGTTTACAGCTCGTGTGATATCACATTCACAGGACGGGTGGTGGGAACGAGGTTCGCTCAAAGTTGCAAGGGCGATGCTGTCCAGGGTTCTAATTTCTCGTTGGTCAAATTAGTTCACAGATATAGAGGCGCTCTAAGGCAAGGTGATGGATATAGCCTCATAATTTATCATTCGAAAACTAGCACACATCCCATCAGAGCAGCACCTGATGCGATGCATGTCAGCAGGTATCATATCATACCTTAAAATATTGGTAGTCACCCTAAATCTTCCGATCAAATCTGCGACTCGGTTCAGCGCCTCCAGCATGCATCTGCGAAATGAACATCTGATTACCCAATGTCTGCTGTTCTAGGGTGTTAAGGTTGGGAGGGAAGAACAAGTCAGGGTTATATTCTCGGAGCTGCACATACGTCCGTAAAGCTAACTATCTCTATTTCACTGGTATTTAGTGTTTGCATTTTCACTCGAGTGAATGGAGATTTTATGGGCTGCCATTTTTTGCGGGGTTTGTTTGCAGCTCAGCTCGCCAATTCAGAAGCCAAACAGAGACCAACTAGAGTGGCATCATGGAATGCTCAGGTGTGGAGCTTGAGCTGTGTGGGGTCATCCAGGTTCTGTGCTTTGAAGGTTTATGTTGAAAAGTAATTTAAGGCTTCAAAGAGCGCTTGGGCGGGATTGTTTCATCGTGATGCAGCATTGGGTACGGGTATTTGAAGGCATTCGCTCGAAATGGTTAGCAGATATCGGTATGTTATGTTCACTGCTCTGGGGCACAGCTGGTCACGGCACTACCAGGATGACGCAAAATCCGTTTTGACTCTCTGTCCGCCCCTTTCTGCTTCATGAGTTCAATCTTGCTCACCCAACTCTAAAGCCATCCTTTTTTTATAGTCCAACTTTCTTCATTTCTTGATAAAGGGGTCGAATCCTTTCAAGTTATTCCTCGGAATGCCTTCAAAGGCCCTTCCTTCTGCTAACACTTTTTTTCCTAACATAGCACGTTTACAGAACATGGCACCAAGAAGCATCGAAATAATTTATTTACAGCGCGTCGGTCGGAACTCCTTGGAGTGATCTGAATCTGAAAACAAACATCTGCCCCTCTCACGCCAGTATGTCGGATCAAAATTTCTCACTATTCAGTCGATTCGAGCCGTCTCGCGATTCTGGAGTTGCGATTCAAACATTGTTGCAACTAGCGGGCAGGCGAGCGTGCAAACACGGCGGCAAACAAATCGCAACAAGCTCCATTCAAAATGCATAGGGAATGCGGATAGCATCCTAGAAATGCATTTCTTTGAGATACGATACGTTTATTCAGCTCTGATTGTGGGGATTTTCATATTGTCGGGTTTTAACGTGGCGGTGGTGGCATTGTTGGCAAGTGGCGAGCCTGGCACAACCCGTTTCATTCTCGCTACATACCTCATCAATTCATCACAATTGGCCTTTCCATCGGTTGGGGCATGTGCAAGAGGAATGAGGAGGGAATATAGGTGGGGATGGAGGCGTATGTTTTGTTCAGAAGGTCCTTTGGTTTTTTGTGCCGTACTTCCTTCTTTGCTTGATTTCTCTTTTATGGCTTCCGCATGAGGTTTGTTGGAGACATGGTGTCAAAAAAGGGGGTTCATGGTACCGTAGTTATCTGCAGGAGTGAGATTCCGTGAGAAATTGGACCAATAGGTAACCCTGGTAGAAGGTCCTTCCCGGGAGGGCTAGGGTTGATATGCAAGATAACTCCTTGGCGCACTGAATTGCCTGCTTGTCTCAGCCAGTGGGGCCGAATACAAAAGGAAGCGCTTTCCCACGCACCTTCTTTCTCCTTGCCGTTCATTTTGCGGTCTCCTGTTCAAAATTTGCATCTTAACGTTTTTCTTTTTTCCATTATCCATTTCCCATTCGATACCCAACGCGAGCAACAGGAGTTTTTCACCGTGTTAAGCGGCTGATAAACTAGAGAAAACCTACACGAGAGAAATTAATTAATTTATTTATTCCGATATTGACCTTCTCACGCTGCCTGCTCACTGAACCTTTTTCGTCTTTTTTTTTTCTTTTTCATTCATTTTTCCATTTTAACCATCTCCCTCCAGTTCGAGCCAACCCTTTTTGACCCAGGCTATTCCGAATTGGAACACGCGTGGCGCGTCGGGCAGGGATATTCAGGAAACAGCTGAGTCATTCGGGCTCGATCAGCTTTAAAGCACTTACCCTGCCAGCTTTTCCTTTCCTTTCTTCCTTCTCGCCCTCTTCACCGTCTTGCAACCACATAACCCTCTCACCACTCAGCCGCCTCCGTTGTCGTGCACAACCACTTTCCACTCCACCCATCACCACCACAACCCACAAAAACACCCCCTAGCAACGACACTACCCCTCATTTTTTTTATTTTCCTGTCGCCTTGGACGCAAGGCAGCAACAACACAGCACATACACCTACCCACGCGCACACCAGACGCTGGTTCCATCCATCTTATCCCCACCTCCTTGCTGACTACTCACCCCGCTCATCCGCAACCCTGCTCCCATACCTAAAACCGATTCTCCCCATTTACTTAGTGTACGGTGACACAGGAAGACGATTCTGCGGCTCAACCCCAAAGCAGTGGATGCTCTTTAATATCTTACCGTAGTTTCGCCTCTCTCCTCTTCCCACTTCATCCACCTTCGACCCCACCTTTTTCTTCCCTTCTACCCCACCTCTTCCGCATTTGTTTGCAACCTCGGTATCTTCAGCTATTTCATCACCTGTTTCGCCCGCGAATTCTCATCGCGTCCATCCCGCAGTTGTCGCTGTCGCTGGTGGACGTGAGGGAGAATCATCCATTTCGAACGCTCTGGCTGGTTCGTCTTTGTCTTCCATGGCAGTTATGAGTCCGCAACTATCGGTAAACACGCAGTCAAGCGAGCTGAAGTCCGAAGCGGCCGCTCCTGTTCTCGCTTCGGTGGCAGACGGGAGCGCTGCCTCGGAAGGGGCGATGGCGATGGACTTGGATCTTAACGGGTGAGTTTGCCCTGTCCCTGTCTGCTGTTTGTCGCTGCTTTCTTTCCTTCCACAATCTTGTACCCTCGTTTTATCTCGCAATGTATCTCCTCGACTAGTGTCTTGAGTGAGGATCATGTAGCTGAGATGATGTATGGATCCAATCATGTCGCAAATTTTCATTTTTCTCCGGTTCCATCGTTTTCTTGTACCAGTATTTTTTTTTTTTTCTTTAACCTTGTATTTACCATTATTATGTTCTTCTAGTTCCATCAAGCAAGATGATAGTACCTCGCCTCAATTTGCTCCATCATCTCCGAAGGATGACCACGTCAGCAACGGATTACGCACGCCATTTGTGAATGGGAGCGCCCCGGACGCGAAGATAAATGCGCCTCCTTCACCCCCCATCCCCACTCCACCACTACACTCCGATAACACACATGACCTTTCTGATCTCCATATCACGTCACCCGCTGGCTTGCCTGGGTCTACAGTTATGTCATTCCAGGAGGCCGTTGGATCGGGGAGGCTGGCAGGAGAACCAATGGACCAAGGTGTATCTGGGGGTAACGTCAATGATGATGAGAAATCTAATGAAGGGAAGGACATCGGCTCTGATCGGTCGGAGCCACCCCAAAAGTCGGAGCCATCAGGCTCTATGGCTGATTCCTCCCATGATGCCGCTGCCGATAGAACTATGACGGATGCGCCTACCTTCAAGGCTTCACGCAGCCGAGACGATGACGATGGCGAAGGCCCTCCATTGAAGCGAGCTAAAACTGAGGAGGAAATGGATGTTGTTTCCCCAACAACCGCCGCATCTTATAATTCTACCGCTCCGTTGACGGCAACACAAATTAAATACCTTCTGGTGGTGATTCGGAGTTTGCGGCGGACCAAGGATGCTCGTCCCTTTACTATGCCGGTTGATCCTATAAAGCTCAATGTTCCTAATTACTTTGAAGTTATTACCAACCCAATGGATCTTCAAACTATGGAGAAGAAACTGAACAATAAGGAATACTCGTCGTCGCGTGACTTTTTAGCTGACTTCAACCTGATTCTCACGAATTGTGTCACTTTTAATGGCCGCGAGCACCCGGTCTCCGAAAATGGACGAGTTATGAAGGCTGTGTTTGAGAAACATATGGCTGGATTTCCGTCTGCTGACTTTGTCGAACCTCAAAAGTCGAAATCTACTAAAAAGAAGGGTGGGGGAAACACCACCGTCAATACCGCTGCGCCTAAACCACCGAAGCCGGTAGCACCTGTCCCGCAAGCGATTAAAGCGACACAGACTAAGAAGGAATCGAAACGTCCCGTGCCAACCGCAGCTATTACCGCTGCCTCCCCTACATTTGGTCTCCAACCCTCCGGTATCCCCCAAATCCGCCGAGATTCTACCGCAAACGACAGGCCCAAGAGGGAGATACACCCACCAGCGCCTAAGGATTTGCCATATTCTGATGTCAAGCCCCGACGCAAGAAGGCTGCGTCGGAGCTCAGGTTCTGTGATATCGTTCTCAAGGAGCTTCATAAGAAGCAGTACCATGATACGGCATTTCCATTTTATGTACCAGTGGATCCTGTAGCGTTGAACATACCTGATTACTTCAAGATCATCAAGAAGCCCATGGATCTAAGTACAATTTCGACAAAGCTGAAAACGAATCAGTATGACAGCGCTAGTGATTTTGAGGCTGACATTCGCTTAATGTTTTCTAATTGCTACAAATTCAATCCTTCGGACCAGCACGTTCATAAGTGCGGCAAGGCTTTAGAAAATATATTCGACCAGAAGTGGGCCGAAAAGGCTTCCTACACTCGGGATAATCCTGGCAGCCATTCTCCAGTTTCTGTTTCGCCCCCTGTGGAAGATGAGGATGAGGATATGAGCGGAGATGAGAGCGAGGATCAAGAGCAGAACATCCGTCTGCTCGAGCAGCAACTCGAGGCGATGAAAGATCAGATATCGGCAATGAAGAATGGGCAAAAGAAGAAAAAGACTCCTCCTGCTACCTCTACCAAAAGGTCGAAAGGAGGTTCTTCTCGGAAAGGCTCGTTAGTGTCTACAGCCCCCCCGGCCAATCCTTCTAGACCAAAGAAAGGCAAGAAGGAGAAAAAGGTTCCTTACATTACTATGGAGCAAAAGACAGAACTTTCCGAGAGGATAAATTTTCTGCCAACCGGGAAGATGGCTTATGCTCTTAAGATGATAAGAGAAAACATGCCCGATCTGGGAAATGTATGTACCATATCTGTCCTTACTATCTGTACTGTTACTAACTGTGTATTAGACAGCTGATGATGAGATTGAGCTCGATATCGATGAACTAGACCCCCAAACATTATACAAACTTCACACATATGTTACCAGACATGCAGAGAAGAAGCCCAGCGGATATGTCCCACCGCCACCCCCCCCTGCACCAGTCACAGAACCAAAGTCGAAGTCCAAAAGTCTCCCGAAGTCGAAAAAAAACAAACCCATGTCTGCTGTCGAGCAGGAAGCTAAGATCAAGGACCTTCAAGCTAAGCTCCAGAACTTTGACAATCCAACCCCGCAACCATCTAACTCTGGTATTTCAAAGCCCCTTCCCTTAGAGTTGCACGTTGAAGTGCGACCCATATGGCTAACGATGAATCTAGCTGCCCATGGCGATGATAGTGACTCGAGTGATGATGATGACGAGAGTTCGGGTTCGGAGAGCGAAGAAGAGTAGACCTCTGGTCTGGCGAAGAAAAACACCCTTTGCAGCAAAAATCTATTACTTCCAAAAACTTAATTGCTTGAGTCGTTTCAAATGGTATGAGAGGGGCGGGTGGCATAAAAAAGTGCAAGTTCTATCGTTAAGCTATTATTCATGTACCCGTCTGACGAAAAGAACATGGTCCACTGTTCATTTTTGTGTTCGGGGGAGAGTAACCTGCTTGTACTGTGAGCCAGCGTCTGGGGATGTGAACATAGGGGGATAAGTGCGGGGTTTGTTTTAGGGAGAGGGGCGGAATGTTGTCCTATGAGAGACGTGGCACGGGCGGAAGGTTGCAGTTTTTTTTTTTACAATGGCGGGGTTGTCGGCGGCATCTTGGCTTTTTTTCTACATTTTTTTCATTGATTGATTGCATGCTGACTACCTGACAATTCTTCCATTATAACTTGACTAACGTAATGACCTTTCTTCATCTATACTTTTCTCTCCTCTTGTCTTTTAAAAAAACGTCCTTGGGCTTCTTTGTTCTTGCTCCTCAATTTTTACTTTTTACTTCTTGTATCTTTACATATATTTATTTTTTTTTTTATCGGCACAGGGGTGTTCTTTGCTTCATGTTATTTTCTTCCTTCTCCCTTTTTCTCTCTTTCCTCCTTCACTGAACATATTCATTCGGATCTTTTGTATGCATCGTGATATTTTATTTATCCACCCGTCAAGCTATCAAAGTGTCATCAGCTTCTCCGACGAATGCCGAGAGAAAACAAATTGACCGAGCGAGAGCATCATAGCATCATGACAAACTCGCAGCCCAAGCATTGGGCCTTTTGTTTTATCATATTTATTATCTTTTTATTCCTACCCCTTCCATTTCTTGTACAGTAGTACCATGATTTTTTCTCGTTTCCATTTATTTCCCTTTCATCTCGGCGGTTCACATGATAGCTTAAAAAAACAATTATATTGTACGATATTAGGTGGCATTCCCACAGTATCATTTATTTTATCCATTTCTACTACCCTTTGTGCTCGGTTTACTCTTTTGTTTTATTTTTATTTATACCACCGTGCATATGATGGTCAAATACCTTCTGACCCTCAGGCTTTTACTTGAGTTTTTTTTCTCACTCCTTTTCTTCCTATTTTTATTTTTATTCCTATTTCCGACGTAGTATTGCCGGTATGAACGTGACATGACGCCGGGCGGGGGGGGGAGGAGATTTGGGTGAGTGAGTTTTACGGGTCGAAGTTAGGGTGGTTGTTGAGAGAAATTTTTTTCCCCCCTAACTTATTTTCTTGTCAAGTTAGGCTATATTGATTGATGGTGGAACGGATCGCTGATCGTGTAAGTTGGCCGTGTTTGGAATAAGTGAACTGAGGTGCACCGAGATGGGATTGAATACAGGTAGTTTAATACAGATATTACTCGTACAGGAGAATAACCGACTGAGACGCCCACACTAAGCAGGGTTTGGAAAAGGGGTGGAAATGGTGAAAGGTGTCAAGTAAGAAACGGGCGAATAAGAAGAAAAGAAATGTTGGGTACAGTACAAGCGCAAAAAGAGAGCCAGTTACTCGTAGTCAGAGAAAAAAAGGAAAATCATGCTACAGTACAGTACGGCAGAGAGTAAAATGTACTGGTACGGTGGACCTATCCTTTACACTTATTGCATCCCTTCATACCTTTCCTTCGCTTTTTCCTTGGTCCGCTTGACAAAGTCATTATATCCACCCCCGCCACCCTTTGCAACCTCTTCAACATCTCCAACCTTGGCCCCCTTCATTCCCAATCCAACGCCCTGAGTGTACATTTCGGCAATAACATGCTCCGTCCTTCCATCCCCGCTCGCTCCCAACCCCTGTCCAGAGCTCCAACCCATCTTGCCTAGAAGTGCAGCTCCCCTGCTAGGCAACGCAGGCTCGGGCTCAAGCTCAGGCCCCTCCTTCTTTTTCTTCTTAGATGAGGACTGTGGGGCGGTGGACTTTCCGAATACCTGTCTGCGTTCCTTCGCGCGATCTCTGTACTCGGCTGTGTCGTTGTTGGGGGTTGACACGATTCCGGCTTTTGTCAATTTCCTCATGGCAGTTTCCCGTAGTTTAGGATCCCTGAGGTTTTGGAGATGAAGGTTGCTGACCCTTTCATGCTCGTATATCTTCTCCGCAGTTTTGAACTGTCGGCTACAGAGGAGACAAGCGAGCTTTTTTAGGTCCGCAAAGGACTGGGGGGCCTGGGTTTCGTCAGGTTGATCCTCGGCCTTACGTTTCTTCGTAGATAAACCGGATCCATTGTTTTCGCTTCCGGATGTGGACTCATTGTCGCCTTTGTTTTCTTGGACCTGTGTGGGGATCCCGTGAAGTTCCGAGTGTCGATTCTGCCAGAATTGAAGATGGGCGGGAACGGACTTCTTGGTTACGGGCACAGCCGCTCCGATCACTTCCTTGTCCAACTTTTTCTTTTTCCCCTTCCCCCTTTCCTCGCTACCTTCTTTTATACCTTTCTGCCTTTCCTTAATTGCGTCATCTGATCCAACGCTGGTTTCCTCCGGCTTTGATACTGTGTGCTCGGAGACAAATCCATCATCGTCCCAATATGCTAATCTCAGCCCATTGCCGACGTGTGCACTCATCGCAGTAAACGTGAATTTGTCCGCACCTTTTGGCGCGTTGTAGACTGGTACAAAGACCCCAGGATGTATGTAAGATACAGTAACAGGTTTGCTGCTAATGGTAAACTTCTCCACTTTGGTGTAGGCAGCCAATGCAGCCTGAGCATCAGATGCTGTCGAGAATTCAGCGAACCCGTACCGCCAAGACTCATTTGTCTTTCTGTCGCGTACCAGTAAAATTCGCTTTAAGGAGGATTCTTTTGCACCGATCGGTCCAGTTTTTGACGTTTCGGGAGTTTCGGAATTCGGAATCGTGAGTTTGAGGGCTCCCTTGGCAAGGAGCTCTTCATTCACCGAAGACTCAAGGTTGCGGAACAAGAGGAATTGGGAGGGTGGCGATGCAGCCATATCACGCTCCCCATCATTGGTGAAGTGTGTAGGAGTAGGGTGAGTCAAAGTCCCGGTGACACTCAACTCTAAAGCTTTTCTCAGAAACCAGTAAGGTGTTTGGATATTCAAGGTGAATCGTACCTGATTTTGGAGTTTGACAGCGGAAACATTCCTGACGGCGCGGATAATTTACTAGAAGGCACTGTATTTGTCAGTTAGCATTTAGTGGTCTTGGAAATAATGCCCCTGGACATAGTATCCTCTGGGGCAAGTGGGTGAAGTATGGAAACACGCACAACTCTGCATTTCCATTCTTCTTCGTCATCTCGCCTGCGGCTTCTCCGATCGCTTTCATCGCGTTCTCTCGAAAAGGCAATACGACATCTATCAGCTGAAGGACTTAAACTAACAGTAGGATAATACTGCTCCAAAAAGGCCCTGGACTGTTGAACTGTGGTGAAGTGTATGAAAGCAAACTGCCGTGATATGCCTGGATTGTCAAACCCCTTGTTAGTTTCTGATAAAATTAGGCGAGCCTGCGTGGTGTTTGGGTACCAGTTTTTCGCTCCCTAATGACGGCTACTTTTTCAATACCCTCAACATGCAGTTCATGTCTAAGTTCATTTATAATCTGCAATCCCCTCGACGGCCGTAAGAGACCCCCCAGGCCAAACTTTCAGCAGAGGTCCATCTAAAAAATGCGCAGACAAAAAAAAGAGAAAACAGTCAAGCTGTGTGAAAATCAGGGTGACGATGGTAAGTGTGGTGATGATGGGTGATAATGCCCAAAGTATTGGCACATCAGTCCAAAGGGGAGGGTTAACAACGTATTCGTCATCCATCTCCGGCCCAAGTCCCTCTATTATGACATCTCTACTTGCTGGTCCCCCGTACCACTCTCGATCCCTGCTCCCGCTTCTGGAACGAGGAGCATCGCGATCATAGTAACCTCCTCCCCTTGGCTCCCGCCCACGGCTGCGTGCTCTGTCACGGGATCGGGAGCGCGACCGGTAGCCTGAGTGTTGTTGGTGATAGCCTCGTGGTCCTCTGGGGGCATCCCGGGGTGGTGAACGACGGCGAGGCGAGCGGGATCTAGAACCGGAGCCCCCCCTGTAAGCTGGGGAGTAGGGTGAGCGATGAGAGCGATGGCGGCGGTCTCTCAGATCTCTGTCTCTGTCTCTGTCCCGGTCCCGGTCCCGCTCGTGGTCTCGGACGCTAAGGTTTTGGCGGTGCGGGCGATCAGCATAGTAAGGATCCTCGTGTTGGTCTTCCTTGTATCTTCCCTGGGGTGATAACGGCTGCTGATAGTAGGCCATCAGTAATCCGTGGTGCGCAATGAGTATATACGCGGGATATTGTGTTGTGTCTGGATGTTGAAGTAGTTGTTACGATGTGTTTAGTGGGGAAAGAGAGAACAAAGAGATGAGCTTAGCCGCCAAACAGTCATTTTGTAATTCGCGTTAGGCTTGGCAAACTCAGATGAGCAACAAAGTTTGCGGACTTCTCCATAGGGGCATCATGCACACTTACCGAGTAATACAACAGCGCTTCCGCCGTGTCTTGAAATGCCTGGTTCCGTGTATATTGCCGTTGCACTAGAAGAGCTCGTTCAAGCGAACAAAAATGGAAACAAAAGCAGTACAAGTTTGTCATAGGATCTCACTCGAGCAATACCATGAATTTTTTATTCTTTGGTTGGCAATAAAGTTGGTGATAGATCAGACTACCTTGATGAAATTTAAGGGTTGTTTGGCGCGTAGGCAATTGTGAGGGTTTTTGTGTTTGGCAGCAGCAGGTTGTTTGTGAGGTATGATATGATAATTATTATGATAGAGTTTGCGAGCCTGATGTTTGAAAAATATAGTAGGATAGGGTTTAAGAAACCATTGGACTGATTTTATGATAATAATATTATTATGATACTAATGTATTATATATTATATATTCTCCTCTCACTCTTACGGCAAGCCCGGAACAATTCATTCCATTACCTTATAAAAGTACCTCACGATGTTTGGCAGCACATATTTATCTTATTAACTGCAGTTTATCACACCAGACAACCGAGGGCATGCCAAACACCCCCTGAGATTATTTCTCAGCGCTCTCTGGATCTACTTTACTCTGATTTTTGCCGGGGGGACAGTAGTTTCATCGCAATTTTTGCCAACTAGACAGTGTAGCATTCTTAATCCAAGGAAAAAGAACTATCAATCTTTCAAAGAGCTCCTCGAACTCTACTCTCCACGCTAACAGTTCTACTTCAAATTGAAGGGAACTCTGCCTTGGTAAAACGAGTGACATCACACCGATTCTCTTAAGCTCTATAAAACTTTAACTACTCCCTTTCTCACACTCCATCGTTCGTCTCATATGGCCTAACTTAAGCTATCATCTATCAAACTTCCGCCTATCTTCCGGCTGGTGTCAGTGTTGTTTCGTCGGAGGGTAATTAGTCAATGTCACATCCTTGGCCTCGGTCCTGTACGAAAGTCGTTTGGCATGGTTTTTAGTGCTGATGGACTCTTGTTTTTTTTTTTAGACTCTGTCCGGCAGGCAAAAATACGATACCGAGTAGTATTTTCACTTTTATGGCTTATTTTTTTGCAGTATTTTCATTTTTGTTTAGCCTAGCTCCCGGAATGTCAAAAAAAAATCAATTAAAAAAATTCTACTGAGGACTTTTTCGACTTGTTTGGCGTTAGTCAAGGAAAACATAACCGTATTTCGAGAAATAGTTTGTAAGAAGAAATAAAAACATAATGGAGTATTTTAATAAATTAGGTCGCTGTTTCTCATGCTAGATATACTTATTATTTCTCACTATTATTAAGTATTTCTGATTGCATGAAGGTCCTGTTCAACTGCCCATTTTTGTGATGAAATATTTTTTGTGATTATGAAAGTTGCAAATCCCATTTACAGTACATGGAAGAATTTTATTGATTTATTGTATTAAATTTTGTCATAATATCCATATTTGACATAACTAAAATACAAGAAATATGGAGAAAAAGTTGAGGTTGCATGGAAATCAGATTAGGTCCTAGTAGGTATAATATAGATTAAAGGAAACCCTGTTTTCATTTCAAAAGAATAGTGTTTTTTTGTTTTATTTTTAAGATAAACAAACAGAGTTTCTGTAGAGATACTAGTATTTTAGAAAGTCTCAAGTTTTATTCAATAGTCCTATTGTGTATTTCTCATTTAGGTACAATTAATTACAGAATGTTGGGGGAATATTAGGGGGATAAGTTATACTTAATAATTGTAAAATTTAACAGCATGAAAATATTTCCCTCTACTGGTACTAAGGCTATATTCAACAACTTCTGCTACTATTTTTTACTTCTTTTACTACAATTTAGTCTGTACTACCTAACTGCTTGCTTTTTATATTAGTTCACTCTATATTGCTGTGAGCTTTTCCACTACTTTATATATTATTAGTATCCCTGCATTGGATCAAAATTTAGTTTTTTTTTTAATTATTTATATGTATATATCTTTTTATTTATATTTCTATATAAAATAAGGTATACATATCTGTTTAGGCATTTTCCATTGCTACTACATATCTAGTAATTGAAATCTCAACATTATGAGTTTTTATTACGATGTTTATATTGTACCTATAGGCTCTGATTCTATGCTGAGCTTCTTCCCTCCTTGTTTGAGTTTAATTGAGATCTAGGTGCTTGAGCCTGGGTATTCTCTTTCACCTCTCAGTAGAGCTGGAACTCACCTGTGTACTCGAGTATAGAGGTTTTTTTTCTTTTTCTTATATCATATATTCATTGTTTACGGTACAAGAACTCGCATGCAGCGCTAGCTATGGCGGAAACAAAACCAAAATCCACGCATCCCAACCCGGACCAAGAGAAAACACGTACTCCCAAGACCATCTAGTATGGGCCCAACCACACATACCCCAAGGCAAGCCAACTCAGGTGCCCAGTCCGCAGACTCCGCGACTTGAATGTGAAAGGGGTCTCGCCTAGAAGCCAGCCCACCTGGGGATTCCTCGCCTAAAAAGCCCCCCTCCTACTAACTACACGTAGCCAACAGAAAAAAAACCAAACAAGGTAGGCAGGAAAGCATAAGGAAAAACTGCTCCCGTAAACTACAAACAAAACGAAAGTAACACCTGCCCACCGAACCGCCAGAGTACCAAATGTAAATAACAAAACCCCCCAACAGCGACAGAAAAGGTAGTCAAAGTAGGAGGCTGGCAAAGAGCCCGAGGTCTGAATGCCCCCAACCAGCTGAGCTATAGAGGTAGGGCAATATCATGACACGCCAATCGAGATTAGAGGCCTCGGTGTGGGGTCCAAAGAGCCGAGGTGGTAGCAGGGTACCAGCCTAATGAAGGAGGGTAGTAGAGTGCAAGCCGACGCATTCGAAGTGGAAAGTAGAGGTGGGGACCAAGTCCCCGGAAAACCCGACCGTAAAAAACCCAAACTGTAGTTGTATTACCATGTCTCTCTTGTAGTCTCTTGTTCTCCGAGAGATAATGTCACTTAGTGGAAGGGATCCCACCAGTGGTCATAGGGAGCAGGAGGGGGGACGGTAGGAAGGTGACATCAACTTGAACCAAACGACTAGGAGGATATGGCCAAGCCTCACCGCGAGACAGACCCCAAAGTTACTAGCTGAAGTGTTCCCCTGCAGGGATCATGCAAGTGGGGAGAAAGGCGTCCACTACTGCCAGCGCCGACCGGAAACGAAGAGGAGAGACCGACTGTGCCAGAGCTAAGCAAGTCCCCTAAAGCAAGACAGGACTACTGGGCGAACTCAGATAACTCCCCCATTAAGCAGACAAGAGGCAGGCGAGGCAAAGGCAGGAGAGGATAGAAGAGTTAACCGTACGCGTAGGTAAAAGCCATCATGGGAGCAGAGGGGAGAGGATGGGCCACGATAGCTGCCGTGGTGTTGACAAACTATGTGGGAGGAAAATAGGGGCGACGAAGCATGACTCGAGTATAGAGGTATTTGGCCTTTATTTATACATATCTTCTCTTTGGGTATACCACTTTCCCTTTTGTTATGGCAGGAAGACTACACAGTAGATCAAGTTCACAATCTACTCTCCTATTAGAGAATCCTATATGACAAAAGTTATGAAGTAAAAGGGAACTTATATGCAGAACTCAGTAGATATTTAGCAATATAAAACTATACATGTTGAGTATATTGAAGTTACACCGACCGTCTCTGCTACACCTCTGGTGATTGAAATCTCAACACCACAGGAATTCTCACCACTTTTTCGCCTCTGGTCCTCCCCCTAGGGGGGGGACTAGGCCATCACTTTTTATCCTTCTGCAATGGTAGAACTCTTCTCCTGTCTTCCCTCTTGAGGTCTACCCTCTTGAGCCCATCCTTCCTCCTCTCTGGCATCTTGAGATGTTAGTTTTCACCCCTTCCCAGCTTTTGCTGTAGCCTCGCTTAGCATCAGCACGGTCGGGCGGCTCCTTTTTCTCTAAAACAGACGGCTGGGAATACAGTTTACAGTACGCAATTACGATGGATTCCTTCTGCTTTTCTCCGGTCGGTTTGGGTTAGTCCCTCTACTAGGTCCGGGTTTTATCCCGCTGGTGGGTACGGGTCAGTCCCACGGTCGGGGGTTGGTGGTTGGTTTTCTCAACAGGCTGCGGTCGATTTCACCACTCCCCTCCACTCCGCCCTCGACGGGTGCTTTGGCGCCCTTGGGTATTGGGGATTATAGGCGACCGCCTAGTTAAGACACGAACACGTATCCGATAGTTGTTTTAGCATCTGGGTCTATTCCTCCTTCCTCCTCCCCTCGGCTCGGTCGGCTGGTACCCTACTACCTCCTCTCCACACCTGGCTGGCACCCTACTGCTCCTCTCTTAAGCTAGCACCTTACTGCTCCCCTAGCTGGCACCTTACTGCACCTCGTTTTCTCATGGGAACGCCAGCCCTGGTCTCACGCCTCCGGTCAGTATTGTACTGCCTCGGGCCGGTCGGCACTATTCCTTCACCCTAGGCTACCGCGGCTTGGCGGGGGCACTCCGTTGCCAGAGTTTCTGGCCCCAGTGTTCCTGGCTCCTGTTTTGTTGGGGCCCTTTTGGGTTAGCCTCCAGGCGGCCAGGTCTGCTATGGGTGTTCCTGGTAGGTATGAGTTTGGTCTTTCTTTTGTGCCTTCAGGCCGAGATCTCTGGGAGGATTTTTCCATAGGCTTCCTGCTTTCCTTGTTTCGGGTTTCTCTTAGAATTGAGTTCGCTTGTGTTGTAAGGATAGGCTTGATTCAGGATGAGATGTGCGGTTGGCTCCATACCAAAGGGGCTTGGGGTTCTCAGTTTTTGCCTCAGACGGAGGAGGGACGCACGTGTTTACGGTTTTATTTCCGCCATAGCTAGTACTCTATGCGAGTTCTTGTACCTTAACAATGAATATATGATAAAAAAAAAAAAAGAGTATATTGAAGTTATCGCGCTTCATAATTGTTGGACGAGGAGGTGGTGTGAAAGTTCTTCATCAATTCTCAGGAGCGAGCCTGCTAACTAAATAGACAAACTAACTAGTGTGCGCGCATCTATGGGTTTACCCTCAATACCATCATACCATAGTATGATACCCAACCATAGTATGATATCCCAACAAGGGTGGTTTCCCGTACCCTACATCACTCAACAATAATAATACAGGATGAGGTTTTATCAGCAAAAATAATAACTTGCATCCTAAACATAAATTGAATGTGTTTTTGTTAAAACCGACACATGGGCACTCAACACTACATAATTATTTTTTTACATTGAAAGTTCTATAGATATGTAGAGTGTATATTCCTAAGCTTAAAAAATATTCATGAGCCTTATACAATGTAAATTGCATCTTCCAGATCAAAAAGAGTGAAAAATACCAAAATGCATTTTTTATACTAAATATATCTGTTCCATCTCATCAACCAAAAAGATTACTTGGTGAAGAGGATATGCTCTTTACCAAGGAGGTTACTTTATGGAGGAGATATGCTACCAAGCAAGTGATTGTTTTAGTTATCCCTCTATGAAATTCCTGTTTTTCTTTTTTTGTAGAGTAGTATGTATACTATTACTTCGTAATAATTATATACATGTACTATTTCTTTCCATATCTACCAGTTAAGAATCTGAGTTAAACAGATTACCTAGACAGCATACATCTATTCTACAAGTCAGATAGAACTAAAGGACAATTCCTATAGTTCCTTCATAGAACAAACCTTCCCGCAATTACTCAATGGCTAAATTTACCAGATTACAAAAACTATGTATGTATTACATGTAAATAAGATAAGATTATTTTTATATTATAGAAACTAATAGTTTTAGAGTAATAGTGGTTATTTAACTAAGAGAAATAGACCTGTTAACTCAACTAGTTTATTGTTCCAAAGGACAAGTCTACTCCTAGTACTGAGTAACGACATTACTACAATCAGAATCACAATACATTTCCCTACTACTTCATTAAAGATAGTATACTATTTTCAAAGACAGCTATGATAGATTGTATACCTAGTTTAGACAATGATGTTGTTCATCCAGATGGTATTTTTTACAAAATATGAGTGCTCCAAACTGGATTGAATATCTATGAATGAGTCAAACTCCTATTACTGTTTGTGACAGCTATTATAGAATAATACAGAGAGAGGTTAACTCTCTGTTCAAATATTGTCAAACCTGTCATCTCAGCTGTCAAAATTGATCCTGAATATCTCTTAAACCTATTTGTTTTAATCATACTCTTCACTATATTTTGATTAATCTGGCTGATAGAAGACATGATCCTGAGACAGATAAGCAATTTAAATGAGTTCTTTATATCAAAGATACTGGTATACTTGGAACAAGGTTTAATGGTCAGTAATAAGAGTTTGACAGTAGTAATCTATCTCTTCTCATAATATAAACAGAATTAGTACTCACTTAACAAACAGTTATCTGAAATTGATACTAATGCTTGATCACTTTCTAATTACTTAGTAAGTTACTTTTCCCACCAGACTTGGATAGTTAAACTAAGTATAATAAATTCTAATTATGATATAAGTAAGCAGCAGGATTAATGGTAGACTTATTGGATAATAAGATAAGAGGCTGTAGGAAGCTGCTAGCATATATAAATAGCAGAGGTTTGATTAAAAAGAATAATAAAGTATATAGAATTGCAGCAATTCCTACACCTATTTGTACTTAATACAAATTAGAGCAAATTTACTTAATCAGTGAAATAAGACAAACCTTTTATTGTCGGCAGCATATCTGATCAACCAAGTGGCCTACTTCATGAATAGTATATATCCTTGCTCCATAGCATATGCTCTTGACTAAATAATTTTCTTGGTTGGTGAGATGGAACATATCTTATACTTCTTGAGCATTGGTAGGACAAGATCCCATCTCAATTGAACAACTCGTTGTTATGGTATATTGAATTAATGTTATAGTACTTTCTTTTTCTGGAAGTTAGTTACATGAGCAACATCACAAAACAGGGCTGAGAATGAAAACCCTCAAGCCTAAATATTACAAAATTATTGTGACAATATATTGTTTAAAGAAATAACAAAACTTTATTGATGTAGTACGATGTTCTTGAGTGAGTCTTATGATATTACCACTATACTTAAATATCAGTACAAGTTAAATTTTAATAATAAATTAATTCTTTTTCTTCATTTAACTTGAACATAAGGCTCTAGACTAAGCATATATAATACACAAAATATGTAAGTTCATAATTGGTATTGATACACGGTTAGGGATTATGTTTTATATTTTGTTTTAAGTATTGCTTTGATACTTGGTTTGTTTGAGGTATCGATTTGATACTTAATTTTGTTTTACATTTTATTTTAAGTATTGCTTTGATACTTATTTTCTTTGAAGTATTGTTTTGATACTTAAGTTGTTTTACCAAAGTGTATCGCTTGATACCTTTGATTAATTTCACTGATACTAGACATGAATGAATTTGTATATTTAAAGACTGTTCTATTCCACGATAGAAAGGACAGACTTTGACAGACAGTATTTCAATATATTTAGTTAAACGGTTACACTTTGGTTTCTCCAGTATACCTCTGGGGCCTTCTTTGATTCATACAGCACTTGCCTCCTCTCTGGAAGAGCAGACCACCTGTCAACTGTTGTACACCTGTCAAAACGTAATTAGCACCGAGTGAACGCGTTACATTTTTTCAATCTCAGAAAGTGGTTAAGAACCTGTCAATGGACTTAGGCTTGATCAACATATTGACGTCCACTCTGGAATGGTAGTGGAGTGAAGTGGTAGAATCATAGTATATTCGGCTTTAGCTCAATTCCAACATAGAGTCATTGATGACACGGAGTGGGAAGCAGATTCTATGAAAAGACCTTATAAAGAGGAAGCAATCTAAGCGTTATGAAGGACATACAGGATGGCACAATGGAAAACCCACAATCTCCCAGCAAATTCCCTTCTATACCAGCGAAAAACCTACATTGACCCTCCCCCTATACAGCACTGACTCTAGCAGCAAATCTGATATGGCTAGTGCTGGAGAAGGTTGCCCTTCTAGGCATTAAGCAGCAGAAGAAACACCACTTAATCCGGACTTTAAGATCCCTCTACCGCCTAAGTTTTTTGGCAAAGGAAAAGACCTCAAACCTGAAGCCTTTGACCAATGGGCTACTGAAATCTCCCACTACCTCAGCTTGAAGAAAGTTCAAGTTGATGGTAATTAATAAGGAATGAAATAATAGATTGGAGTATATTGTTAAGGGAAGGCGACTGATGTCTACCATCAGTGTTTGAGAGATTATGGTAACAATATAAACATATGAGGAACTACAATATACGATCACCGGAAAAGCTTTTTCCAGTCATCTATCACAAATGATCTACTCTATAGATGATTCAATGAGCTCTATCAGTTCAATAGATTGCCAGTGTATGTCAAAAGGATTACAGATGTGGCAACAGACCTCCTGATGGTTAGGGATTGAATGCCACGAGGAAGTATCTCTGGCTATATGCTGAAGTGGTGATTCTACGACACAAGGCACCCTACCCGCCATCGAGAATTAGAACCACTCCAGGAACCAGATGACAATGTAGCGACTATCATAGTCAGAACAGAATGAAAGAATACTATCCTCCATGAATCCAAGGCCTACAAGACCCTAATAACCTCTGGTAACAGCAGGTAGTCCTAACAATGTACCTCTGATAACTCAGATGAGGAAACCCCACGAACCTGGAAGAAGAAAGGCAAATCTACCAAAGAATCAAGAAGACAGAAGGGTGAATACTTCAAATGTGGCAAAACTGGATACATGGCAAGGAATTGTCCTGCAAAGAAGAACAAAGGAAAGACAGTCAAAGTCAAGCAAGAAACATCAGTAAACTACATTAAGAGCGATGATGATGAGCAGCAATCCAATGATATAAGTAAATCCATATTGACTATGTTGTAACGGGGGCTCCCTCTGGGAAGATGGATCCCGAGGTTGCGACCGCACCGAAGCATTCTTTCAGAAGTAAAGATAAAGATAATTAACAGTAGAGTTGAAAAAATAAAACGGTAAAACTTAATATTGTTAAGCTACAGCTTTACTCAATTAAGTCCTGATCTCGAGAGGTAGTTGATTGCTAGAGTAGAGGAGAACTCGCATATACTTAAATAGATTTGGTTTGCTGCGAGTTACTCCCATCACTACTCTGTGTTCGCGAGCACCCAACTCCCGTGGGCTGTCTAGCCAACCTCTACAGGTCGGACCAAAGATCCCCCGTAGCCAGCTAGACTACTCGGTGGTGTTCTAACATCTGCCCGATAGAAGTATTTTAGCCGCTGCATCTCCAATGCAACCGCAGGAGTTAAAACTCTTCATATCACGGTCATGTCAGTGGTGAGCTGTCATGTCCATGTGGATACTATACCAACTATGGAACTCTCTACCCATATATACTTAGTCTTCTGCAAGCATTCGTGGCTCCTGAACATCTATCCGGTTTTACTCATTTCTATATCATTCCGGAAGATAGCCATGTTGTTCCCCTGATAGACCACTCCGGAGGTTGACTACCAATAGGCACTACCCACAGTCAACCCTCCTAGAAGTAGGTCTTATCATGATATCGGACTAGTGTCTCAGAGTCTATAACGATTCTCCAATACTATTACTCTTTCGGGGCAATGGACTTTGGTTACCTTGCCTATAGGCCTCCGGTAATGTTAGGCATTTAAGACCTAGCATAGTGGTATGGTCACACATATGACCATAAAGGTCAAGTGACTTGATAAGATGGTTGCGGCAAAGCTCTATAGAAATTAAAGTAATAATTTCTAATCTATATCTTCCTGACCGTGAACCATATGAGACCACTTACTATTAGTGAATAGCTGACTGAGGGGTTTTCTATCAATTAGATACAAGACCTCTGGCGCTATCAGATTACACCAGAAGTTACCAATACTCATTCAAGATTAAGTGTATGTCGGACAGCTCCAATAGGGGTCCCTCTTAGTGGCAGGAGGTCCGAGGGAAACCACACTTGAATTGGAAGACTGGGGATGCATGAAGCCTTTCTATGATACTGGCGTGTCGAGACTCATGCATGCATATATTAATTATGCACCAGTTCCTGACAACGAACTTAGCTAGTTCTTGATCAGAAGCGACGATTGGAATGATAGCCATCCGGACTACATTTACATACTTAGTCCATTCAAGCCTAGAGATCGGAAAGAGATCATTGGGAGATAGGACGCTATCCGCTCAAGATAAATATCTCGTTTTCAATTAAGGTTGAAGTGGTGTACGAACTTTCAAGGTCAAACGGTGTTCGCACTTAGCAGAAACTAAAGTTAAAAGCTCCTCGGTACAAGTTAGTATAGGAATACTAAGTACCGGTAGATTAGTATAAATAGGTTTAAGGTCTCCGGGTTAGTTAGAGGAATCAAGCAATGGAGAAGAGACCTTAGCAATATAATAAGTTTACAACTACAAATCATTATTCTTTTATTCTTTACTACTTTACGAGTCTTACTAGACAATCTCCGATCAAAGATTCACGCCCTAGTCCGACCGATAAGTTTGATCTTGGCTACCGCCTAACAGGTAATCTCACATACTACTGCTGTCTTCAAAGCAGTATTACTCCGTCAGTTTTAGTCTGTTTTACACGAAACTACCTGGAGGCTATTCTCTAGGTTCTCCTCTACTCCCTCATATATCCTACGGACAGCTTCCGGTCGGACGGACAGCGTGAGCGCATACGGAGCTACGGCAACATCTCAACTTGGAGACTTTTGCTAGGCTTACAGCTACTCTTCAGGCTGTAGCCCTTGACGCTAGGGACTTATAACGGGGCTGGAGAGGGGTGTTAGCAACCACACCTCCAAGTTACAGCTTGTTCGGAGCTCAACTAGTTGTGCAGGAATGATCCGCACAACCTAGGATTCGAACATCCTATGTAGTTTCACATGACAAACACTCTAGTAACTTCTCCCGAAGTCCTGCATAACAAGTTACTTTCAAGGTAGGATCACTTGGCTCCGTAGTAGGGTAACCCATAGCCCAAGTCAGGGTAACCCTAGTCTGAAGGTAGGGTAATGTTAATTGGACTCTCTATTGAGTAATTCAGGGTAACTCCCAAATTGACCACTTGGATTACCCTACAGAGTAGGGTAACCCCCAACCTTTACTAGTACCTATGTACCTTTGGTATGGTCTAGTATGCCCGACTGAGGTACCTAACCACCGGTACCTCCACATGGTAGAGCTAAGTCTACCGCCATTCCTACCACGGTAGTCTCTTGATACCAGTATGAGTATAGGTTTGGCTACTTGTAATAGTACTCAGTGGAGTCTCGTTACATATGGAGAGCTTGAATATAATAGTGCCCGCTTACCTCCACTAGCGAAATCCTAACTAACCTTAGAAGGGATGATCTTAATCAATGCAAAAAAGGCATGAGTCTTGTTTGATACGGGTGAAATTGGACGAGATATAATTAGCAATGCCTTCATCTCTGCCTATGGAATACCTCCCGAAAACAATAGTAAACTAATAGCTGTCAATATAGTGGTTAAAGGATCTCGTCTACCAGCTATAAGACCTCCAAGGCCATTATCCAACATGGATCAGTCTCACTACACCCTCAAGAGATGCTAGTTGGAAAGTTAGCCAAATATAACACTCTAATCGGAACACCATTCCAAAGCCGCTACAAAGCAACTAACGAGTATGGAAACTCAGTTATCGAATTTCCAGACCATCAGGTTAGTATTGTGTACAAATCAACAAGTGGAGAATTCCAAGCCGCTGTTTGTGAAGCAACTGCACTAAGCTTATTGGATGAGTACTTTGATGTCTTCCCTGAACGAATCTGTGAAGGACTATCTCATATAAGAGAAATCAACGACCATATCCGCCTACTAGATCCTTCTAATCTCAAGAGCCAACGCATATATACCATCCTTGAAGTATATAAAGATCAACTTAATATATGAGTAAATGAGAATCTCTGTAAAGGGGGCTTCCTCTGAGAAGATGGATTCCAAGGTTGTGACCGCACCAAAGTGTTCTTTTCAAAAGTAAGGATAAAGATGATCAACAGTAGAGTTGAAAAATAAAACATTAAAACTTAATATCGTTAAGCCACAGCTTTACTCAATTAAGTCCTGATCTCGAGAGGTAGTTGATTGCCAGAGTAGAGGAAAACTCGCATATACTTAAGTAGGTTTCGTATGATGCCAGTTACTCCCCATCACTACTCTGCATTTGCGAGCACCCAACTCCCATGGGCTGTCTAGCCCACCTCTATGGGTCAGACCAAAGATCCCTCATAGCAATCTAGACCACTCGGTGGTGTTCTAACATCTACCCAATAGAAGTGTTTTAGCCACTGCATCTCAAATGCAACCGCAGGAGTAAAAACTGTTCATATCTCCGTCATACCAGTGGCCAGCTGTAATGCCTGTGCAGATACTATGCTAACTATGGAACTCTCTACCCATATATACTTAGTCCTCTGCAAGCATTCGCAGCCCCTGAACATCTATCCGGTTCTACTCATTTCTATATCATTCCGGAAGATAGCCACTTAGCTCCCGCGATAGGCCTTGACTACCTATAGGCACTACCCATAGTCAACGCTCCTAGAAGTAGGTCTTATCGTCACCTCGGACTAGTGTCTCAGAGTCCTTAACGATTCTCCAATACTATTACACTTTCGGGGCAACGGACTTCGGATAAGTCGCCTGCTGGCCTCCTGTAATCTCACATACTACTCTCGACTTCAAAGCAGTATTACTTGGTCAGTTTTGGTCTGTTTTACACGAAGCCACCTGGAGGCTATTCTCAGGTTCTCTTCTTCCCCCTCACGATTCCTCCGAACAGCCTCCAGTCGGACTGACGGCGTGAGAGCATACAGAGTCACGGCAACATCTCCACCTGGAGACTTTTGCTGGACCTAAAGTAACTCTTCTGGCTGTAGCCCATGATGCTAGGGACTTATAACAGGGCCGGAGGGGGGTGTTCGCAACCACATCTCCAAGTTACAGTTTGTTCGGAGCTCAACTGGCTGTGCCAGAGTGATCCGCACAACCTAGGATTTGAATACCTTATGTAGTTTCGCATGACAAACGATCTAGTAACTTCCCCTGAAGTCCTGCATAACAAGTTACTTTCAAGGTAGGGTAACTTGACTCCATAGCAGGGTAACCCATGGCCCAAAACAGGGTAACCTGGGTCCGAAGGTAGGGTAACTCTACATGAACTCTCGGTCGAGTAATTCAGGGTAACTCCTAAATTGACTACTTGGGTTACACTACAGAGTATGGTAACCCCCAACCTTTACTAGCATCTATGTACCTTTGATATAGTCTTGTATGCTCGACTGAGGTACCTAACCACTGGTACCTCCACTCGCTAGACCTAAGTCTACCACCATTCCTACCACTGTAGTCTCTTGACACCGGTATCGGTATAGGTTTGGCTAATTGGAATAGTACTCAGTGGAGTCTCGTTACACTGTGACATAGGCTGTAAGTAATGGGACATTTTTGCCCAAGGTCGTGATATGAATGTTAGGAGGTTCAGAACAAAGAACCAACACATTTACACCTACCCTCCAATAGCTAAAAACGGTCTAGAGCTCCTGGAAACTACCAGAGAAGCCAACGAGCTCCAAAGAGTGTTCCAACTATGATATGTGGTGTACCACAGTTGTGGGAATTATGACTAACACAACACGAAGGTCCACCCCCTCTATATGGAACAACCAGGAGTTGCCGACAGAGAGGAATTATGAAAGTACTCAATAGGATGACTTCTCATCTACGAAGGGAGAGTCATTGGAACGAATTCCATCGGTTAGTTGTCGAGTTATCACAACTAGAAGTTATCGACTCCTGCATATAAGCTGAACCAACTTTGTGTCAAGACTGATCCTCTTGATAACGAAAAGGACTATTGGAGCCAATATAGTACAACTTGAGAACTCAGCTACAGGTCTAAAGACTGTAAAGATCGGATAATTACAACTGGTAACAATCATGTCTTTTAGAAAGGAAATAGTAATTACTGAAGACAGTTTGATTGTTTTCAGGGTCTCTCAGTGTTCGCACCTTTATGGAGAACTCTTCGTTACAAGTTAAAACTAAAGAGGTACATATTTTGTATGTTAGATAGATGTTGTCCATGAACACTCAGATGCGGGATATAAATATTGAAGTGCCTCCCAAGCTTTAAATATCATCAAGCAACAGAGAAGAGATCTTAACAATAGAATATTGTTGTTACGAGTCTATTCTACCTTTTGCAATCTTAGTAGTCATAAATGAAATGAGTTGCTTCCGAGCCTTTCTAGACAAATCTCCATATATATAAACGAATCACGATTGACCTAGACAACCCTAAGTCTATACTGGTTGTCTCCGCCTAACAGTATATTATTAGATCTTCTTGTTACTAAGGCTCTCTACCTATGACTGAACCACCGTTCACGTTACCTCCTCATCACATGATACTGCAAGACACTAACTGTCTTGCCTTTTACCCTTACAACTATTGCTTTAGGTAACGTGAATTGGTTAGCTCGGCTGAGAGCAATTTATCTTCTGAAAAAGAAGATATCGCAGCATCCAAAACTGATTGGTTCCGGGGAGCTAATGGGTACCTCAGCGGACAAAAGTCCTAGTGACTTCAGTAATCCTACCACTCTCCTTCCAGCTCTTTGAGATACAAGAAGAGGAGGAAGAACCTCTAGTATTGTGCCATCATCAAGAGCACCATCTTCTTATTACAAATCCACTACACCACGACCAAACACGTACGCGATTGATCTCGCACAATTCGTGGTCCTGTTAAGCGTGGTTATTAGGCAGATTTGTCACGACATTACTACCAGCATTGACTCCTCCAATATTGCATTCGAGACCCTCTCTGCAGATTCTCAAGAAAATGTAAGAGGATTGATTAGGGTTCAACAGCAATTATTGGAAGGTCAAGATCTGCATGATGACGACATGTTCAGTCGTATTATAGTAATGTGTCTTGGTGGAAGCTAATATCCAGGAGATTCAAACCCGGTTGACGAAGGAGATTGCCACTAAATTGGGGCAGTAAGATGCTTGATAAGAGCAGCATGAGGGTGTAACCTCCCAATTGCAATGAAAAGCCCTAGAAAGAGACCTCACCCTGGAGCGTGATTTTCAAGCATTCAAGGATGACCAATTCCAACAAAACATGGCACTCTGAACCATGATATCTAACCTTGTCAGTAGACAAGAATGCGAGGCTGGAAGCTACAGAGACTTCACCTAAACAATACAGCAAGACCAAACTCGTATCTTAGATACTCTTGGATTGCTAAAGGATTGTATAACTGAGCTCTCCCAGAATCGACTAACTGGTTGACAGGTAGCAAGAGAATTGGTCCCTGAAAGTTTGGCAGAAGCAAGAAAGGAGACTAGCGCTCCAGAAGGGCCTTCTCGAGATAAAGGAAAGCAAAGAGAGAGAGAACCTCCCATCCCTGCAGCAGCAGAGGGTGACCTAGATGACGAGGAGGGTGATCACGAAGGAGGAAATAGAGGAAGACATGGTAGAGGCACATCCAGATTTAACCGCGGATTGACACTCGAACAACTTGGAACTGCTGATGCATTGGCAGAAGCACTGGCATTAACCACCAAATGACCGGCTGACCCACTGTCACGGATGTGACAGGTAGCTCAGGATTTCGCACATGACTCGAGTATGAGTCATGGGTTTTGCGCATATGACTCGTTTGAGTCATATGACTTGTTTATGTTATGATTTGTTATGTTTCGCACATGACTCGATTATGAGTCATGGGTCTTGCGCGTATGACTCATTTGAGTCATATGACTTGTTTATGTTATGATTTGTTATGTTTCGCACATGACTCGATTATGAGTCATGGGTCTCGCGCGTATGACTCATTTGAGTCATATGACTTTGGTAAGGTTTTTCACGAGGCTCACACTTGTGAGTCATCAGGGTTAGGGTTGGCGGAAGAGCACTATATAAGGAGGTCGATACAACCGAGGAAGATAGGCTCTTCACGCTTTGTTCTAAGTAATTTCCTTACCTATTACTTTACGAATAAAACATCTTTACGCTCTTTATCACGTTTGCTTATCCGACACATTTCTCACGAGCCTACGTGAGGCGAAGCTATCTTATTTAAGATCTAACAGGCATTATCCAACGAATGGTGATAACGTAGATCAACGGATCTAAGAACTGTTAAGTCTATTAAGATTATACGAAGGAGAGAAGTATCGTTGCCCGTCGCTATTAGTTAACCACAAGCTAGGAACGTTACATTACAAAGCGTCACTCAAGCGACGCTCAACGATTTCAACACGGCAGATATAAACCCTCAACCTGAGGGACAAGACCACGAAGGAGATATCGATCTCATAGAAAACGAAGGAGGACTCGGAAACTTTGAAGAATTCAGCAACGCCCTAGGGAACGCCTCCCAAGCTCCTTCAAGGGCAACTAGCCCTGTTACACCCGAAGAAAGATCGCCAAACGAAAATTCACCAGAAGGTACACCGAGACCAAGGAGGATGTCGGCATCACAGCCAGCAGCCCCTCCGGCGCAAGGAGATGCTGGAATATCCCCAGCGCAGATGCAAGCTATCGTAGCTGCGGTAACAGCAGCCATGTTACCAGCAGCACCGGCGGCACAAGTGGCTCCAACTCGAACCATGCAACAGCCAAAGGTCAAGGCACCACCCAGATATGAGGGGGAACGAAACAAACTACGCAACTTCAATGTCCAAATCGACAATTATTTCGAAGCGGTAGGATGGACTATCGGATACGACCAAGAGAAAATCCTATACACCTGCACATTGTTAGGAGGAACAGCACTGGCTTGGATACGACCTTATACCGAAGGAACTATCGAAAGACCTTGGAGAAATTGGGATGAATTTCGTACCGAGTTCACCCTACAGTTCGACGACCTTGACAGAGAACAAGAAGCGAGGAACAAGCTCGAAGTGGCTGAACAAGGAACTCGTGGCGTAACCGAATACTGGTACGAGTTCAGGCTACTCATGCAAGACGCCAACGTCGACGACACGACAGCAGGAAGATGGTTCACGCGAGGATTAAAGAAGATCTATCGCGATGCTATGATCCACATGCCAAAGATATTGACTTCGGCAACGGAATTAGCAGTCTGGGCGATAGACAAGGAGAACTGGATAAACCAGTGCAAGGCAGCAGAACGAAATTACCACCCACCAGTCACAACCAACAAGACATACACATCACCAAGGAATCAGGACGGAACCTGGAAAAGACAAGAACAGGACGACAGAGGAGAACCCATGGAGTTGGACGGCACAAGGAAGAAAGGACGGCTCGACATCCCTCAAGGCGTATACGACCAAAGAAAAAGGGACAATCTTTGTTTCAATTGCGGAATCAAAGGTCACGGGATCAAGGATTGCAGAAGGCCAAGATCGAATGGAAATGGAACACAGACGAAGAAACCTTTCACCACGCAAAGGTTCCAACAATTTCCAAAGAGAACGAACCTGAGGGAGATATCCATGGACGAAGGAGATGACCAATCAGAAAAAGACGACGGCCCCCAGCAATAGATGGTCTGAGGGACAAGGATCAGCTGAAACCCATCAAGTTATCGAATACATACGCGGCACTGCAAACGGAATCAATGGAAACACACGGAGACCAGTTAATGGTCAAAACAAAGCTACAAGTCAACCAGCAAGATACGATCGAGATATACGCAATGATAGACTCAGGAGCAACTGAGGACTTCATCGACAAAGGAATCTGTGACAAACACAGGATCAGAACGAAGAACACGAATAAGAAAAGGACGATTTACCTAGCGGATGGGAATCCGAGTGCAATGGGAGCTATCACCCATATCGCACAAGTACCTATGGAAATCGGAAACCATAGAGAAATGGCCACCTTCCAAGTGGCAAATCTCAAAAATCATGAGATCGTGCTAGGAATGCTCTGGCTCAAGAAGCACAACCCGGACATGGATTGGACGCAGAATAAGGTAACCTTCGCAAGCGGATTATGCGAGAAGGAATGCCTACAAGACCCACCAACCGTGTACGGAACCCCTGAAGTCGAAGTCGAATACGAAAGCCTCAAGGCGAGATACGAAGAAGCCAAGATATCTGTCAACGGACAGAAAAAGAAGAAGAACAAGAATCAAGGAATTCTTGTCAAGAAGATGGACCCGGAGGCTCGGATACCTCTTAGAGGGTCAACAAAGGCTGCAGGACACGACCTGCATGCACACGAAGACACCACGATACCAGCAAAAGATCAAGCTACGATAAGAACAGGAATAGCCATTGGACTACCGGACGGCACCTATGGACGGATCGCACCACGGAGTGGACTATCGGTGAGACACAAACTAATAGTCAACGCCGGGGTAATCGATGCCGACTATACTGGTGAGATAAAGGTGGTCTTGGCCAACCTGAATCATAAGGAGTATAAGATCTCAAAAGGAGATCGAATTGCTCAATTGATCATCGCAAAGATCAACGACGAAGAGCTTCAAGAAGTTAACGACCTCGATAACACGACAAGAGGAAATCAAGGTTTTGGGTCAACGGACCAATACGAGGCTACCGAGAGCCAACAAGACAAAATTCAGATATGCGAAATAACAGCTGAAGAATTCCGCGAAGAATATAAGGAAGGAGCGTACACTGGCATGCTCCGATGGAACTTCACCACGAAGGACCTAGAATGGGCCAAGATCAACATCAGCACGGAACTGGCCATACGAGACAAACAACAACGAAAGCAACAAGACTCGAGGGATACTATACCCAAACAGTATCACAAGTTCCACGATTTATTCAAAGAAGACAACGCAACAGAACTACCCCCACATCGACACGGGGTAGACCTGGCGATCGATCTCGAATTAGACAAAGACGGAAAACGAACACAACATATACCATGGAAAAAGGTATATGCACTCAGCGAACACGAATTAGAAGAATTAAGACAATATATCGAAACTAATCTGGACCGAGGATGGATTCGGGAAACGAAAGGAGCATGGGGATCACCCATAATGTTCATCAAAAAGAAGGACGGAAAACTAAGGCTGTGTGTGGACTACCGGGCACTCAATTCGCTCACGAAGAAGGACCGATACCCGCTACCCCTGATAGGAGAAGCCCTGGATCGGTTAAGAACAGCACAATATTTCACAAAACTCGACATCAAGGACGCGTATCACAACGTCCGAATCAAAAACGGAGACGAATGGAAAACCACTTTCGCATCCAAATACGGAATGTACGAATACCTGGTTATGCCTTTTGGGCTAACCAATGCACCTGCGGCTTTTCAACGATGGATCAACCAAATATTGAGTCGGTTCCTCGACAGATGCTGCATCGTCTATCTAGACGATGTACTTATCTATTCCGATAACCTGGAGCAACACATCAGAGACGTTAGAGAAGTGATGGAATGCATCCAGGAATCCGGAATGAAGATCAAGCCAACAAAATGCGAATTCCATAAGGAGGAAACAGAATACTTGGGATTCATCATCAACAGACAAGGAGTCAAAGTGGACCCAGTCAAAACAAACGCCATATGGAAACGGAAACCACCAGGAACGAGAAAGGATGTTCAATGCTTCATTGGATTCTGCAACTTCTATCGGAGGTTCATAGAAGGGTTCAGCAAGATTGCTAAGCCTCTCTATAACCTAACAAAGAAAGAAGCCAAATGGAGATGGAACGAACATGAACCGAAAGCATTCGACGGTATCAGGAAACGACTCACGAGCGCCCCATTACTAGTTCACTACGACCCCGATAAAGAACTAGTAATCGAAACCGACGCCTCGAAATACGTCTGTTCCGGGATACTCTCACAGAAATGCGAAGACGGGAGGTGGAGACCGGTCGCCTACCGGTCAAAGAAAATGACACCCGCCGAATGCAACTACGACGTTCACGACAAAGAACTATTAGCAATAGTTCAAGCAATGAAAGAATGGAGACGATACGTTTGCGACACGAAAGGTGTTGTGAAAGTACTATCAGACCACAAAAACCTAGTACCGTTCATGAAGGACAAGGTACTAAACGATCGACAACTACGATGGATGGAACAACTAAGTCAGTTCAAGTTCCAAATCGAATACAGACCTGGCAAGGAAGGGGGCAAACCAGATGCTCTCACAAGAATATCGAGCGACAGACCACAAGACGATAACGACGAACGGATTACCAGGAAAATCCAAACGTTGCTACCAGCCGACCGATATTTCAAGAAAGACAGGATCGAAGTGATGGAGATGGTTGAAATTACGACGGAAAACGAAGAAAGAATACAGGAAGCAAGCAAAGAAGATGGAACTATCAAAACGATAAGGGAAGCACTGGAAGTGGGAAGAAAAGAAATGAAGGGGATAGCCCTGGGTTTATGCCAGTGGAGAGAAAATCAACTATGGTACGACGGAAAGCAATGGATTCCGGAAAAAGAGGAGATAAGGACGGGAATCATACGACAACACCACGATTCACGAATATCAGGACATGGAGGAACGGCTAAAACAACAGAACTCATCACGAGGTCATTCTATTGGCCAGGACTGCGCGAGGACGTCAAGAGATACGTTAAAAATTGCGATATATGTCAAAGGACGAAAACAGCCTAACATGCGCCGTACGGATTACTCAAATCGAACGAAGTTCCGGAGAAACCGTGGGAAACGATAACCATGGACTTTATTACCGACCTTCCGAATTCGGAAGGATGGAACGCCATTTTGGTGGTGGTGGATCGCCTGACTAAAATGAGTCACTTTGTTCCGGTAAAAAAGGATATGACAACGACAACATTCATCCGAACGATATTCCACGAAATCTTTAGATTACATGGACTACCAAAAAACATCATCACGGATCGAGGATCACTATTCACATCCGGCGCATGGAAAAAGGCAACAGGAGAAATGGGAATCTGGAACAGGCTAAGCACTGCCTTTCACCCACAGACAGACGGACAGACCGAAAGGGTAAACGGAATATTGGAGCAATATCTCTGCGCATACATCAATTATCAACAAGATAATTGGCGGGAACTACTTCCGATGGCGGAGTTTGCATATAACAACAGCAAACAAGAAACGATTGGCACGACACCCTTCTTCACCAATTATGGACAACATCCGAGAAGTCAGACCACAAATCATACGAGTGGTGGAATGATAACAGATGAAGCGGAGATGAGTCAATTACACGACACATTACGATACGAAATGGATTATGCACAACAACGACAGAAAGAACAATACGATAAGCACCGAAGACCCGATCCGAACCTACAATCAGGAGATATGGTGTGGCTGTTACCACGCAACATCAAGACCACGAGACCATCCAAGAAATTGGATTACAAGAAAATCGGGCCATTTCGGATATTGGAAAAGATTGGGAATCGAGCATATAAGCTCGATCTCCCTCCCTCGATGAAAATACACAACACATTCCACATTTCACTCCTCGAGATCTACAACGACAACAAGTTTCCTTCACAAACGATAACTCCTCCTCCTCCGCTAGAAATAGACGGAGAATCAGAATACGAACTCGACGAGATAATCGATTCTCGCTTGCGCTACGGAAAGCTCCAATACCGTGCCAAGTGGACAGGTTATTCTCCCGAACACGATAAAACGTGGTATCATGCGAGCAACTTCACCAACGCTCAAGATGCCATCGAACTCTTCCACCAAAGCTATCCCGACAAGCCCCACCGGGATAATGATCACAATCAACCCCAAAGACTAAGGCGCTAAGTCGCCAATGAAGCCCTGCGAGGGCTGGGACGACTGCTCCCGAGCAGTCACCCCGACCAGCCCCAAATACTCCTATATGGGGCCAACCGACGAAGAACTCGCTAAACGCGAGGAAGAAGCGCGAAAGAATGCAGAGCACAACGTCATGAGTTGGACGGTGTGCTACGACGACGGATGTCCCGTACATCTAAGGGACAAGGAAGGTAGTGGGTGGTTCCCGAGCCCTTACAAGAAGGGAGGGCCAAGGCCCGAACATGCTGCAAAACCATGGACTGAATGCTATCGCATTCAGTGCCAGGCACATAAGGCAGCGAAAATCGAAGCAGGATACCATCCGAAGAGGGATGGAAGCAGGAGGCCGCTCGGGAAGAAATTGGCCCGAGACCACTGCAATGCCATGGGGACACGGCCTGCGGAGAGGGGGGCCCAAAACTCCCCTGCCGAAACTGAGCCCGACTACGAAAGCCTCCAGAGGCAAATCTTGGGACTGCGAAGCCAACTTGGTACGGCCGAAGCCACAATTTCGGCACACGCACAAACGATCGCCCAACAACAGCGGACGATCGAAACGGCCAACCTCACGCTCGAAGTAGTGAGGATGAGGGCCAGAGATTGGGAATCGAAGTATCAGCGACTTCGAAGATCCGTCCGCACGTACGGACGGGACCTGGTAAAGATGGGGGAAAACAGATAGAAGCCTGATGGGACTCAGGCTTAAGGAGGGGGGAGCTAATGTCACGGATGTGACAGGTAGCTCAGGATTTCGCACATGACTCGATTATGAGTCATGGGTTTTGCGCATATGACTCGTTTGAGTCATATGACTTGTTTATGTTATGATTTGTTATGTTTCGCACATGACTCGATTATGAGTCATGGGTCTCGCGCGTATGACTCATTTGAGTCATATGACTTGTTTATGTTATGATTTGTTATGTTTCGTACATGACTCGATTATGAGTCATCGGTCTCGCGCGTATGACTCATTTGAGTCATATGACTTTGGTAAGGTTTTTCACGAGGCTCACACTTGTGAGTCATCAGGGTTAGGGTTGGCGGAAGAGCACTATATAAGGAGGTCGATACGACCGAGGAAGATAGGCTCTTCACGCTTTGTTCTAAGTAATTTCCTTACCTATTACTTTACAAATAAAACATCTTTACGCTCTTTATCACGTTTGCTTATCCGACACATTTCTCACGAGCCTACGTGAGGCGAAGCTATCTTATTTAAGATCTAACAGGCGTTATCCAACGAATGGTGATAACGTAGATCAACGGATCTAAGAACTGTTAAGTCTATTAAGATTATACGAAGGAGAGAAGTATCGTTGCCCGTCGCTATTAGTTAACCACAAGCTAGGAACGTTACACCCACCCCCATTTTTGAAAGCGAAACCTTCTCAATGTGTCCGCTATTATTTACAACAATATGTGGACCACTTAAAAAGAAATCCTAGAACTTGGGAAAGTAACCGAGAAATTGTCATTTATGCTCTAGGAAGAACAAAAGGGGAGTTGGTCAACCCAGTAGCAATGTGGTATCGCAGAGCTATGAATGGCCTCTATGGAGAAGAACAGGATATCGGCCTGACCACCTGGAGACGCTTTGATGACAAATTCATGAAACGATTCGCTTCGATTGAAGAATGACAAAGGGCTGTGCAAGATATGGAGAAAGTTGAATATAAAGATAATATTTAAAGGTATGTCCAAATCATGAGCAATATTAATACCAAGGCCAAAATAACTGGCCCAGCATGGCATCTAGTAATGGAAAAAATGTTACCAGCGAGGATACGCTTACGCCTGTCCCTCAAAACCTTCGATAGAGATGCAGAATGGGAAGTAGAACTCCGAAAGGCACGTTTGGAAGAGAAGGAGGTAAAGGAATGGGACCACCTATTACGGGATAAATCAAAACCGGCAAAGACTTCCTCCGAAGAAAGAATAGCTAACAAATCCAGGTTTAAAAAGAAGAAGCCTTAAATCAAAGGCGGTGGTCCCTCCAAAAAACAGAAACGCGAACTCGAACTCAATAAAGCAGCAAAATGAACCAGCAGGGTCAATAAGCAAATGCATACCAATTTCAAAAAGGCCCATGAAGGAATTCCACAATTCTTAATTGATGACGAGAAGGAAAATGGTAAATGTACTAGGTGTGGAAAAGTTAATCACGAGTACAAAACCAGCTGGGGACAAATTAAAGTGTCTACTACAAGGGCCGATCGACCTATCTCCCCTATTAGATACAGACCTAGGACGGTAGCTACTGTACAATGTCCCAGTAACATCTCCACCATCCAAACATCTAGAGGAAGTAAACTTTGGGAATTAAGTGAAGATGAGGAGATGACTAAGGTCATCCCATTTAGCACCAAGGGTGACGGGGTTTGGGTAGTCGAGGTTTGTTAAAATACGAGACTAGAATCAAAATTGGGAACTCCACGGGGCTGGGGTGAAGTTAGTGATAGATACCAAGCACCAGCGGCATTAGCATCTGGGTAGTCCGTCAGGGTCAGTGGCAATCAAAATACACCTTGACCAGACATTCCTTCGATAACAGCATGTTAGGAGTACGCGATTCCGATAGCCTAGGTGTACCCTAAGTAGGGTAACGTTACCTGAGTTTGAGAATCTTAGTCTCCAACACCCCGCTCCGGCCCCCTTACGGGGCCAGCGCGTCATCATTCACATCAACTTTAGTTGCGTCCTGTGACTATATGGTCATAGAATTAAAGGTGTCCGATTAATACGGTATACGTCGCTGCCGTCTGTCCGACCGAAGGTACTTCGCAGGATATATAAGGGCCGACCTCTGGCAAGACCTGAGAAGTGGAACAAAGTCAATCCGTCAACATCTCAGGGAGTTACTAGGCCTCAACGATGTGGCATCTTTGACATAGGCCGTAAGTAACGGGCCGTTTTTGTACAAGGTCGAGATATGAAGGTTAGGAGGTTTGGGACAACGAACCAATGCATTCACACCCATCCTCCACTAATTAGAAAGAGTTTAGAGCTCCTAGAAACACTACCAAAGGAGCCAACGAGCTCCAAGGAGTGTTGCAACTATGATATGGGGTGTACAGCGATTGCTGGAATTATGACCAGCACAACAGGAAGGTCTACCCCCTCTACATATAACAGCCAGGAGTTGCCGACTGAGGGATTATGAGACTATTCAATAGAATGACCTCTCCTCTACAAGGAGAGAGTTATTAGAATGAAATCCATCAGTTAGTTGTCGAGTTATCACAACTAGAGGTCATTGACTCTGGCATATATGCAAAGGCAACTTCGTATCAAGACTGATCCTCTTGATGACGAAAATGACTATTGGAGCCAACAAAGTTCAACTTAAGAACTCGGCTACAGGTCTAAGGACTCTGAGGATCAGATAATTACTACTGGTAACCAGTATGTCTTCCTGACAGGAAATAGTAATTATCGAAGATGGTGTGATGGTATTCAGAGTCTCCCGGTGTTTGCACCTTGATGGAGAACTCGATATTGCACATTAGATTTGAAGAGGTACATGTTTTGTATGTTAGATAGATGTAGTCCATGAACACTCAGACGCGGAATATAAACATTGAAGTGCCTTGCAAGCTTTAAACATCATCAAGCAACAGAGAAGAGACCTTAACAATATAATATTGTTCTTACGATTCTATTCTACTTTCTTGCACTCCTAGTAGTCATAAACGAAACGAGTTGCTTCCGAGCCTTCCTAGAAAAGTCTGTCCATATAAAAGAATCTCGATTGGCCTAGACAACTTTAAGTCTATACCGGTTGTCTCCGCCTAACAGTATATTGTTAGATCTGCTTGTTATCAAGGCTCTCTACCTACAGGTGAACTACCGTTCACATTACCTCCTCACAATACGATATGGCAAGACAACAAGTGTCTAGCCTTCTACCTTTACAACTATTGCCTCGGGCAACGAGAATATGTTGGCTCAGATCAGAGCAAACAATCCTCTGAAAAAGATGATGTTGTAGCCTCCAAAGTAGATCGGTCCAGGGGAGCCGATGGATACCTCAGGAGACAACAGTCCCAGTGCCTTCAGTAATCCTACCTCTCTTAGTCCAGCTCTTCGAGATCCAAGAAGAGAAGGAAGAACTCCTAGTGTTGCGCAGTCATCAAGAGCAACATCTCCTTATTCCAGATCCACCACACCACGACCAAGCACCCACGGGGTTGATCTCGCAAGACGCGTGGCATGGTTGGGAGTGGTTATTGGGCTGATTCATGAAGATATTACTACCAGCATGGACACCTCCAATATTGCATTCGAAACCCTCTCTGCAGATTCTCAGGAAAATGCAAGAGGGTTAATTAAAGTCCAATAGCAATTATTAAAAGGCCAAGATCTGCATAATAACGACATGACACTCGTATTGCAGCAGTATATCTTGGTAGAAGCCAATATTCGTGATATCCAAACTTAGTTGACGAAGGAGAATACTGCTAAATTAGAATAGCAAGATGCTCGACATGAGCACCATGAGGGAATAACCTCTCGATTGCAACGAGAAGCCCTAGAAAGAGACCTCACCCTGGAACGAGACTTTCCAGTTTTCAAGGATAACCAATTCCAACAAAAGATGACACTTCGAGCCATGATGTTTAACCTTGCTGAAAGTCAAGAACGTGAGGCTAAGAATTACCGAGACTTCACCCAAACAATATAGCAAGACCAAACTTGTATCTTAGATACCCTTGGTTTGCTGAAAGATTGGATAACTGAGCACTTACCAATTCAACCAACTGGTCGACAGGTAGCATTGGAATCAGTCCCTGAGAGTTGGGCAGAAGCAGGAGAGGGGACTATCTCTCAAGAGGGGCCTTCCTGAGATAAAGGGAAGCAAAGAGAGGGAGAATCTCCCATCCCTACGGCACTAGGGGGTGACCCAGATGATGATAGGAGTGATGACGAAGGAGGAAATGGAGGAAGACATGGTGGAGGCCTATCCAGATTTAGTCATGGATTGACACCTAAACAACGTAGAATAGCTGATGTACTGGCAGAAGCCTTCACATTAACCACCAAACGGCTGGCTGATGTACCCCCATTTTTTGAAGCAAAACCTTCTCGATGTATCCGCTCTTGGTTACTACAATGTGTGGACTACTTCGAAAGAAATCCTAGAACGTGGGAAAGTGACCGAGAAAGGGTCATCTTTGCTCTTGGAAGAACTAAAGGGGAGTTGGTCAACCCGGTATCAATATGGTACCGTAGGGCTATGGATGGCCTCCATGGAGTAGAACAAGATATCGGCCTAGCGACTTGGAGATGCTTCAACCATGAGTTTACAGAACGATTCGCCTTGATCGAAGAGGGACGAAAGGCGGTCCCAGATATGGAGAAAGTTGAATATAAAAATAATATTCAAAATTACGTCCAAATCATGACCAACCTTAATACCAAGGCTAAAATAACTGGCCCAGCATGCTGTTTAACGATGGAAAAAATGTTACCAGCCAGTATACGCTTACGCCTCTTCCTTAAGACCTTCGATACCAATGCAGAATAGGAGGCAGTGCTCCGAAAAGCAGGACTGGAAGAGGTGGAGTTAAAGAAACGGGACCCCCTATTACGGGATAGACCAAAACCTGTAAAAACTTCCTCCAATGATAGGAAACCTGACAAGCTCAGGTCTAAGAAGGAGAAGCCCCAAATCAAAGGCGGTGGTCCCTCCAAAAAATGGAAACAGGAACCAGAGCCTGATAAACCAGCAACATGACTCGGCGGAGTCAATAAACAAGTGCATACGAACTTTAAAAATGCCCATGAAGGGATTTCCCAGACTGTCATCGACGAACGAAATAAAGATGGCATATGTACTCGATGTGGGAGAAAGAACCACGATTACAAAACTTGCTGGTATCAAATCAAGGTGTCTACTACACAGGCCGAGCATTCCATTGCCCCGATTAGACACAGGCCTAGCACCGTAACTACTGTTCACTGTCCTTGAAACATCTCTGCCGCCCAAACATCTAGAGGAAATAAACTGTGGGAACTAGGTGAAGATGAGGAGATGACTTAGGTCATCCCATTTGGCACCAACGGCAACGGCATTTGGGTAGTCGGAGTTCATTAAGATATGAGACCGGAATCAAAACCTGGGAACCCCCCAAGTGTGGGGTGAGTTTAGTGAATGGAACTAAGTACCAGCGGCATTATCTTCTGGGTAGTCTATCTGGGTCAGCAGGAATCAAAATACGACTTGACCAGGCATTCCTTCTATACCAGCATTGGCAGGCATATTAAGTAGGCTTGTGGGCAAGAGACCTCCAGATAGAAGGGTTGCCGAATTCATGATGATGGAATCACCCTGAAAGGATGCGCAGACCCAGACTCTCGAACCTATCACATCAGAAGCTGAGTTATGTCGGAAAGAGGGGATGGTCCAAGCGCCTGGACAAGAGCAGCGAAAAAGCTAGTTAGTCTCTCAAGTACACTATTTATTCAGCAGGGCTTACCTACAAGCCTTTTCACTCCCAGCTAGCTATTAGGGTTGTGAAGGATGATATGGATGACCATATCACGTGATGAGATCTTAAACCCGGAAAACAGAGGTGGAGTTGCAGGACACGTATCTGTGAGGTTGTATCAGCTGGACAGCACCGGAGATACCTCTATATTGCACACACAGCTGTTTCTAGTTGAAAGATCGAACCAATTCTTAAGGGAAAGGAATTAGAGAGGAACAATAGGCCTTATTAAAAAGTCAACCTTCTTACCACTAAGGCCCTAAGTATGAGAAAAAGAAGAGGTATCTAGCCTGTGAACTGGTCGTGAACTATCTAGTGTATTAGTGAAATGCCGAATAGGGATTAGGGATTTTCTTTATTAATAAATCAGTTTGTCTGAGAAGACCTGAATGATCGAAACTGCGCGGGCGCGGTAACAAACATCCTAGTTGTTATCAAACCTGAAACATGTCGAAACGAAAAAACGACAGTTCGACCCCTCATCCAAAGAGACGCGTGTTTGACGCACCACAGCCTACACGATATGGCTGTCCCGAGGGATACACTCATATCCATGTTCTAAATCCAAACAGACAAAGATACAGAATCCATGTTCTGTTAGATTCAGGATCAAAAGTGTTCCTAATCAACAATGATCACGTTAAGGAATTAAAAATTCCGTTAACAGAGAGACCGAATTCGGTTACTATTCAAGGATTTGATGGAGTACCATCACTATCGGGAGGAAAATTTTATACACATCCATTATGGCTTGAGATCAGACACAATCAACACTTTTCCGAAGTTGCGTGCAAAATCGCAGCAGCAGGAAACTATGGGATGATTATACCGTTTAGGTAGTGGCATTCAGAACACTCCTTATCGAACATTGGGGATCCGGATAACTTTGAATTCGAAGACCCCAAGTGTAAAAATACTTGCATGTAAGAAGAATATGAAGGAATTGCAGATATGTTCAAATATGACGAATCAGTAGCTTGGGATGAGAACGTGATTCAAATTGGAAGAATTGGAACTGTTGAAGATCCAAATGAAGCTAACTTCGACTCTCTCCCCAAACACTACTGGGAATTCAAGAAGCTCTTCCTACCGCAAACTGCGGCAAAGCTAGCACCAAGAAGAACGTTCGATGATGAGATCAAATTAGTTGACGGAGCGAAACCCTCCTGGGGACCCTTATATCCCCTATCCGAAAAGCAACTTAAACTCCTACACGAATATCTTAACAATATGATCAGCCAAGGAAACATTACACGAAGTCAATCACCATTTGGTGCACCATTTCTGTAAACACCAAAGGCCGATGATTGACTACATTTGGTAGTGGATTGCCGAAACTTAAACAAGATCACTATCTTAAACAAATACCCACTACCACTAATGTTGGAACTATGCGATCGAGTAGCAGGGGCAACCATCTTTTCAACGATTGATTTAAAAGACGGTTATTACCTAATTCAGATAAAAGGAGGTGATGAATGGAAAACTGCCTTTTGAGCAAGATATGGGTACTACGTATATAAGGTAATGCCATTCGGATTAGCCAACGCTCCGGCAACTTTTCAAGATATGATGAACGAAGTTTTCTGGGAACATCTTGATGAAGTAGTTGTTTGCTACCTTGATGATATTCTCATCTACTCCAAGACTGAGAGGGAACATATTGAGTTGGTAAAAAAGGTTCTGCAGAAACTGGGAGATTTCCAACTTGCAATTTCAATAAAGAAATCTTTCTTCCACCTAAAAGAGGTGGAATATTTAGGCTATATAGTAGCCGTCGATAGGGTGTCTATGAGCAACTGAAAGGTGGACTCCGTACTAGATTGGAAACCACCTAAGTCAGTTAAGGAAGTCTAAATATTCCAAGGATTTGTGAATTTTTTCCGATGCTTTATAGAAAACTTCTCTAAAATCTGTGCTCCGATTACAGAAACATTAAAGGGCGATCCAAAAAAGTTCTGGTGGGGCCCAGAACAAGAGGCAACATTTCAAGAACTTAAGAGAAGGATTACTTCTGCCCCTATTCTACACTATTTCTTTCTTGAAAGAGAAAGGGTAGTGGAAACAGACGCTAGCAACTTCGCTTTAGGCTGTGTCTTATCACAGTTTGTGGAAAAACAACTACACCTAGTAGTATTTCACTCCTGCAAACTGCATTTAGTAGAGCGAAACTATGAGATCTATGATAAAGCACTATTGGCAATACTAGAAGCATTCAAGAAATGGTGCCAATATTTGGTGGGAACTGAAAAACCCGTTACTCTCTATACTGATCACCAAAACCTTCAATATTTCCTCACCGCAAAGGTCTGGAGTGGTCACCAGATTCGCTGGGCACAGAAGCTCGCAGACTGCAATTTTAAAATTGTTTACCGCCCAGGAACTAGAGGAGGAAAACTGGATGCACTTAGTTGACGGCGGGAGTACCATCCTGAGGAGGGAGCTGCACATTGCGAACAAGCGATCAAAAAAAACCCAGAAGGAGATATCTCAGCTGATGACATCCAGGAGGTACCTAAATGGAATGATCCCAATTCTATTATCCGGGTAAAACGGTTAGATCCAAGAGCAAGATTACCAACCAAAGATTCAAGAATGGCAGCAGGACACGATCTTTATGCTCTACAAGAAGATATAGTCCCAGTAAGGGGATAGTTAAAAGTTGGAACAGGTATCGCAGTAGGATTACCGGTTGGAACATACAGAAGAATTGGTCCCAGAAGCAGGTTAGCCGTTAAAAGCGGGATTTCGACAGCTGCCAGGGTAATTGATGCGGATTACACTGGAGAACTCAAAGTTCTACTATTCAACCACTGAGACGCAGACTGCTATATCATAGAAGGGGATTGTATTGCCCGAATAGTGATAGAAAAAATCAATACTGGTAATATGATGGAAATAGATAGCCTGGACGAAACAGAAAGAGGAACGGCGGGATTCGGTAGCACAGATATTGCTATGAGAGCAATGACTATTCAAGAAATTGAACCAATAGTCAGCGAACTCCATGAGTCAAAGGATCAGAATAAACAATGGTATGATGTAACCGAAATACCTGAATGAACCCTTATGACTAGTGCTATACTAGCCCACAAAGAATTAAAGAAATTCAATCCCGAATTTCTGGAGTAGATTCAAAAAGCTATTCCAGGCGATAACGAGTGGCTTAAGTGAAGAAGAAAATTGGAGAAACTGCGAGACAATAACAAACCTTTCCCAAAGGATTGGACCCTAACTAATGATTTGCTTTACTATAAGCAAAGATTGTAGTACCAAATAACCAGAGCCTTTATACCACAATAGCTGAAGGATACCATGATACGAAGATTGTAGAACATTTCGGACAAGAAAAAACTCTTGAAATCATCATGCGAGATTTTTATTGGAAGGGCCTGGCTAATTGTGTAAACGATTAATTTACAGTCATGTGACGATTGTCAACACAATGAGTCACCACACCACGCAAAGTATGGTCTAATTTAACTGCTATCAATACCATATGCGGCCTGGGCATCTACGTCTGTGGATTTTATAACGCAGTTACCGCAAAGTTAAGGATGTACCCAGATAATGGTAGTGGTTGATCGGTTCACCAAGATGGCTCACTTCATCAGATTAGAGGGAACAGCGACCGCGAAAGATGTCGCTATCGCCTTCACAAAGGAAATATGGAAGCTACATGGCTTACCATCTGAAGTTGTCTCAGATATGGACTTAAAGATTGTGGGAGAATTCTGGGAGTCGTTGTGCAAAGCATTAAATATAAAAAGGAAGATGTCAACAGCATACCACCCACAGACCGATGGACAAACTGAATGTACCAACCAAGTGCTGGAAGGTTACTTACAAAGTTTTGTCAACTACGATCAGAACGATTGGTATCAGCTCCTACCCTTAGCCAAACATGCCTACAATAACTCAGCAACCAACGCACATAGGATGACTCCATTCTACGCAAACTATGGATTCCATTCTCAAACGGAATGGATAAAGGAGCGGGAGGCGCATAATCCAGGAGCCACTCTTTATGCAAACTGGATAAAGACGATTCATGAGCAAGCGCGGCAATTACTTGAGCAGACAAGAGAAACTATGGCCAAATATTATGATAGAAAGGCCAAGCAACAACTAGACTTCAAACCCGGCGATAAAGTTATGTTAAACACAACAAACATTCGCACCCGCTGGAAGTCCAAAAAGTTGAGTCTAAAACTTTATGGACCCTTCGTGATCTTGGAGAAACAAGAAAGCGGCGAATTTAAACTCAACATATCGGATCATTGGAATGTACACCCAGTATTCCAAGTTTTTCCGTTAGAACCTTACAGGGAGTCGGTACGAGCAGACCGACAACAGCCTCCCAGGGAAGCTGATAATATCGAAGGCGACCTACAATGGGAGATAGAAAAGATTGTAAGAAGTGAGATACGCTCTCACAGGAAAAGAGTCCGTGGCCACTATCAACAGATACGCGAGCTATGGTACTTCGTCAAATGGCTGGGCTGTTCTGAAGATGAGAACACTTGGGAGCCTGTGACCGGAATGGATAAAGAGAGGGAATTGGTAGAAGAATTTCATCGTGATAATCTGGAAATACCACAGCAGGCAGAGGAAGGACGATGAAGATAAGGTTCTCCTGCAGTGGCTAAGTAAACGGGGAAGGATTTTTTACCCTGCTTTTATCGGATCCTTAAATGATTAATGTTTAAGGTTTATTATTTAATGTTTAAAATTTAATGTTTAATTTTTATTTTTGTAGCAAAGGGGCATTCGAGGCGAAGCCTTAGAAGAGGAAGCTCATGTTAGGAGTACCCGATTCTGATAGCCTAGGAGTATCCTAGGTAGGGTAGCTTTACCTGAGTTCGAGAATCTTAGTCGCGAACATCCCCCTGCGGCCCCTAGGCGGGGCCCGCGCCCCATCATACACATCAACTTTAGTTGCGTCCTGTGACTATATGGTCACAGAATTAAAGGTGTCGGAATAACACCGTATATGTCGCTGCCCTCTGTCCGACCGAAGGCTCTTCGCAGGATATATGGGATGGGACCTCTGGCAAGACCTGAGAAGTGGAACGAAGTCAATCCGTCAACCTCTCAGAGAGTTACTAGGCCTCAAACATATGGCATCTTTGACATAGGCTGTAAGTAATGGGACGTTTTTGTACAAGGTCGAGATATGAATGTTAGGAGGTTTGGGACAACGAACCAACCCATTCACACCCACTCTCCGCTAATTAGAAAGAGTCTAGAGCTCCTGGAAACACTACCAAAGAAGCCAACGAGCTCCAAGGAGTGTTGCAACTATGATATGGGGTGTATCGCAGTTGCGGGAATTATGACCAATACAACACGAAGGTCCACCCCCTCTACATAGAACAGCCAGGAGTTGCCGACCAAGGGATTATGAGACTATTCAATAGAATGACCTCTCCTCTCCAAGGAGAGAGTCATTAGAATGAATTCCATTGGTTAGTTGTCAAGTTATCATAACTAGAAGTCATCAACTCTGGCATATATGCAAAGGCAACTTCGTATCAAGACTGATCCTCTTGATGATGAAAAGGACTATTGGAGCCAACAAAGTTCAACTTGAGAACTCGGCTACAGGTCTAAGGACTCTGAGGATCAGATAATTACTACTAGTAACCAGTATGTCTTCCAGACAGGAAATAGTAATTACCGAAGATGGTGTGATGGTTTTCAGAGTCTCCCGCTGCTCGCGCCTTTATGAAGAACTCGACGTTGGGCATTAGATTTGAAGAGGTACATGTTTTGTAAGTTAGATAGATGTAGTCCGCAAACACTCAGATGTGGGATATAAATATCGAAGTGCCTCCCAAGCTTTAGACATCATCAAGCAATGGAGAAGAGACCTTAGCAATATAATATTGTTCTTACGATTCTATTCTACTTTCTTGCACTCTTAGTAGTCATAAACGAAACGAGTTGCTTCTGAGCCTTCCTTGACAAATCTCCATCTATACGAAAGAATCTCGCTTGGCCTAAACAACCTTAAGTCTATACCAGTTGTCTCCGCCTAACACAGCATTTGGCAGGCATATTAAGTAGGCTTGTAGGCAAGAGACCTCTAGTTTGAAGGATTGCCGAATTCATGACCATGGAATCGCCGGAGATAGTCTAAGCGCCCAGATAAGAGTAGCGAATAAGCAAGTTAGTCTCTCAATATGCTATTTATTCCACATGCCCCACCCACAAGTGTTTCCACTCCCTGTTAGTTTTTAGAGTTGGTAAAGGATAGTACAGACGACCATACCATGTGTTGGGAGCTCACCCCCACAGAACAAGGACGGAGTTGCAGGTCACGTATTCAGGATGTTGTACCAGCTGGACAACACGTAGAATACCACTATGTTGCACACGTAAATGTTTGTAGTCGGATGATCGAACTAATTCTTAAGGGAAAGGAATTGGAGATGATCAATGGGCCTTACAAAAGTCAACCTCTGTACCAAAATGGCCCTAAGCATGAGAGAAATGAGAGGCATCCAGCCTGAGAACTGATCGTGTACTACTCAGTGTATCGGTAAAACGCTTAGTAGGCAGTTTAGGATTTTCTTTATTAACAGGAAACCAGTTTGTCTGAGGAGACCTGAATGGTTGAAACTGCATAGGCGCGATAACAAACGTTCTAGTTGTGATCAAACCTCAGACCACTCGAAATGAAAAGACGACGGTTCGACCCCTCATCCAATGAGACGTGTATTTGATACGCCAAAACCTACACGATATAAATGTCCTGAGGGATATGCTCATATTCATGTCTTAAATCCAAACAGACAAAGATACAGAATCTTTGTTCTGTTAGATTCGGGATCTAACCTGTTCCTAATCAACAAAAACCTCGTTAAGGAATTAAAAATTCCATTCACAAAGAGACTGAATCCAGTCACTATTCAAGGCGTCGATAGAGTACCATCTCCATCAGGAAGAACATTTTATATGCATCTATTATGGCTTGAGATCGGACGCAATAAACACTTGTTCCAAGTTGCGTGCGAAATCACAGTAGCAGGCAACTATGGGATGATTATCCAGGTTGGGTGTTGGCATTCAGAATACCCCTTATCGAACATTGAGAACCCTAATAACTGGGAATTTAAAGACCCCAAGTGTAAAGATAGATGTGCGAAAGAAGAAGATGAATGATTTGCAGATATGTTCAAATATAACGAATTGGTAGCCTGGGATGAGAATGCGATTCAAATTGGAGGAATCGGAACTATCGAAGATCCAAACGAAGTTAACTTCGATTCTCTCCCCTAGTACTACTGGGAATTTAAAAAGCTTTTCCTACTGCAAACTGCGGTGAAGCTAGCACTGAGAAGAATATTCGATCATTAAATCAAATTAGCTGACTGAGCGAAACCCTCTTGGGGGCTCATATCACCTATCCTAAAAGCAACTTAAACTCCTACGTGAATATCTTAATGATATGATCCGACAAGGAAAGATGACATGAAGTCAGTCGCCATTTAGTGCCCCAATAATTTTCACACCGAAGGCTGATGGACGACTATGTTGGGTAGTAGATTATTGAAACTTAAATAAAATCACTATCTTAAACAAGTACCCACTCCCACTAATGTCAGAACTACGTGATTGAGTGGCAGGTACAACCATCTTTTAACAATTGATTTAAAAGACGGCTATAATCTCACTCAGATAAAGGAAGGAAATGAATGGAAAACGGCTTTCGGAACAAGATATGGGCACTACGAATATAAGGTAATGCCATTCAGACTAGCCAATGCTCCGGCAACATTTCAAGATATGAACGAAGTTCTCCGCGAATATCTTGACTAAGGAGTCATCTGCTACCTTGACGATATTCTCATCTATTCAAAAACTGAGAAAGAATATATCGAGTTGGTAAAAAGGGTTCAGCAAAAATTAGCAGATTTCCAACACTCAATTTCAATGAAGAAATCTTTCTTCCACGTCAAAGAGGTGGAATTTTTAGGCTATATAGTAGCCGTCGATGGCGTGTCTATAAGCACCTGAAAAGTGGACTCCGTGTTAGATTGGATACCACCTAAGTCAGTTAAGGAAGTTCAAATATTCCAAAGGTTTGCAAATTTTTACCAACACTTTATAGAAAACTTCTCTAAGATCTGTGCTTCGATCACGGAAACATTGAAGGGTGATCCAAAAAAGTTCTGATTGGCCCGGAACAAGAGACAGCCTTTCAAGAACTTAAGAAATCATTTACTTCTGGTCCTATCCTACATCATTTCTTTCCCGAAAGAGAAACAGTAGTAGAAACAGACGCTAGCGACTTCGCTTTAGGTTACGTATTATTTCAGTTTATAGAAAAATGACTACATCCATTAGCGTTTAACTCTGGCAAACTAAATTCGGCAGAGTGAAACTATGAGATCCATGATAAAGAATTATTGGCAATATCAGAAGCATTTAAAGAATGGTGTTAATACTTGGTTGGAATCAAAAAACTGGTTACTGTCTATACCGATCACCAAAACCTCCAATATTTTCTCACCTCAAAAGTCTGAAGTAGTCGCCAGATTTGCTGGTGTTAGGCAGTAGCGGAGGTCAATCTTATCGGTCGGACTAGGGCCTGAATCTTTGATCGGAGATTGTCTCAGAAGACTCGTAAAGTAATAAAGAATGAAAGAGTAAAGATTCATAATTGTAAACTTATTATATTGTTAAGGTCTCTTCTCCGTTACTTGATTCCTCTAACTAACCCGTAGGCCTTAAACCTTTTTATACTAATCTACTGGTACTTAGTATTCCCATACTATCATACACCGAGGAGCTTTTAACTTTGGTTTCTACAAAGTGCGAATACCATTTGACCCTGAAAGTTCGTACACCACTTCAATCTTAATTGAGACGAGATATTTATCTTGAGAGGAAAGCATCCTATCTCCCAATGATCTCTTTCCGATCTCTAGGCTTGAATGGACTGTAATGTAAATGTAGTCTGAATGGCTATCATTCCAAACGTCCCTTCTGATCAAGAACTAGCTAAGTTCGTTGTCAGGAACTGGTGCATAATTAATATATGCATGCATGAGTCTCGACACGCCAGTATCATAGAAAGACTTAAGCATCTCCAGTCTTCCAATGCAAGTCTGGTTCCCCTCGGACCTCCAGCCTTTAAGAGGGACTCTTATTGGAGCCATCCGACATACACCTAATCTTGAACGGGTATTGGTTATTTCTGAAGTAGTCTGATAGCACTGGAGGTCTTGTATCTAATTGATAGAAAATCCCTCGGTCGGCTATTCACTAATGCAAGTGGTCTTATATGGTTTGCGGTCCGGGAGTTATGAATTAGAAATTATTAACTTAATTCCTATATAGCTTTGCCGCAACCATCTTATCAAGTCACTTGACATCTGTGGTCAGATGCGTGACATTACCACTATGTTAGGTCTTATATGCCTAACAGCTGGGCACAGAAGCTTACAGACTACAATTTTAAAATTGTTTACCACCCTGGAACCAGAGGGGAAAAACCAGATACACTTAGTCGATGGCCGGAGTACAGTCCTGAGAAGGGAGCTGCACCTTACGAGCAAGCGATCTTCAAGCCTAAACATTTCCAAATCAGTTCAGTTACAAGCACTAAGATGGGGGAAATTCGAGTCAGCTTAGTTGCAGGAAACCATGGAGGCGATATATGTGCCAATGACATCCAAGAGGTACCCAAATAGAATGATCCTAAGTCCGTTATTCGGATCAAAAGATTAGACTCAAGAGCAAGGCTACCAATTAAAGGCTCAAGAATGGCAGCAGGCCATGATCTCAACATTTTACAAGAAGACATAGTCCCGGCAAGGGAGAAGTTAATGGTCAGAACGGGTATCACGGTAGGATTACCAGTTGGAACATATGGAAGAATTGCTCTAAGAAGTGGGTTAGCGGTTAAAAACGGGATTTCAACCGATGCTGGAGTAATCGATGCGGATTATACCGGAGAACTCAAAGTTTTACTATTCAACCACTGAGACACGGACTATAACATCAGAGAAGAGGATCATATCGCCCAATTAGTAATAGAAAAGATTAATACGGCTGATATGATGGAAGTAGATAGCCAGGACGAAATAGAAAGAGGAACGGCAGGATTCAGTAGTACAGATATTGCTACAAGGCCGATGACTATTCAAGAAATCGAACCAGTAGTCAGCCAACTCTACGCATCAAAGGATCAGAATAAACACTACTACGATGCAACCGAAATACCTGAACGAACCCTCATGATTAGCACTATACCAGCTCGCAAAGAATTAAAGAAGTTCAACACTTAGTTTCTGGAGTAAATTCAAAAAGCCATTCTAGGTGATAAAGACTGGCTCAAGCGAAGAAAGGAGCTGGAAAAACTCTGAGACAATAATAAACATTTCCTGAAGGATTGGACCCTAGCAGTTGATTTGCTTTATTACAAGCAAAGATTATTCGTACTAAACAACCAAAGCCTTTATACCATAATAGCTGAGGCATGTCACGACGCTAAGATTGCAGGACATTTTGGACAAGGGAAAACTTTAGAGATTATTATGCGAGACTTCTACTAGAAAGAACTGGCTAATTGGGTAAATGATTACGTGCAGTCATGTGACTATTGTCAATACAACAAGTCACCATGCTAGGCAAAGTATGGCCTACTACAACTCCTATTGATACCATACACAGCTTGGACATCTATATCTGTGGATTTCATAATGCAACTACCGCAGAGTCAAGGATATACCCAAGTAATGGTAGTGGTTGACGGATTTACCAAAATGGCAAACTTCATTAGACTAGAAGGAACGGGTACCGCAAAGAATGTCACTACTGCCTTCACGCAAGAAATATGGAAGTTACATGGCTTACCATCAGAAAATGTCTCGGATATGGATTCGAAGTTTGCAGGAGAATTCCAGGAGTCACGGTGTAAAGCATTGGATATAAAAAGGAGGATGTCAATGGCATACCACTCACAAATCAATGGACAAACTGAATGTAACAACTAAATGCTAGAAGGTTACTTACAAAGTTTTGTCAACTATGATCAGGATGACTGATATTAACTCCTACCCTTAGCCGAACATGCCTACAATAACTCGGCTACCAATGCACACGGAATGACCTCATTCTATGCAAACTATGGATTCCATTCTCAAATGGAATGGATGAAGGAGCACGAGGAGCATAATCCAGGAGCAATATTTTCTGCCAATCACTCGAACTAACACGAGAAGCTATGGCCAAATATTACGATAGTAATCATTTTTGTACCGAAGGGACATTCGAGGCAAAGTCCAAGAGGAGGGAGCTCATGTTAGGAGTACCTGATTCCGATAACCTAGGAGTACCCTAGGTAGGGTAACTTTACCCTAGTTCAAGAATCTTTGTCTCTAACACCCCGCTCCGGCCCCCTTACTGGGCCCGCACGTTATCATACACATCAACCTGTAACGGGGGCTCCCTCTGGGAAGATGGATCCCGAGGTTGCGACCGCACCGAAGTATTCTTTCAGAATTAAAGATGAAGATAATCAACAGTAGAGTTGAAAAAATAAACGGTAAAACTTAATATCGTTAAGCCACAGCTTTACTCAATTAAGTCCTGATCTCGAGAGGTAGTTGATTGCCAGAGTAGAGGAGAACTCGCATATACTTAAGTAGGTTTGGTATGCTGCCAGTTACTCCCCATCACTACCCTGCGTTCGTGAGCACCCAACTCCCGTGGGCTGTCTAGCCAACCTCTACGGATCGGACCAACGATCCTCCGTAGCGAACTAGACCACTCAGTGGTGTTCTAACATCTGCCCGATAGAAGTGTTTTAGCCGCTGCATCTCCAATGCAACCGCAGGAGTAAAAACTCTTCATATCGTGGTCATGCCAGTGGCGAGCTGTCATGCCCGTGCGGATACTATACCAACTATGGAACTCTCTACCCATATACACTTAGTCTTCTGCAAGCATTCGCGGCTCCTGAACATCTATCCGGTTCTACTCATTTCCATATCATTCCGGAAGATAGCCACGTAGCTCCCCCGATAGACCACTCCGGAGGTTGACTACCAATAGGCGCTACCCACAGTCAACCCTCCTAGAAGTAGGTCATATCGTGGCCCCAGACTAGTGTCTTAGAGTCCTTAACGATTCTCCAATACTATTACTCTTTCGGGGCAACGGACTTCGGTTACCTCGCCTACTGGCCTCCGGTAACCTCACATACTACTCTTGACTTCAAAGCAGTATTACTCCGTCAGTTTTGGTCCGTTTTACACGAAACCACCTGGAGGCTATTCTCCAGGTTCCCCTCTGTCCCCTCATATATCCTGCGGACAGCTTCCGGTCGGACGGACGGCAGTGAACGTATACGGTGTTATGGAAGCATCTCCACTGGGAGACTTTTGCTAGACTTACAGCAACTCTTCAGGCTGTAGCCCATGACGCCAGGGACTTATAACGGGGCCGGAGGGGGGTGTTAGCCACCACACCTCCAAGTTACAGCTTGTTCGGAGCTCAACTGGTTGTGCCGGAGTGATCCGCACAACCTGAGATTCGAACACCCTACGTAGTTTCGCGTGACAAACAATCTAGTCACTTCCCCCGAAGTCCTGCGTAACAAGTTACTTTCAAGGTAGGGTAACTTGGCTCCATAGCAGGGTAACCCTTAGCCCATGGCAGGGTAACTCTAGTCCAAAGGTAGGGTAACTGCACCCCGAGTTACCCTACAGAGTAGGGTAACTCTACCTGGACTCACCGTCAAGCAATTCAGGGTAACTCCCAAATTGACTACTTGGGTTACCCTACTCTGTAGGGTAACCCCCAACCATTACTAGGACCTATGTACCTTTGGTATGGCCTAGCATGCCCGACTGAGGTACCTAACCACCGGTACCTCCACCTGGTAGACCTAAGTCTACCGCCAGCCCTACCGCGGTAGTCTCTTGACTCCGGTATGGGTGTAGGTTTGGCTACTTGTAATAGTACTCAGTGGAGTCTCGTTACATCACTCCCCTCTTCTATAAGGCTCGACCCGAGCCGATCTAACGACGTCTCTTATTTCCGCTACTCGGTACATCTACAACCCTATGGTCCCTAGGTTTAGATGGATACCTTTTGTGGAAATCGCTTAAGGCTTGTATACCGGTTCCTTCCAGCATCTCAAACGGCTCCCAAGAATTTTCTTCAGGTCCATAGCCATCCCACGATATCAGGTACTGGACAAACCGATGAGGGAACTTCTGTTTAACTCCTCCATACCACCGGCTGTCTAACACTCCCGAGATAACATAACTTGGCTCGTCTTCCACTATGTCAGGGATAGGGATATCTTTAACCCTTCTCCCGGTCTGATCCTCTCGGTAGGGCTCTAATAACCCAACGTTGAATACCGGGTGGATAGACCAACGCGCAGGCAACTGGAGTTCATATGCCCTAGTACCAACACGTCGCTTGACCACAAAGGGACCAAACATTCGGTGGTCTAGTTTCTCCATAGGCCTCTTTGTACGGATATTCTTGCGATTCAGCATTACCCGATCAGCCTTTATAGCTCTGCCCTCTTCGACATCTTCTAGTGTGGCATATTCTGGAGATGGTAATCGTTTCTTGTCATGCCATTTCCGTTGCCTCTCTTGAGCACTTTGTAATGTTTCCCGTATGTCTTGCCATGTACCCTCCCAATCCTTTACTAACAGCTCCGTACTTGGATGAATCCCCTTATTGTCAGGAACAATTCCAGACCAGTTTGTCCTCGGAGAAAATCCATAGTTAATCTCAAAAGGAGATAACCTGGTTGACTCGGAGGTGGATGTATTATAGGCATACTCCGCTAACGGTAGTAGCGAAACCCAATCATCCTGCTGGTAGGTACAATAACTCCTTAGGTATTGTTCCAGTGTCTGGTTCACCCGCTCAGTCTGGCCGTCGGTCTCGGGATGGAACGCGGTAGAGACATTGAGCTTCACCTCAAGTAGTCCCATTAAGCTAACCCAAAACTTAGAAGTAAATCGAGTATCCCGATCAGAGATAATCGATTCTGGGAGTCCATGCAGTCTCCAGATCTCTTTGAGAAATATAAGAGCAAGTTCCTTGATAGGTACCTCCGTAGCGAGGGGGATGAAATGCGCCATTTTTGAGAATCTATCAACAATGACCCAGATCTTCGTAAAACCCTCGGATTCTGGTAACGCCACAATGAAGTCCATTGATATTGCGTTCCATGGCCTCATAGGAACATCTATAGGTTCTAAGAGCCCAAACTTCTTATGTCTGACTGTCTTTACCCTTTGACAGGTGTCGCATGACCGAACATAGTCTTCGATGTAGGCCTCCATCTTAGGCCAGTAGAAGTTGGCTTTAACCTTCCCTATTGTCTTATAAGTCCCGAAGTGTCCGGCTAGACGGGAATCATGTTCCGCTTGCATGATCCGTTCCTTTAGCCCTTGATCCTCCGGTACGTACCATCGCTTCTTATAAAGTAGGAAGTCCTTCTCTAATGAGAAATTAGGGTCAACCTTCTTGTCCCCTTGGACAATAGACTTGTAAATACTTTGGTAAGTATTGTCCTTTGCTATAGCGACCTTCATGTCATCAAGCATTCCGGACTTCAACCGGAAGCCTTGGCACAGTTGCAACAACTGTGGTCGCAAGATGTCCCGCTCCTGACTATCCAAATACTGTCCCGGACGGAAAAACATCTGTTCCTGACCCAATTTCGCAGAATTACTCCCCCCTTCAGGGCGGTACTCCGAACGCCTCGATAATGCATCAGCCTTCCCATTAAGGCGCCCTTCACGGTAGACAACCTTAAAATTAAATGGTTGAAGGAATTCCGCCCAGCGATGTTGTCGGCGATTCAGTATCTTAGTACTATTAAAGTACTCCAAATTCTTATGATCAGTGTAAATAGTTATCTGATCAGATACTGAGCGCAAGAGATGATCCCATTCTTTGAATGCTGCAACAATTGCGGACATCTCTTTATCATGCACATCATAATTTATCTCAGCTGGCGAGAATTTCCGACTATGGTAGGCTATCGGATGCCATCTACCATCTTCACATAACTGTGAGAGTATGGCTCCTAATGCAAAATCACTTGCGTCGGTTTCCAACTTGGTTAACCGTTCTGGATCAAAATGAGCTAGAATGGGGCTTGCCATGAACATCGCTTTAAGGCGACTAAAGGCTTCATCATGTCTAGGACCCCATCCCCATTTGGAATCTTTCTTCGTTAAGTCAGTTAACGGCTTTGTTATCTTACTGAAGCCTTCAATAAACCGACGGTAGAAGTTTGCAAAACCCAAAAAGCTTTGAACGTCAACAACTGTCTTTGGTGGAGTCCAAACTTCAATAGACTTCACCTTTTCCGTGGTCATCATAATACCACGATCGGATATACGGTATCCCAAGAATTCTACCTCTCTTTGATGGAATGTAGATTTCTTAATGCTTACACAAAGCCTAGCCTTGCGCAGTCTTTCCATAACTCGCCTAACGAGTGAGACATGTTCTTCGATGGTCTCTGAGTATATTAGGATGTCATCTATATAGGCGATGACTCCTTCGTCTAATAAATCATGAAAGATTTTATTTATCATACTCTGGAAAGTAGATGGGGCGTTACATAGCCCAAACGGCATTACCGTATATTCATACAACCCATAACGACAGCGGAAAGCTGTCTTCCATTCTTCTCCTTCTGCCATTCGGAGGAGATAATAGCCATTCTTCAAGTCCAACTTAGTGAAGACAGTGGCTTTTCCAAGTCTATCACGCAGCTCATTCATCAGTGGTAAAGGATATTTATTCTTCACCGTAATCTTGTTAAGCCCTCGGTAATCAATACATAACCTCAATGACCCATCAGGTTTGGGTACAAAGAGGATTGGGGCTGCGGCAGGGGAACTAGATCTCCGTATCTTTCCCGTTGCCAGCATCTCATTGAGATACTCCCTCAGAATCTTGAGCTCGTTTTCAGACAATGGATATATAGGACCAAAGGGAGGTGCTGTCTCAGGCATTAACTCGATCTTGTGATCATACTCTGAGTGCTCTGGTAACGCATCTATCCTTTGTTGGCTAAATATATCGCCATAGTCCTTATATTCGGGGAGGAGACTTAGGGCAATGTCTTTCCCGTCTTCTCCTGTGAACTGGGCATATCCAAGAAGATATACCTGAGCCTGGTCTTCTGCCAATAGCTCTTCTTCGGTTATAAATTCTAACCGTCTCTGGCCCACAAGGCATCTAGCCTTACACAATACAGACCTCCAAGTGAAGCTGCGTGTTTCCCAGTCTATGTCGGGATTATGTTCATGGAGCCATGACATTGGAAGATAACCATCAATCTTCTTATCGGACATGTCCGCCAGTTCAAATCTCATGTCATTGACATGATCGCCAATACGCATCTTCAGGGTCTTAGTGTAATGAAGCCCTGAGTTAGGAATGTCATTCCCGCTAGCATCCTTTATTGGAGCAGCAACCTTTCTCCGGACACAAGGAACTTGTGTTTCCTTAGCCCATCGTGTGCTAAGCACTGCGCCAGTAGCGCCACTATCCAACAATAACACAGCCTCGGCTGCACTGTCTCTCGCGCCACAACGCCATTCTAGTCTAACTCGAACTCGGATAGACTTTATATGTTTTGGGGGGCCTGAAAGCCGCGCCTTCTTTCTTGAGTTTTCTTTTAGAAGCATGTTTAACGGAGTCTCTTGCCTTTCGACACAAGAGTGGCCACAACGGGTCAAAATGTTAAGGTTTCAAATCACGGTATATCAATAGCTAGGGTGTTTACTATCACGCCAGCATGATTTCGGGTACTGAACCCTCCTCAGGTAAACTTGATAACAAAATTTCATTGCTCGAATCAAGGCCTGCTTGATGTGAAAAGAACTAGTCTAACAAAAGAAAACAATTTCGCTTCCAATACTAAGGAAATAATCCATCGAAGTAAGGAAATGATATATTCCCGCAGTAACATAACAAGAATACAAAGGAGAAATAAACCAAGACAAACACCCAAAGAGAATTCCCGTGCTGACCCAAATCCTCCACCTGCCTCGTTCCTTCGCAGACCGCTGCGGCCCAGAACATCTAAGAGGCCTGGTCAGTCTATGTATTGACTGCAGGATTTCTCGGGGCATGCTTACTCTCGGAGCCCTTCACATAACTTCCTAGAGTTATGTCAGTGTCTTGTTATTTCGCTGCAAGGAAAGGAACTTACCTATTCCTCAGCATCCGTATCAACCTCCATAATCTCGGGAGATGACTTTCGGATTTCCAATAACTTCTTTGAAGGTGGTGCTTCGATGCGACGGACTTTGTTGTTTGATGCTTCATTGACTTCTGCATCTTCAGCCTTCCTCTTTTTGGTTATCGCTTTAACCCCTTTGGCTGAACTAACAACAGGGTCGGTGGAGAAACATTTCCGCCAAAAGTGACCCGGTTTTCCACATCGTGTGCACTGCGACTCCTTCTTGCGCTTATCGATAAGCGTAGACGGGATATTCTTATGGGCATTAGCATGCTCAGAATTCCCTTGCTTCTGGGATGTACCCGCAGAAGATAAGGAGCGCCTAGGGTTGGGCTTACCCGAACCCTTTTCCTTCCGTTTCGGTTGTTTCCTCGAGGTTGACAACCTCTCCTCGCTCTTGCCCTGGTTATCACTTCGGCTTTTCGTAACTGTCTCGCTGAAAGTGATATTGTCTTGGAGGGCGTGGCCCGTCTTCCGCAGAAGGTCCATGTACTCGGACACATCGGTAGGATGAGGTGTCTTTTGTGCCCAGACATTCCGTAGTTGGGATGTCATTGTCATCCGGATCTTGTCTTTGATCATCGTAGGGTCCGTATAACCCAATTGGACAATCAGATCCATTACCGAGTCTAAGTACTGGTCAACCTGACCAGGCTTCATCTGCAGCTTCGTCCACTCGCTTAGAGCGCGGTCCCGATCAACATGGGCACCGAAACTTGCCATTAGCCGTTTCCTAAATCCTTCCCATGTACGAAACTCATGGTTGGGGTCAAACGGCATACCCACCCGGCGTGCACCGTCCTCGCTGACGTACCGGTGTAGGCCCATGTACCAAGTTTTGGCAGTGCCTTGAAGAAGAGGGATAACCAAGCTGATTTTGTCCATATCTTCCGTGACTGATTCTCGGAAGTATTCGAACTTGATTTCCACATCGCTAATGAACCGCTGGGTATCGGTGGTATCTCCTTTGAAGGGAGTTACATCACCTAACTTCGCGGGCTTTCTTGGCTTTCCCCCTGAAGGAGTGGAGTTACCGGCTGGCTGACTAGCTCCAGCTGCCCCACTCATCTGCAAGAAAGCTCGTAGCAACCTTCGTGCTCCGCGGTCATAGCGTCTCTTCTTTTTCTCGCTCCAGTTTGGCTTCCGCCTCCCCAGAAACTCAGAGAAATCGGGTATGGAGTCGGCATCATCGTCATCACTGCTACTGGAGGAACTGGAATCACCCGGGTTTCCGCCAGCACCAACGTTTCCGCCAGGCGGGAGTTGATCTCCGCCGCCACCGGCATTTCTGCCAGGGCCTCCAGAGGGTCTATCATACCCGTCAAAGGAGTCCTCCCTTTCCCCTTGTCTGTCCTCTTGGGGAACCACCCCCTGACGAGACAAAGGCATTGGAGGTGGGTCAGGTAATGGAATAGCTCCAGAAGCACTCGGAGTTACCCCATACCGACCCTGAACAAACTGCTGGAATTCCAGACAGCTTTCCGGCATTGCCGGAGGTCCCACGTGCAACCGTGAACCACAATAAGAACATTTGGGCTTTTTCATCTTCGAACCTACTTCCTCAGGCTTCCGGTACACTTGACTCGAACGACTGTTAGGACAGTTGAGTGCATGTGTAGCCTTTGGAAAGTGAGGTCCTCCCACGACCGTACAACCAGTGTAACAGAAGGCCGTAACCCCCGGCGACAAAGGCCTTCGGACCCGTTCTTTCTCCGGAGCACCCCACATACCCCATTCACCCCCGGACTTGTTATATTGTCCTTGCCTAAGTTTGTCAAAAAACTCATTTGCATCAGTAGGTTTCCTGGGCGCACCAGGTAACTTAGGCATGGAAGGCATGGGAGGCAGGGGAGCAGGTTCAATGATAACAGGAGCTTGTCCTGGCTTTGGGAGAGGTGTATTCACAGCCGCCTGGTAAGGTCGGTCTGGCACAGGGACATTGGTAGAGGGTGTTGGGGTATCAGTGACTCCTGTCAAGTCTACCTGATCCCGACCAGGTTGCGGAGGTGGAGGAGGGACTCTGGACTTATCCACCCTATGACCACTATCGCCCGGACGAGAGCCTGTAGCAGGGCTAGGAGTCCGTCGGTTTCTCCTTTGAGATACCGGGGCGAGTGCTTCTTCGAGCTGTTCGTGGAAGGGGGAACGACGAGGAGAGACTAGAGCTCGTGGCTGTTGACCCGCTATCTGTACTCCTAATTCAGTCAAGTATGCCTGATATGAGGGATTGGTCAACATAGCGGTTAGGGTTTCCGCAAAGTTGACCGCGGGACGCTTCTCCATCGGAGGTGCCACTGTCATGATCGTATCATTGTCATGATCAATCTGATGCCCTGTACGGGCAGCCTCTTCCAACGCCGCTATCCTCTTGGCTAGCGCACGTGTGTCACTAATTTGCCGTATGAACAACTTCTGTTGTTTCCGCATCCACTCCGTAGCCGCCGTAACCATCTCTATTTTAAACTTAGTCTGCGCCTGCTCATTCCAGTATTGCATCTGGCTTTGAGCTTCCTTCATCTGTTTTGTAACTTCAAGAAGGATGTAGGGTTCCATAACTTCCCTAGTAAAATCCGCAAGACTAAACCCTTGACCTTGCCTTTCTGGCACTACCGGAATCGCAAGCTTCTGCTGTGTAAACGATTCGAATAACCGCGCAGGGTCTTCGACCACAATTTCCTCGGCATCGTCGGGAAGGTCGATATTGGTAGCATTAAGGACAAGTTCAATGGGTTCCCACCCCAGGCCTCGGGCATCAGCAAAAGCTTCGCGTCGAAGTTGCCATTGGTGGGCTTCCGCCGCGGCGGGATCAAAGTGACCGGCTTGGTTCGACATAGTTATTTCCACCCGATGCTTCTGGTACCAGACCAGCGACTCGTACTCAAACTATGTCAATTCAAGGAGGTCAATACCAACAATTCTCAAGAGTAGGTAGAGTTAAGCGAGGTCTTCGCTTAACGATATACTGTAACGGGGGCTCCCTCTGGGAAGATGGATCCCGAGGATGCGACCGCACCGAAGTATTCTTTCAGAATTAAAGATAAAGATAATCAACAGCAGAGCGTTGAAAAAATAAAACGGTAAAACTTAATATCGTTAAGCCGCAGCTTTACTCAATTAAGTCCTGGTCTCGAGAGGTAGTTGATTGCCAGAGTAGAGGAGAACTCGCATATACTTAAGTAGGTTTTGGTATGCTGCCAGTTACTCCCCATCACTACTCTGCGTTCGCGAGCACCCAACTCCCGTGGGCTGTCTAGCCAACCTCTACGGGTCGGACCAACGATCCTCCGTAGCGAACTAGACCACTCAGTGGTGTTCTAACATCTGCCCGATAGAAGTGTTTTAGCCGCTGCATCTCCAATGCAACCGCAGGAGTAAAAACTCTTCATATCGTGGTCATGCCAGTGGCGAGCTGTCATGCCCGTGCGGATACTATACCAACTATGGAACTCTCTACCCATATACACTTAGTCTTCTGCAAGCATTCGCGGCTCCTGAACATCTATCCGGTTCTACTCATTTCCATATCATTCCGGATGATAGCCACGTAGCTCCCCCGATAGACCCCTTCGGAGGTTGACTACCAATAGGCGCTACCCACAGTCAACCCTCCTAGAAGTAAGTCTTATCGTGACCTCAGACTAGTGTCTTAGAGTCCTTAACGATTCTCCAATACTATTACACTTTCGGGGCAACGGACTTCGGTTACCTCGCCTACTGGCCTCCGGTAACCTCACATACTACTCTTGACTTCAAAGCAGTATTACTCCGTCAGTTTTGGTCCGTTTTACACGAAACCACCTGGAGGCTATTCTCCAGGTTCCCCTCTTCCCCCTCATATATCCTGCGGACAGCTTCCGGTCGGACGGACGGCGTGAGCGCATACGGAGTTACGGCAACATCTCCACTTGGAGACTTTTGCTAGACTTACAGCAACTCTTCAGGCTGTAGCCCATGACGCTAGGGACTTATAACGGGGCCGGAGGTGGGTGTTAGCAGCCACACCTCCAAGTTACAGCTTGTTCGGAGCTCAACTGGTTGTGCCGGAGTGATCCGCACAACCTGAGATTCGAACACCCTATGTAGTTTCGCGTGACAAACAATCTAGTCACTTCCCCCGAAGTCCTGCCTAACAAGTTACTTCCAAGGTAGGGTAACTTGGCTCCATAGCAGGGTAACCCTTAGCCCATGGCAGGGTAACTCTAGTCCAAAGGTAGGGTAACTGCACCCCGAGTTACCCTACAGAGTAGGGTAACTCTACCTGGACTCACCGTCAAGCCATTCAGGGTAACTCCCAAATTGACTACTTGGGTTACCCTACTGTGTAGGGTAACCCCCAACCATTACTAGGACCTATGTACCTTTGGTATGGCCTAGCATGCCCGACTGAGGTACCTAACCACCGGTACCTCCACCTGGTAGACCTAAGTCTACCGCCAGCCCTACCGCGGTAGTCTCTTGACTCCGGTATGGGTGTAGGTTTGGCTACTTGTAATAGTACTCAGTGGAGTCTCGTTACACAACCTTAGTTGTGTCCTGTGACTATATGGTCACGGAATTGAAGGTGTCAGAATAATACCATATATGTTGCTGCCGTCCCTCCAGACGGAGGCTGTGCGTAGGATATACAAGTGGGGACCTCAGGCAATACCTGAGAAGTGGAACGAAGTCAGTCCTCCAACTACTCGGGGAGTTATAGGGCTTCAAAGATGTGACATCTTTGATATAGGCCGTAAGTAACAGGACGTTTTCTCACAAGGTTGTGATATGAATGTTAGGAGGTTCAGAACAAAGAACCAACACATTTACACCTACCCTCCAATAGCTAGAAAGAGTCTAGAGCTCCTGGAAACTACCAGAGAAGCCAACGAGCTCCAAGGAGTATTGCAACTATGATATGGGATGTACCGCAGTTGCAGGAATTATGACCAACACAACAGGAAGGTCCACGCCCTCTACATAGAACAAACAGGAGTTGCCGACCGAGGAATTATAAGAGTATACAATAGAATGACTTCTCCTCAACGAAGGGAGAGTCATCGGAACGAATTCCATCGCTTAGTTGTCGAGTTATCATAACTAAAAGTCATCGACTCCTGCATATAAGTAGAAGCAACTTTGTGTCAAGACTGATCCTCTTGACAACGAAAAGGACCATGGGAGCCAACATAGACCGACTTGAGAACTCAGCTACAGGTCTAAAGGCTCTAAAGATGTTAGGTGGAAGCCGACTCTAAATAATTGTCGAGAAGACTTAGGCCTGAATCTTTCGTAATAGACGGAGATTTGTCTAGGAAGGCTTGGTGTCGTTCTGTTCGTTTATGACTACTAAGAACTCGCTTATTCAATAGGGGAAATATTTTTATAAAGATTCGTAGGTAAAACAATGTTATATTGTTAAGGTCTCTTCTCCGTTGCTTGATGATGTCTAAAAGCTTGGGAGGCACTTCGATATTTATATCCCGCGTCTGAGTGTTCGCGGACTACATCTAATCCTCCTATAACTAAGTATCTATCCAAGATTGTACGCTAACGTCTCGTGGTCTTTAACAAGTGCGAACACTGTGTGACCCTGAACTTTCACACACCATCTTCGTTCTCATAAATTCTTTTCCGTCTGATCGTAGGATGCGTGATTATCCTCGAATGACCGATCTTCGATTTATAGAGACAAGTAGACTCTTGTTTGAAACTACAGTCGTCTTGACTATCTTTCCAGTAGTCTCTTCCGATTTCACATAGTGGCCAGCGTATGTGTCGGGTACCTATGCATAATGCAGGCTGTGTAGACGGTGTGCCAACACTCATAAGTCTACCGCCTATTAGGTCTTCTGAGTCTGAGCAGCTTCCCCTCGGTCCGCCCCGCCTCAGAGAGAATCACCTCTCGAGGGATCCTGTTTCCAGGACCAACCAACATACAGCGGCCTTCAGATAGGTATTGGTGTCATATCTATCCCCTATGGCCTCTGGGGCACTGTAGGAGTTGTTGCGGATTTTCGAACCGAAAACGTCCCGTTACTTTCGGCCCGTAGTTAGGATGCCTAACTTTGAAGCCTAGTAACTCAATGCGCCTCTGACGGATTTCCTCCGTTCCACTTCTCCGAGGTACCCAGAGGTCCCCTCTTATATATCCTGTGAACAGCTTCCGGTCGGACGGACGGCAGCGATGTATATAGTGTTATGAAGTGGGCTTCATTGATATGACATTATAGTCATGGGACGCAACTCTTCGAAATCTCGCTAAGGACGTGCGGGCCCCAGAACGGGGCCAGAGGGGGGTGTTAGGCTCTCGATAAATGAGGGTCTGTGCGCAGTTACCCTACCGAGAGGTCTGTGCATTTTCTATATGCCTAACAAAAGATCTGATAATGACTACAGGTGACAATCATATCTTTCAGAAAGGAAATAGTAATTACCAAAGAGGGTGTGATGGTCTTTAGGGTCTCCCAGTGTTTGCACCTTTTTGGAGTACTCGATCTTGCGAGTTAGATTTGAAGCAGTACATATATTGTATATTAGATAGATGTAGTCCGCGAACACTCAGACGCAGAATATAAATATCGAAGTGCCTCCCAAGCTTTAAACGTCATCAGGCAACGGAGAAGAGACCTTAACAATATAATATTGTTTTTACGATTCTATTATACTTTCTTGCACTCTTAGTAGTCATAAACGAAATGAGTTACTTCCGAGCCTTCCTAGACCAATCTCCGTCTATACGAACGAATCTCCATTGGCTTAGACCACCCTAAGTCTATACCAGTTTTCTCCGCCTAACACCGACCCTCCAGACAGTAATTGTGCTAGTGATAGCAACAGCTTGTACCTGGTATATGTGCTCTTCTGGAGCTTTCTGTTGCCTTAGAACAATTGGCATGTGCACATACTGTATGTGGTTAATATTTGGGCTGTCCAGTAGTTTGTTCTGGGTTATGGTATTGTGGGCTCAGTGAGTGTTGCGAATATTGTTCCTGGTATGGCCTTCCTTTCGTCTTCATGGTTTAAGTTTAGATGCTGCCCGACTCTCTTACGTTCTTACCACCGTGAAAATCTTTCATGATTATTTAGGAATTTAAAGTTGAGACTTGCAAGCATTCTACGGTCCATTTACTATGCCCCTGGGTCTGTTTTCATCACATGCGCTAAACCGAACAGGCTATTAGCTGTATCTCACATTGACTGGACTTGGCTGTGCCCGCGACTACATCATGTAAAAGTCACCATTCCGCTTACTCGTTGTAGCCACAAGCTTCTCGAAAACCTGGCCGTACTGCAATGCCTACAAAATGCGCATTTTGTTGCCGCATATACGCAGTTGCAGGTTCATATACGAAACACATACGAACTGCCCATGCCAATCTGTTAGGCATAAAGGAAATGCACAGACCTCTCGGTAGGGTACCTGCGCACAGACCCTCATTTATCGAAGCCTAACACCCCCCTCCGGCCCCGCTCTGGGGCCCACACGTCCTAAGTGAGATTTCGAAGAATTGCATCCCATGACTATAATGTCAACTCAATGAAGCATGCTTCATAACACCATATACGTCGCTGCCGTCTGTCCGACCAGAAGCTGTTCATTGGAGATATAAGAGGGCACCTCTGGGTACCTCTGAGAAGTGGAACAGAGGAAATCCGTCGGAGGCGCATTGAGTTACTAGGCTTCAAAGTTAGGCACCCTAACTACAGGCTGAAAGTAACGGGACGTTTTCGGTTCGAGAATCCGCAACTACTCCTACAGAGCCCCAGAGGCCATAGGGGATAGATATGACACCAATACCTATCTGAAGGCCGCTGTATGTTGGTTGGTCCTGGAAACAGGATCCCACGAGAGGTGATTCTCTTTAAGGCGAGGCAGACCGAGGGGAAGCTGCTCAGACTCAGAAGACATAATAGGCGGTAGACATACTTGTGTTGGCGCACCGTCTACCAAGCCTGCATCATGCATAGGTGCCCGACACATACACTGGCCACTATGTGAAATTGTAAGAGACTACTGGAGCGATAGTCAAGACAACTGCAGTTTTAGACAGAAGTCTATTCAGCTCTATAAATCGAAGACCAGTCGTTCCAGGATAATAACGCATCCTATGATAAGACGGAAAGGAATTTATGAGGACGAAGATGGTGTGCAAGAACTCAGGGTCAAATGGTATTCGCACTTGTTAAGACTATGAGACGTAGCGTACAATTTTGGGGAAGGTACTTTGTTATAGGAGAATTAGAAGTAGTCCACGAACACTCAGACGCGGGATATAAATATCGAAGTGCCTCCCAAGCTTTTAGAAAGCAAGCAACGGAGAAGAGACCTTAACAATATAACATTGTTTTACCGACGAATCTTTATAAGAATATTTCCCCTATCGATTTAAGCGAGTTCTTAGTAGTCATAAACGAAAAGAACGACACTGAGCCGTCCTAGACAAATCTCCGTCTATTATGAAAGATTTAGGCCTAAGTCTGCTCGACAAAAGTTTAGAGTCGGCTTCCGCCTAACACAACCTAAGCATCCTTCTGGCATCGCAAACATCGTCTACTGACAGGGCGGCGAGTCTTCATGACGTAGGATCTAGTGAATTCCCTCACGACCCCGCGTGCTGGGATAGAGATCAGCCGGATTTCGACTCTTGTTCAGACATCGACCTAATTAGCTGCCAACAAGACTCAACTAGAGATGATTATTGTGCACAGGTTTGATGCACAATCCGTCGGTATGGTCGACGCGCATTTGGCACCTAGGGACGGGGAGCATTATCCTCATGCAGGGGATTCCATTGGATATGTGACATGATTTGCGGAAGAGTAGCAAAATCTGTACAAGGACTCATTTGGCCCATTTGCTAGTGTATGCGCACTCAAATTTGCATCTCGGTTCATTTAAAGCAAGATATCCAAGTCACGAATTAATCAATAGTTTTCCAATATCCTTGGCAATTCTAAAGACATTTCGTACACTTTGGTACATACACTTGAGAAGCTTCTATGCACGCTTGATCCATATGGTCCATATCTACCATCGCATGAAGGTCAAGTTCAAGATAGCATGAGAACTTTGCCCTTCTTCTACCGTAACCTTCTAGACTGTATGGGGTATGTTCTTCGACAGATAGCATACAAAGATAATTTCGTTTACACACCGCGACATGAATACAATCTCAATGAACAGAGAGCATGTGCAGATATGCATACGGCAGACTGGTGATGGGATATTCAGGTACTATGCCAAAGTTTTACGCTCCCGTATCATCAAATACGATAGCTAACTGACAACAGGAAGCACTGCCATCTGGTGCCACAGAAGTTCCAATTATTCGGATGTCTGATCAGACGTACCTCACCAATTTCATGGGTAATAAGAAGGTGTGGTCTGTGTATATTACGATCGGAAATCTTCCATCGCATAAGCTTAACGAACCCGGAACGATGGCAGTTGTTCTTCTCGCACTACAACCTGTCCCGCTCAAATTGCCACCGTCCTCTTCAGGGAACGAACGCCAGAGACAAGTTAACGCCGACAAACTACAAGGCGTATTTGAGCTACTATTTGAGACCTTGCGAGAAGCTTCTCTCAATGGTGGACCAATTGACTGTGCTGATAGGAACGTACGGATGTGTTTCCCAATTTTGACAGCGTTGGTTGCTGACCATATGGAAAACGTCACACTGCATGGAGTGAAATCCAATGCCTGTCCTCGATGTGAGATACCTCCTGATATGTTAGAATCAAATTCCTACATGGAGTATCGAGGTCAAGCCTATGCCATATATGAGCAGTAGGAACAAGAAATCTAGTCTGGGTCAGCGGACTTGACGTCAGCCGACATGCAGACCACCTTTGATTCTCTTGGTATTAAGATTGGACGAAATGTTTTTCATGGCCTTCCTCAAGTTTCACCCGCCAATCTTCACAGGCCTAATTTGCTCTATACGGTATATCTTGAGCTATTCAAGCACATGAAGGATTGGATTCAAGGGTTTCTTAAGAAGCACAGATGTCTGAACGCATTTGGTGACGCCTGGAAATATTTACCGCCGTACTCAGGGTTCTTTCTACCTAAAAGAGGCTACCGTGAGGTTACGCAGTGGCAAGGAAAGGAAATGAGGAACTTGGGACGTTGTAGTTTTGGCTGTTCTCGTAGTAGCATTGAGAATCCCGGATAGTACGGAACAGCTACCTTTCAAAGTTGCACTCTCGTGTGTTGGGTCATTACTGGATTGCACTCTGATGGCTCAATACCGAAGCCACATGCCTGAGATGTTGAATTATATAGATCAATATCTTAATCGATTTCACACGACTAAAGATATCTTCTTGGAGTTTAGAACTATTAAACGAACACAGACAAAGATTCGGAACCAGCGTAACGATTAAAAGTAGCATCGAACCGTTGTTGATCAAAATCTCCCTGCCTCCCAGCGACGCCATGTGGAGCAGCGATACTGAGAGGAAGACGATGACGAACGTACGGAATTGATTATTGCCGAATCCCATTTCAACTTTATCAAGATGCATCTATTTAGTCATTTCTCCTATCATGTCTACTGGTTTGGCAACATCCCGCAGTACTCTATAGAGTTTTGTGAGCTGGCTTATAAGGAACAAATAAAAGACGGATGGCGACGTTTCAATAACAATGATACAGCACGGCAGATTCTTGATCACTATAGCAGACACTACTCGATCCGCATGAGACTTTTAAATTTAGATTCCCTCCAATGTTAGAGAGCTAATATCTCGGCAGATGTACCTGATCTTTTAGGCAAGACGGGTAATGAATGTCCACCGCCCTCATATCGTAGGGCTCTGAAGAGACGTCATTCTGACATTACCGACCTGGGAGATCTTTGCAAGGTTTTGGGTATTTCAAACAAAACCATGCCCGTTGAATTGCTCTGTTATAGTCGACAAATCTTGCTTGTCAAGCATCGCCTCTCTGAAGATCTCCGAATACTACGACTCCTCCCAGTGGAACAGTTAATGTAACTTGAAATCCCACTTCTCGCATTCCAGGAAATTAATGTTTATGACATCCACCGTGCACAATGCACCGGCACCAAGCTCCTTCGAAACAAAGTTAGTTGCAATGATTACTGTCACGATTCTAGATCGGACATAGTAGATTTTATTAGTTAGCTAGTAAGTTTCATTTGTTACGAAATTGGTTGATGAGTTTTCTTTGTTACGTAGTTGTTTTATGTTATGATTTATGTTTTCACGCACTTGACCTATTCAGAGGTCATGTGATTTATGATGGGCTATGCAACGAGGCAGACTGCAAGGCAGACTCGTTGAGGTTTTATTTGTTATATTTCACGCACGAGACTTATTTAGAAGTCACGGGGCTGCATAAGGAGGCTATGCAACGAGGCTGTACGCAAGGCAGGCTCGTTAGGTTTATGTTATGTTTTATGTTATGTTTCACGCACATGATCTATTCAGAGGTCATGGGGCTACGCAAGGAGGCTGCGCAAGGCAGACTGGCAAGGCAGACTGCCTTTGGTTTGATTTGTAAGCGGGTTGAGGGAAGGACTATATAAGGAGTCCTCGGAGGCGAGTTAGTTAGTTCTTCACGCAACCATCTAAGTTATTTTCCTACTTATTGTTTTAAGAACGAATTTACTTTATTCTATCTACCTCACGATAGTTACACGAACTTAGTAGAAGAGGGACGCCTCTACGACTACTAAGTGTAACAAGAGAAAAGGTAATAGTGTGAACGCGCACTATACGAGAACGACGAAGAAAAGTAATAGTGTGAACGCACACTATTAGTACGAAATATATAGTGTCATACGATACTATAAGAGAAGTATCGTTGCCTGTCGCGTGAACTGATATAGGAACAAGACCCCTTAACAGATTACGTATGGGTACAGGCTGGAGAAGAACAAATATATGTCGTACTGATGGGACGTCTTCCTGGGAAACTCCTTACAATCTTCAAACTCCGTGACTCCCGGCACCAAGACAGAGTCTGCCAAGTGGCATGTGTGCAGATATTCAACGTACTTAACTCGAGACACCCATCGGAGTTACATGGTCTTGTCACGGTAAAGCTGCCGGAGACCCGAAGGTTTACAGTAGTGGACATAGGTACCATCGTGGGCCTGGCCCACTTGGTTCCTGAGATGGACCAGATATAGCACATCAACAGTCAGATGAATTTATGGACGTTCAATCAAATATATATATTGACAAATCTTTCGAACAAACGATGGCGACCTCACGACCTCTCCTTGCCATCGGCCATGACATCCCATAGAGGTTTTCAGCATCTCTGCAAAAAAAAAAGGAAAAGAAATAAAAAAATCAGAGATTTAGTCTAAGATCATTGCCGCGCCGGCATGCAATGGTGCTAGACCAAATATCTCGGCTATACTTGCTCGAGGGCAATATCGGAATAGACTTGGACGGAGATAACAGTGTACATGGAGGCTTTATATTACTAGTATATAAATTATTGTATAGTAAACTGAGTGCAGAATTAAGGACAATGATAATTAAAAGCACATGGGATGACAGCTTTCTTAAGAGAATTAGGCATCTTGTGATTCTGATATTAAGAACATCAAGAGCGGGGACACTGAAGAGATGGAATGGCCTGGTGGAGATTCCAGGGACTGCCAGGACCGGAGACAAGATTACGGTTAGAAACTCACCAGACCAGATGTAGTCGGAACACATGGCAGATTTGGAAGAAAGGCAATGTGGCTACATAGTGACAAGGGAACAACTCGCCACCATCAGGATACATGTGAAAGGAGGGGGAGAGATACTAGGCTTGTCCTAGGAGTAAAGGAGGTTTGTGAGCATGCAAGATGCAGTCTTGACTATGAAAGCATTGTTCTGAAGAACGAGATGCAATGATGCCAGGAATCAGGGCACCTGGAGCACATCCACAAATTGGGCGACGTGGGCAAAGTGTCCAGACATGGGGATGGCATAGCCAGGGGAGTGGAGCACCCGGAGGGTATAATTGCGAGGCAATTCCAGATGCACAGGACGTAGGGGATGTAACCAACGGTCAGGACTTGTCTGGACACGGTGCCTGGGCGTCAGACGCAGGATAATCTGTTGCTGATATAGCAAAGTGCTGACTTTGATACCAGATTCTACAGCCACCCTTTGCGTGCTGTACTGCATAAATCACAGCAATATTCTACCTGATGCCAGCTTTCTAGCAGTATAAAGAACGTCTAACCAGTATTAATATTGGTGGTATTATAACTTCTTATAATTATTAGAAGTTGTATTCAAGTTACTCATATATCCTCATTTACTTTTTACAACCTACACTACACCTGTATTTCTATAAAAATAAATCTCGTTTACTGTAACAATATAGTTTATTTTGGAATAACCTAGGCATAAGTAATGCTTTGCATTAGCTGTATCTGGTGAATTCTGAATTTTAAGAGACATATTCTAACGTCTGTTTCTGTGTTCAGTTGTGTCCAGTGTTTTGGCTATATATTCTGTTATGTCCTGAGTTTAGCAGGTATAACCCATTGTATCCTGAGTTTGGCAGGTTCGCCCTGTTGCACCCTGACTTTTGTTGTCATGTCCCTGTACATCATACTTAATGATTTGTATTCTGGACGTCCTGTGCATCAGACACACATGACATGCAGGACATAACCTAGAATTTTTGCTGATGTTATACAAAAAGTATTGGTACATACCGGAAGATTAAGGGCTAAATGAATGGATCATACAAGCGGAACACAATTCCCATCTGGCTGAATACTTTGAGACTTATAAGACTATTGGCAAGGTTAATGCCAACTTCTACTGGCCAATGATGGAGGCCTAAATTGAAGATTATGTTCGGTCTTGTAATATCTGTCAAATATTAAAGAAAATTAGCCATAAGAAGTTTAAACTATGAGAATCTATTGATATTACTATGAGGCCATGGAATGCAATATCAATAGCCTGAGATTTCATTGTAGCAATACCAGAATCTGAGAGATTTATGAAGATCTAGGTCATTCTTGATAGGTTTTCAAAAATAGCATATTTCATCCCTCTTGATATAGAGGTACCTATGAAGGAACATGGTCTTATATTTCTTGAAGAGATCAAGAGACTACAGGGACTTCAAGGATCAATTATCTGTTATAAAAATACCTGATTCACTTCAAAATTTTGGGTTAGCTCAATGGGACTACTTGAGGACAAGCTCAATATTTCAACTGCAATCCATCCTAAAACTGATTGCCAGATGAAACAAGTGAACCAGATACTAGAACAATATCTTAGAAGCTATTATACCTACTTGTCAGAAGATTTGGTATTATTATTACCATAAACAAACTTGAAGTATACCGACAATACGTCTACCTCCAAGTCCACTACTTGGTTTCACCTTTTCAGATTATCTATAGGTTCTCACTAAGGACAAACTGGTCTGGAATTATTCCTGATAATAAAGGAATTCACCCAAGTACAGAGTGATTAGCCAATGATTGGGAAGGTACATGGCATGATATATCAGAGATATTACAGAATACTGAAAAAAGGCGACGGAAATGGCGTTACAAGAAAAGATTACTATCTCTGGAATATGCTACACTAGAAGATGTCGCAGAAGGCAGGAAAATCAAAGCTAATCCAATAATCTAAAACAGCAAGACTATATATAATGAAAGACAGATAGAAAAACTAAATCATCGAATGTTTGGCCATATTGTAGACAAGGGGCGTATTGGTACTAGAGCATATGAACTTGTAACCGGTACTGGTACTCGGTTAAGGATTTTGTTTTATGTTTTGTTTTAAGTATCGCTTTGATACTTGGTTTGTTTGAAGTATCGTTTTGATACTTAGTTTGTTTTATGTTTTGTTTTTAAGTATCGCTTTGATACTTGGTTTGTTTGAAGTATCGTTTTGATACCTAGTTTGTTTGATGTTTTGTTTTAAGTATCGTTTTGATACTTAGTTTATTACTTATGTTGTTTTACCAAAGAGTATCGCTTGATACCTTTGTTTAGTTTCGTTCATGCTAGACATGAACAGATTTGTGTATTTAAAGACCGTCCTATTCCACGATAGAAAGGACAGACTTCGACAGACAGTATTTCAATACTTGGTTGAACGGTTACTCTTTAGTTTCTCCAGTACACCTCCGAAGCCTCCTTTAGTTCATACAGCTCTCGCCTCCTCTCTAGAAGAGCAGGCCACCTGTCAACTATCGTACTTTACCTCGAAACGTGATTAGCACCTAGCGAACACGTTACATTTTTTTAACCTCAGCAAGTGGTTAAGAACCTGTCTTCAGATTTAGGCCTGATCAACCTATCGATATCCACCCTGGAACGCTAGCGGAGTGAAGCGGCAGAATCTCGGTACATTCGGCTTCAGCTCAACCTCAACATAGAGTCATTGACAACCCGAAGTGGGAAGCGAATCCCACGAGAAGGCCTTACAAAGAAGAAGGAAGGCAAGCGTCCTGCAAAGGACTCTCAGGACGACACAACGGAACCCCCTCACCATCCGGAAGAAGTCCCTCCTACTCCCAGAAAGAAACCCGCAGTCGAGCCTCCTCAAGACCCAGATTCAAGCAGCGAGTCTGACATGGCCAGCACAGGTGGTGGACCTTCGAGGTCCCGCCCCGCAGATACACAAGAAGACAATATCCCGTTACCTGACATTAAGATCCACCTTCCCGCAAAATTCACGGGAGAAGGAAAGGACCTTAAGCCCGAAGCCTTTGAGCGATGGGCAACCGAAGTCACACACTACCTCCTCCTGAAAAAGGTTGATATTGAAAAGGCAACTACCGGCCTTTGGATAGGATCGTTCTGCGAAGGAAAGGCAGTCGATGCATACCACCAATGCTATAAGGAAAATAGAGGAAACCCGAAGCTAAAAGGCTCCACAGTAATCGAATATCTCAGAGCCCGGTTCTAATCCTCTATCACAAACGATCTCCTGTTCAAACGGTTCAATGAACTTCACCAAGTCAACGGGTCCCACGTTAAAAGAATAACAGATGTGGCGACAGATCTTGTGATGCTTAAGAACAGGATGGCGGAAGACAGCATCTCAGACTACATCCTAAAACGAAGGTTCTACGATTGCATGCACCCTACTCTTCGACGTGAAGTGGAGCCACTCCAGGACGAAGATGACGAGTTTGCAACCATCATAGCTAGAGCTGAACGAAAGGACGCCATTCTTCATGAAACCAAAGCCTACAAAACCCAAACATCCACTAGTAGCAATAGACAACCTAGACGAAATACCTCCAACAACTCAGAAGAAGAAACCCCACGATCCTACAAGAAGAAAGGCAAATCCACTAAAGAATCGAGAAGGGAGCAAGGTGAATGTTTTGAGTGCGGTAAAACCTGACACATGGCGAGAAATTGTCCCACCAAGAAAGGCAAAGGAAAGGCAGTTAAAGTCAAGCAAGAAGCGTCAACAAACCACATTGAACTCAGTGATAATGGCGAGCAATCGAGCGAGTTTGAAGAAATTCACATCGGCTATATCGAAATAGAATGCAACAGCACCCGTCCACCGATGGCAAAGCCTTATCCAGCATTAGAAGGGACTATCTGAATCAATGGGAAACAGGCATGGGTCCTTTTCGATACCAGCGCTATTAGACGAGATATAATCAGCAATACCTTCGTCTCTGCCTACGGTCTACCTACCGAAACCCTCAAACAACCATTAGCCGTCAATATGGCAGTTAAGGGATCTCGCTCCACTAGCCATAAGACATGCAAAGCTACCGTCCAGCTAGGATCAGTCTCGTTACCTCCACAAACAATGCTTGTTGGGAACCTAGCAAAATTACGATGCCCTCATTGGGATGCCTTTCCTCAATCGCCATAATGCTACCATCAAGTGTGGAGACTCAGTTATCGAGTTCCCAAACTATAAGGTCAGCGTTGTTTGCAAACCAACAAGCGGAGAACTCCGAGCCGCTGTCTGTGAGACTACAGCGCTAAGCCTGTTAGATGAGTACTCTGATGTCTTCCCTGAACGAATCCCAGAAGAATTACCTCCTATGAGGGAAATAAACCACCATATCCGCCTGAAAGATCCCACTAATCTCAAGAATCAACCAACATACACCATTCCGGAAGCATACAAAGACCAACTCAATACCTGGGTCAATGAGAACCTCAGGCAAGGAGTCATCTACCGATCAGAAGCACCAGGTGCCGCACCTATGTTTGTCCAACTTAAGGTAGATGGAAAGCGAATCCGCCCCCTTGTCGATCTCAAACTACGAAATGATAATACAGTTATGGACAGTTCTGCGATCCCCAATCAAACTCAGATCCAGAATGCAGTTGGACGAGCTAGATTCCGGAGCAAGATTGATCTAAGCGATACCTACTTCCAAACACGGTTAGATCCGAAAAGCGAGCGAATTAATAGTTTCAAGACACCCTTCGGGAGTTTCGTTAGCCGAGTCATGCTACAGGGTGATATGAACGCGCCCGCCACCTTCATGAGAATTATGGAAAATATGCTTAGCGAGTACCTCCATCATTTTGTATGGATCTACATTGACGATATCCTCATCTTCTCCAACTCTGAAGAAGAACACAAGCATCATATCGGCCTAGTTTGCGACAAGCTGAGAGAAAACAAATTCTATGCCAGCAGAAACAAATCCACCCTGTTTGCCGATAGTCTAGAAATACTTGGACATGTAATTGATGATCAAGGGATACATGCATCTCCTGGAAAGATATCCTGCCTGACGGAATGGACTACACCTGAGAATTAAAAGGAACTTATGCGGTTCCTTGGACTTGTCAATTACATCTCCCAGTTCCTCCCACATCGCGCCACTGCCACAGCACCACTCACGGACCTCACCGGCAATGCTGAATTCGTTTGGACTCCTACCCATGATCGAGCCTTTAATAACATTAAGGAGTTAATTAAAGACGCAAATGTTATACGGCCTATTGACCTGTCCAAAGAAGAACCCATTTGGTTGATAACCGACGCCTCCGATGTTGGCGTTGGAGCTTGGGTTGGACAAGGACCCACCCATGAACAAGAGAGACCGGCAGCATTACACAGCAGGAAGTTCACTAATTCGCAAATGAACTATGGAACTACAGACAAGGAAGCACTTACAGTGATCGATGCTCTTGCCGCTTTCAACCACCTCCTGATGGGAACTACCTTCACCATTGTTACCGACCATCAACCCCTTACGAACCTAAAGACTGAAAAGGTTCCTGGACGAAGAAGACCCCGATGGATAGGAGAAATCAGCAAATACGACGCCAAAATAATCTACACCCCAGGAAGAACCAACTATTTAGCTGACGCCCTCTCCCGCATCTATGAGAACCAATCACTCCTGAACCCTCCTCTTGTCCATGACCACGCTAGATAAAGTGACGACAGTTCCGACAGCACAGCCTATGAGGAAGAACCAGTCATGGCTTCCATCAACACGACCTCTCCATCCCCTCCTTTCTCCTATACTATGTACGCTGCAGCAGGAACAGAGCGAGGCCAACATCTTGAAGACGAATGGAAAGATGATTGCACCCTCTGCAGTACGCCACCTCAAGACCTTGAACGAAGCACGCTCCATTACTCCCACTGTTACGAAGATACATGTCCCTTTCACCAGACTGAGATTAAGTTCGGCAACAGACCTACAGGACCATGGACACCCCCAGCGATCCGATCATCTGCCCCTGTGGGTAATCCAGCCCCAAGAAGACATCAAGACTTAGAACAACTCGAAAGAACGGCACAACTCGAGGAAGCAGCAGCCTTCCTGCATGCACCATCCTTTGCACCACCCTCTTCCACACCCCCGATAGACTCACGTCCACTTTATGGCGGATCCCTCCGAGTTTTCAATAATGAATCCATTATCTCAGTTATGCCTCCCACCATTCCTGAACACCGCCGCCAACTTTATGAAACCTTTGAAGAAGAAGAAGAAGCACCAATTGAGCCGTCTAGGGGATCTCTTATTGAAGATGAACGCGATGTCAGAACCACCACAGATGAGCTCACCACCGCCTTCCGGAGTCAAATGATCAAGGGATACCGCCATGACCCAATCTACTTCAAAGCACTAGATAGTACCAAGCATGGAGATCTTGCAACCTACCAGGTATTCGATGGAATGGTCTATACCGCTACTTGGTACGGCTACCAATGCCTATACATACCAAAGGGCCACATGTTCAATGCCACGACAATCACAGAATATGTCATTTCCGAAATCCACAACAAAGGACACCATAGTGCAGATCGAAACCTCCGCTATGCCTGTGAATATATTTATTGGCCAGAAATGCGACAGGACTTCCAAGATTTCGTTAAGCAATGTGAACTCTGCCAGGCGAATAAGGAACGTACACAGTTACCTGAAGGAAGAGCTCAAACCCTCCAACTACCCTCCGAAGTTTTTTAGTCCTTTGCTATTGACTTCGCAGGACCATTCAACAAATCCGCCGGGTATGATACCATTCTGGTAGCTGTTGACCGATTCTCTGGATATACATGGCTACAGCCTATGAAGATTACCGACACCTCCAAGGATACATGGAACGTCCTCCAGCGAAACCTCTTTACACCCCATGGATACCCTCTGTCTATTGTCAGCGATGCTGACTCCCGCTTTACCTCTCGATTCTGGAAGCAGACCCTCACCTCTCTTGGAATCAACCACATCATGGCCGCTTCTGGACACCATGAAACTAATGGTCAAGCTGAACGCAAGATCAGGGAAGTGAAAACCGGAATCCGGAACCTTATCAATGAACGACAGACCAATTGGGAACCCGCCCTTGTTGAGCTTGCAGCATACCTCAACGCCGGATATTCCGATACCCTTGGTATGTCACCATACAAAGCAGTCTTTGGCCGACAATACCCCCTTCTACCTACCACTCTCTTCAAGAACTCCTCAATCCCCGACACAGAAGATCACCTCAACCGGCACCAGGTAATACGCAATGACGCTTTCCAAGCTACTAAGGCTGCGCGATTCCGAAGCACCACTACTGCCCAGAAGCGAAGACGCAAACACGTGCCTATCCCTGTTGGCGATATGCTTATGGTTAATGGGAGCATGTTCATCACCACCCCTGGACGAAGCAAGAAACTTCAGCCACGCTGGAGAGGACCCTTTAAGATCTTAGCCTTCGATGAGCACACCGAAAATTATACTGTCCAGATGGATGGACGCATGTACCGCAACCCCACTGCCACCTTCCATGCCTTCTCTGTTGAACGATTCTACTCTAATGACGATTCTAAGTTCCCTGGACGAATTCACTCTCGCCCCGCTCCCATCACCATTGACAAGAAAGAGGAATGGGAAGTTGAAGAAATCCGAGACCACCGCCTTTGGCATGGAAATGATCAGTTCCTTGTCAAATGGAAAGGATACCACATAAGTGAGAACAGCTGGGAGCCGTTAGAAGGACTGGAGCACCCTATGGAGATGGTGAACGAATGGTGGGAAGCCAACATGCCTGACAACTCCCTACCACCGACCATCAACTATATCACCATGTGCTGGTCACCAACTGTGCCGGAAACAGAGCGATGGCATAAGGAGCTCGAGGCCCGAGATGGATTCTGGGCCCCACACTTTGAGTCCGATTTTGAAAGCAGCGATGAAGAGAACCACACTATGGAGCAGGCTCTTGATGACTTCATCTGAATCGCCACCATCCGAATACCTTAACGATGTCAAACTATGAGGAGATCAATGTGAGGCAGCGACAACAGCTTGTTGGACTGTTGTTGAACCGCGATGTTATCCAACCTGAAGACTATTTCGCTATCCTTTGGGTAGACTACTGTCCTGATTGCAATGAAGCGTGGGTGGAAGCTGACCGCGAATCTGGTATTCGTGACTATTGTGATTTATCTTTCTTTGAGTCCCGCTTTTATATTAGGGTTTTTACTTGTGTTTGGTGTCTCAATGCCGATAATTGGATGTTAGCAGAAAGCAAGTTTATCGAGCCTTCTGAAGACTCTAATTTTCAGGACTATTGAAACTTGATTTTGTTTAAACAGTTGTTTTGTTTTGGGGAATGTAACCGGTACTGGTACTCGGTTAAGGATTTTGTTTTATGTTTTGTTTTAAGTATCGCTTTGATACTTGGTTTGTTTGAAGTATCGTTTTGATACTTAGTTTGTTTTATGTTTTGTTTTTAAGTATCGCTTTGATACTTGGTTTGTTTGAAGTATCGTTTTGATACCTAGTTTGTTTTATGTTTTGTTTTAAGTATCGTTTTGATACTTAGTTTGTTACTTATGTTGTTTTACCAAAGAGTATCGCTTGATACCTTTGATTGATTTCGTTCATGCTAGACATGAACTGATTTGTGTATTTAAAGACCATCCTATTCCACGATGGAAAGGACAGACTTCGACTGACAGTATTTCAATATACTTGGTTGAACGGTTACTCTTTAGTTTCTCCAGTACACCTCCGAAGCCTCCTTTAGTTCACACAGCTCTCGCCTCCTCTCTGGTAGAGCAGGCCACCTGTCAGCTATCGTACTTTACCTCGAAACGTGATTAGCACCTAGCGAACACGTTACAGAACTCCAGTCACCTGCCTATTGTTGCAATTTCTTGATTCATTTCATAACTATATTTCCTTGATAATGCCATATATTCTCTCATACCTAGTTAGTATTTCAGTATACCTAAACACCGCAAACATTACTATAGCTAGGATATGTTTCTTATGTTATTTCATTAAGATTCAGTGATAATGATTAGGGAGTTACACATGTGTTACTTTCTTAGGTTTATGGGACATTTCATCATCTTTATGTATTTTCTCAGATATTACAGCCGTGATTATTTCTTCAGAATTACTGTAATTTGCCGCATACCCTCTTTGATTCATGCATGCTTTACAGGAATATCTTGGCAGATTCGCTGGGTCAAACACCTTCACCCTTATATTTTTCCTACTTATATTACAGTTTTACATGGTCGTACTTATATTTCTCCCTATTATATTTCCCTGTTACACAGGTCTACCCAGAGGATACAAACCTGTATAAATAGATACTACCGCTTGCTTTGTTTACAAGAAAATTAAGGACAAGAATCTCTACCAATCTGCCTTCCTACCTTTTACCTCCTCGCTAAAGTCGTGCCCGTAATATCCTCTTAATATTATGCCCATACAATCTATATTGCTATTAAGATAGTACCATCCACAAATTCAATACCTCTTAGTTTATTCATCTATTACTTAACTTTAGGCTATTGAAACCCTACCAATGAAGGTCAGACTGGAAGAAGGATAAAAGATGTTCCCATTCTCAATATAGTAGAAAATGAGGCAGGCTATATCATCCCAGGTGTGTTAGACAGCCTGTAGGGAAATGTCAGGCAGAAGTTCTCTCAGGAGTTTGTTCAGTACCTAATATCCTGAGAAGGCTAAAGGCCAGAAGATATTTCTTGGGAGCAGTTTGAGATATTAGAAGGCACAGGCATGTAAGCCTTAAGTGATTTCCATAAAATGTAATCATCTAAACCAAGGGACTATAAGGTTGTAGAGGTGCCAAGTTGAGGAAATAAAAGACGTCATTAGATCAGCTCAGGTCGAGCCTTAGAGAAGAGAGGAGTAATATATTTTGACTCTACAGAGTACTATTACAAGTTGATAAACCTTAACCCATACCAGTATCAAAAGACTACCATGGTAGAAATAATAGTAGACAAGAGTCTACCAAGTTGAGGTACTGTTAGTTAGGTACCTCAGTTGGGCATGCTAGACTATACTAATAGAGCATAGGTATGATACTAGTAAGAGTTGGTGGCTATCTCACTCCATAAGGTAATCCAAGGAGTCAATTTGAGAGTTATTCTGAATTTCTTAACAGGAAGTCCAAGTAGAGTTATCTGGCGACCTTTGAACTAGAGTTATGATACCTTGCATTAAGCTATGAGTTACCCTGCTATGGAGTCAAGTTACCCTGCCTTGAAAGTAACTTGTTATGTAGGACTTCAGAAAAAGTTACTAGATTGACTGTTATGTGAAACTACATAGCGTATTCAAATCTCCATCTCTGCAAATCACTTCCACACAAATAGTTGAGCTCTGAACATGCAGTAAATTAGAGGTATTGTGGCTAATACCCACTCTAGCCCCATCATAAGTCCCTTACATCATAGGCTACAGCCTGGATAGAACTGCAGTAAGCTTAGTAAATATCGCCAAGTAGAGATACACTGGTAACAATGTACATGTCCATGCAGTCTGTTAGACTAGAGGCTGTTGGTAGGATATATGAGAGGGAAGAGGAGAGCTTCAAGTTGTAAAACAGCTTCCAGGTAGCTTCGTATAAAATGGACAGAAAATGGTGGTATAATACTACTTGAAGTTAGAAGTAGTATGTAGGGTTGTTGAAATTTCTTAATTCGTTTCATGGGCTATACTTCCTTGATAATAGCATATATGCTCTCTCACTTAGTTAGTATTTCGACATACCTAAACACCGCATACATTACGACAGCTAGGATATATTTCTTACCTTATTTCATTAATATTTGGTGATAACGATTGGGGATTTACACATGTGTTACTTTCTTTGGTTTACGGGATATTTCATCATCTTTACGTATTTTCTCGGACTTTACAGCCGTGATTATTTCTTCAGACTTACTGTAATTTCCCTCACAGCCTCTTTGATTCACGCATGTTTTACGGGAATATCTTGGCAGATTCTCAGGGTCAAACAAGTTCGCCTTTATATTTTTCCTACTTATGTTACGGTTTTACACGGTCGCACTTATGTTTCTTCCTATAATATTTCTCTGTTACATGGAGGTTTACGCGGAGGATGCAAACCTGTATAAATAGATGCTACAGATCGCTTCGTTTACAAGAGAATTAAGGACAAGAATCTCTACCAATCTGCCTTCATACGTCTTACCTCTTCGCTAAAAATGTGCTCATAATATACTCTTAATATTATGTCCATATAATCTATATTGCTATTAAGATTGTACCGTTCACAAATTCCAATAGGAGTTACTATAGGCCTATAGGCAAGGTAACTGGAGTCTGTTACCCTGAAAGTATAATAGTTTTGGAAAATCATGAATGATTTTAAGACACTAGTCCAACGTCACGATAAGACCTACTTCTAGGAGTGTTGACTGTAGGTAGCACCTATTGGTAGTCAACCTCCAAAGTAGTCTATCAGGAACGCTACTTGGCTATTTACAGATTGGAAAAGAAATGAGTAGAACCAGATAGATATTCAGAGGCTGTGAATGCTTGTAGAAGACTAAGTATATATAGGTAGAGAGGTGTTAGGCGGAGACAACTGGGATAGACTTAGGGTTATCTAGGCCAATCGAGATTCTTTCGTATAGACGGAGATTTGTGTAGGAAGGCTCGGAAGCAACTTGTTTCGTTTATGACTACTAAGAGCGCAAGAAAGTAGAATAGAATCGTAAGAATAATATTATATTGTTAAGGTCTCTTCTCCGTTGCTTCATGATGTCTAAAGCTTAGGAGGCACTTCGATATTTATATCTCACGTCTGAGTATTCGCGGACTACATCTATCTAACATACAAAATATCTACCTCTTCAATTTTAGCTCGCAACGTCTAGTACTCCCAAAGAATGCGAAAATCGGGAGACCCTGAAAACCATCACACCCTCTTCAGTAATTACTATTTCTTGTCTGGAAGACATATTTGTCACCAGTAGTAATTGTCCGATCCTTAGAGTCATTAGACCTGTAGCTGAGTTCTCAAGTCGAACCATGTTGGCTTCAATAGTCCTTTCCGTCATCAAGAGGATCAGTCTTGACCCGGAGTTACCTTCGCATATATGCCAGAGTCAATGACTTCTAGTTGTGATAACTTAATAACTAACCAATGGAATTTGTTCCGATGACTCTTTTCTCGTCGAGAAGAGGTCATTCTATTGAATAGTCTCATAATTCCTCAGTCGCCAACTCCTGGTTGTTCTATGTAGAGGGGGTGGACTTTGGTGTTATGTTGGTCATAGTTCCCACAATGGCGGTACACCCCTTATCATAGTTGCAACACTCCTTAAAGATCGTTGACTTCTTTGGTAGTGTCTTTCAGGAGTTCTAGACTCTTTCTGATTATTAAAGGGTGGATGTGAATGCGTTGGTTCTTTGCGTCGAACCTTCTAGCATTCGAATCATGTACTTGTGCAAAAACGTCCTGTTACTTATGGCCTATGCCAAAGACACCATGTCTTTGAAGCCTGGTAACTCGCTGAGTAGTTGACGGACAGCCTTCGTTCCACTTCTTAGGTCTTGCCAGAGGTCCCCTCATATATATCCTGTGAACAGCTTTTGGTCGGATGGACAGCAGCGACGTATATGGTGTTATTCTCTCACCTTCAATTCTGTGACCACATAGTCACAGGACACAACTAACATTGATATGTATGACGACATGCAGGCCCGGTAAGGGAGCCGGAGCGGGGTGTTGGAGACTAAGATTCTCGAACTCAGGTAAAGTTACCCTACCTAGGGTACTCCTAGGCTATCAGAATCGGGTACTCCTAACAAGAGGTCTATCGTTGGTATAGTATCTACCTGTACGTGTTATCTTGCCACTGACATGTTTATTATATGAAGTATTTTGACTCTTGCAGTTACATTGGAGATGCAGCAGCTAAAGCACTTCTATCGGACAGATATTAGAAAACCACAATGGAGTTTAGTTTACTACTGGGGATCTTTTGTCTGATTTGTAGACATTGGCTGGACAGCCCACAGGAGTAGGGTGCTCAAAAATGCAAGGTAGTGACGAGAAGTTACTTGCAGTATATAAAATCTATTTAAGTATATGCGAGTTCTCCTCTCCTCTACTCTGGCAATCAACTACCTCTTGAGATCTGGACTTAATTGAGTAAAGCTTTGACTTAACAATATTAAGTTTTACCACTTTGTTTTTTCAAACCTAATATAGATTATCTTTATCTTTATTACATAAAGATCACTTTGATCTAGTCACAACCTTAGGATTCACTGGCATCTTCCCAGAGGGAACTCCTGTTATATATGTAGTTCTTGTACTTGGTAGATAATTCCTCTCTTAATGTTTTCATTTGTCCATATACAAGGTTGGTCTTTGTAGCCCTTAGAGATAGAGTATGTTTGTGGATTGTTAACATTAGTGGGACCTTTCAGGCAGATGGAGTTATTTATTTGTCTGATAGGTAGTAATACTTCTGGAAATAATTCTAGGAAGATATCAAAATACTCATACAGTAGGTTTCGTACAGTTGTCTCACAAACCGCAGCTTGGAATTCTTGTAACGGGGGCTCCCTCTGGGAAGTTGGATCCCAAGGTTGCCACCGTACCGAAGTGTTCTTTTCAAAAGTAAAGATAAAGATAATCAACAGTAGAGTTGAAAAAAACAAAACAGCAAAACTTAATATTGTTAAGCCACAGCTTTACTCAATCAAGTCCTGATCTTGAGAGGTGGTTGATTGCCAGAGTAGAGGAGAACTCGCATATACTTAAGTAGGTTTGGTATGCTGCCAGTTACTCCCCATCACTACTCTACATTTGCGAGCACACAACTCCCATAGTTTGTCTAGCGAACCTCTATGGGTCAGACCAAAGATCCCTGGTAGCAAACAAGACCACTCAGTGATGTTCTAACATCTGCCCAATAGAAGTGTTTTAGCTGCTACATCTCTAATGCAACTGCAGGAGTAAAAACCCATCATATCACAGTCATGCCAGTGGCGAGCTGTCATGTCCATGCAAATGCTATACTAATTATAGAACTTTCTATCAATATACGCTTAATCTTCTGCAGGTATTTGCAGCCCCTGAACATCTATCTTGTTGTACTAATTTCTATATCATTCCGGAAGATCGCCACTTAGCTTCCCCAATAGACCACTCCGGAGGTTAACTACCAATAGGCACTATCAACAGTCAACCCCCCTAGAAGTAGGTCTTATTGTGAACTCAGACTAGTATCTCAGAGTCCTTAATAATTCTACAATACTATTACATTTTCAGGGTAACGGTTTTCGGTTACCTCGCCTACGGGCCTCTAGTAACCTCACATACTAGTACTGACTTCAAAGCAGTATTACTCCGTCAATTTTGGTCCATCATATACAAAACTACCTGGACGCTATTCTTTAGGTTCTCCTCTTCTCCCTCATTTGTCCTCTGGACAGCTTTCGGTTGGACGAAAGGCGTGAGCACATACAGAGTTACGGCAAGATCTCCACTTTCAGACTTTTACTAGACTTACGGCAACTCTTCAGACTGTAGCTCATAGTGCTAGGGACTTATAACCGGGTCAGAGGGGGATCTTAGCAACCACACCAACAAGTTAAAGCTTGTTCAAACACTCTATGTAGTTTCACATAACAAACAATCTAGTAACTTCTCCTGAAGTCGTGCATAACAAGTTACTTTCAAGGTAGGGTAACTTGGCTCCATAGCAGGGTAACCCATAGCCCAAGGCAGGGTAACACTAGTCTGAAGGTAGGGTAACGCTAATTGGACTCTCCATCGAGTAATTCAGGGTAACTCCCAAATTGACCACTTCGATTACCCTACAGAGTAGGGTAACCCCCAACCTTTACTAGTACCTATATCAGCAAAAATTCTAGGTTGCGTCCTGTGCGTCCTGTGTGTCTGATGCACAGGACATCCAGAACGCAAATTGATAACTAGGACGTAGAGGAATGTGACAATCAACGTCAGGACGCAACGGGCCATACCTTTGGCGCCAAACTCAAGACGCAACAGGGCGTACCTGTCAAACTCAGGACATAACAGAACACTCCCCTAAAACTCTGGACACAACTGCACACAGGAACAGGTGTCAGAATATGTCTCTTAAAATTCAGATTTCACGAGATACAGCCAATACAAAGAATAACTTATACCTAGGTTATTCTAAAATAAACTATATTTTTACAGTAAACAAGATTTATTTTTATAGATACATAGGCCCGGGCTAGGTTACAAAAATTAAGCAAGAATACATGAGTAACTTGAATACGAAGTCTAATAGCTAAACCAAGTTATAACTCCACCAATATTAGTGCCGAGTAGACGTTCTGTAAACCGTTGGAAAGCTGGCATCGAGTACGTCAGGGACACCAAACGTCAGTCTGGACATCAGTGTATCGAGGACATAATCTGGCATCAAAGTCAGCACTTCACCAGGACACAAAATAGACTGTAACTCCACGGATATTGGTGCAGGGAAGACGTCCTTTACACCGTTGGAAAGCTGGTATCGAGTACATCTAGGATACTAAACATCAACCTGGGTGTCAGAGTATTGAGGACAGAATCCAGTATCAAAGTTAGCACTTCGCCAGGGTAAATATCACATACATAATAGGCTGTATCTCCATCAATATTGATGCCGAGTAGACGTTCTTTATACCATTGGAGAGCTGATGTCGTGTTGAACGTTGCTGTAAAGTATCGAGTACAGCGCCCAAAGGATGGCTGAGGAATCTGGCATCAAATTCAGCACTTCACCAGGGTAAACATCACCTCCATAATAGACTGTATCTCCACCAATATTGATGTTGAGTAGACGTTCTTTATACTGTTGGAAGGCCGACATCGAGTTGAACATCGCTGTAACGTATTGAGTACTGCATCCAAAGGATGGCTGAGGAATCTGGCGTCAAAGTCAGCACTTCGCCAGGGTAAACATCACCTCTATAATAGGCTGTATCTCCACCGATATTGATACCGAGTGGACATTCTTTATACCGTTAGAAAGCTAGCGTCGAGTAGAACGTCGCTGCAAAGTATGAAGTACTGCGCTTAAAGGATGGCTGGGCAGTCTGGCGTCAAAGTCAGCACTTTGCCAGGACACAAAATAGGCTATAGCCTCTTATAAACACACAGTAGGCAGATGTTCTTTAGTCTAATAGAAAGCTGAAATTGAGTAGAATGTTGCCCTAAATTATTAGCTTTGATGGTATAGGGACTGAGGAGCAATGGTAGTTGACAGACCTGTTGTTGATGTACTGACAGTGATGTTGTGTGGTTGTCCAAGTGTTACTCAACAAGTCACAGGCACAGTCTGAGAAAAACTTAACAAACATCCAAGTTACCGTGTACTCCCACAATCACAACTATCACTCACTTTTACATTCTACCAGTTAGCTATTTTGGCTGCCAGATCCTTCAAGAGACTAAAATAGACTTTAGTACATCTCATCTCCTATTTCTGTGGATATTTTTAGATTTAGTTATAGTGTCCAAGTCCGCCAGCGGTAAATATAACCGATGGCTGGTATTTGGCTTGGTATTGATGAAAATTGGGGTAGAATCTGATCTCGTATTGCCGCTTGCTTGCTCAAACATCTGGGGCCATAGCTGCCCTTAAGTACAAATATCCGTACTCGCTATTTGTGTCCTTTCCGATGCTATCACATCATGTCTACCTTTTTTACATAACTTCCACGCTGTCCTTTCCAGACCCTTACAACGTCTGCTACCGCAATCACATCACCGATACATAGTACTTTCTCCGTTGTCACTAGCCTGCGCACATTTCCTTTCCCTTTCCGGTGATGATGCCACGTTGCCACAATGCTCACTATTCCCGAATGACTAGATACGACTCCTTGAAAGAACACCTAGCCACAAACACTGTAGCCAGATCGTCAGTATGCACCGGTGATTAACAACAGGTATCATGATTAAGACTCTCTGCCATCTTGTGTATAAACGTCAGCAAGGATTGAGACTCTCTTCCATCTTGTATCAGGATATCAGCAAGGATCAAGGTCAACCTAGCCAAATTAGGAGTAGAAAATTATTGTATCCTGACTTAGGATGAACTCAGAATGTCCCAGATGCCACCGGACACTTCAGGACGTCCAGGACGCATAGGACACCTGTAGCTGTACATTTGGGTCTGGACATACAGCTGACGTATCAGATGCAGGGTTCTTTTTTGCTGATATTTGTACCTTTGGTATGGTCTAGGATGTCCGAGTGAGGTACCTAACCAGTGGTACCTTCATTCCTACCGTGGTAGTCTCTTAACACGGTATGGGTATAGGTTTAACTACTTGTAATAATACTCTGTGGAGTCTCGTTACAATTCTCTACTTGTTAGTTTACACAAGAATCTGACTTTGTGGTCCAGGTTTTTGATAATTAAGTCTACATATTTATTGATTACTTTATGGCGATTCAAAAATGACATCCTAATTGTTGTATCATATTTGACTAGGTTTTCAATTAGTATCTCTTGAGGGACTAGCAAGACTGACTATAGTTAGATAGTCGCCTTCAAGTTGTAGGTCTTGTGACCAATAGATCTGAATCCCTTAACTGCCATATTGAGAGCTAATAGTTGGCTCAAGTTCTCAGTAAGGAGCCTTTGCGTAAAGATCAAGCCATTGCTGATATTGACTTACCTAATTACTTCCATATCAGAGAGGACTCTTTCTTTCCGTCCATTAATTAGGATAGTTCCGGCTAAGATATTGTAATGTTGTGCTAGCAAAGGTAATTGGGTACTATTACATTCCATATTACATTCCATATCAACATAGCGAATGTGAATTTCTTTGTATTTACTAGATCATGCTCCATGATTATTACTTTGGTGTTGTTTGCTGATGTTTCTTACTTGACTTTGGTGTCCTTTTCTTTGCCCTTCTTTGTAGAACATTATTTTGCGACGTGTCCCGTTTTGCCCCATGTAAAGCATTCTCCTTTCTGCCTTCTCGCTTCATTGGTGCACTTGGGCTTCTTCTTGGATAATTGCGGTATCTCTTCATTGGAATTGTTGGAGGAGTTTTGTCTAGGTTGCCTACTGCTACCAGAGGAAGATTCTATTTTGTATACCTTGGTTTCATAGAGGATAGCATCTTTTCATTCCACTCTTGCTATAATTGTTGCCATCTCATCATCATCCTCTTGTAATAGTTCTACTTCATATCAGAGTGTGTGATGCATAGTATCATACTAGCTAATTTTTTAAGTATCTAGACACCTTAGTACCAAGGTATTTAGTAGTACCAAGGTATGCAGCAAGACTAGTGTGTAAGAGTTAATGCACAGGTAAATACTCTTATATTACAACAAATGAAGACCTAGGAAAAATGGCTCATCCAGTATATCTGGCTATCAAGCAAGGTAAGAGTCCTTATTCTTAACCTAATTAAGCTTACAATATTCTAGGAAAAGAAGTTACTCCAAAGCGCCATACAGTAATAATTGCCTATCATTGTCTTAGCCAATCAATAACTTTTCATCAAATTGAAGAAACTACTGGTGTTTCTAAGTCAACTGTAAGTGATAGCTGAAGGCATGCTATAGGACATACACAAAAGGCATATCTACAGATGTTAAATTCTGTGCTAGCTTGCCTAATATAATTGCTGGAAGAACCATCTCCAGAGGCAAATACATCTTGGCCTTTGAAGATATTCCATGCAGAATTTATATCATACAACCAGCTACCTGAACTACTCAACCTGTTAGAGAACCTGGAGCTTTCACTTTTGCAGTTGCTTTCACTACTCCCCCACCCTTTACCTTCCCACTACACCAGGCTCCTACTACTTCCACCATACCACCTAGAGGCCTGATGAGGGTGAATGGTGATTCCTTACCATTGGAGTTAATTGACTCCAAGGTGTTAGACTCAACCTCATGTTCTGGGCATCCAAACACTTTGAATGAGGCAGATAAAGCCCAACTTGTCTATTTTATTAAAAAAGGCTTTGAAATGTGAAGAATAACTTTGCAAGATATAAGACAAGTGGGTGGGTTTTCTTATATCTGTGATATGACAATATTGAAAGCTCTGGCTATTTGAGATATTCATGCCTATCGAGAACTATTTAAATTTATCTTAAATGATAATAATAATAAAAATATCCTGGTAAGTAAAATCCTGAATATAGTATAAATAAGATTATAAAAGAAAAATTACTAATGCAAAGTAATAAAAACTAGGAATACTGTCAATTGCATATCTCTTGACTTTCGGAGAAAGAATGGTCTAATTATGGCTTCACAAACAAAATGTTCAATGAAATCGGTAGCCTCTTCAGGATTTCCAATATCTGGCTAAAAAAATGAGAACAATGGCATGATGACTGTGTAGGAACCAAGAAAAAGCAAGGAAATACAGTCATATGTTAGGGAATGATTGCCTAGGGATAGAAGAGATCCTTTTAGGTTTAAAAACATGAAACTATAGAAGAAAAGGAGAAGGCAGTGAAAAATAATTGCCACCTATAATGAAAAGAGCTCAGAGGAAAAAAAGAGGTTGAATGATCTATAGAGGTCTATGGAGAAATGGTGGGAGTTGAGGGAGTATGAGCGGACTGTAGCCCATACTGCTTAGGAAGTAGCTAAACAGTCTGGTGTTAAGATTAAATCCAAGCAATCTTGGAGGTTTAAAAAGTATATGGTACAGAGAATAAAGAAAGGTAAAGTGAGAGGGGTTGATTCATAGTAATATATTACAGTACTGGTAGCACTACTCATCTGGCCTACCTGATACCAACACATTTCCGGGAATGCTGAAGGTGAATTGGCCTCCCAATTCACCTAACTTTAATTCTAAAGAACATCTATGGGAGTTAATGAAGTCTAGAATATAAACTCAGAGGAGACAGGAGCAGGTGACAGCTCTAGAGCAGATGAAAGTAATGCTTAGGTCAGAATAGGATCGTATTATAGTGGGTGAGATCAATACAGAGATAGCAAAACCATCTGGGATAATGAGGAAATGTATTGAGAAGTGCAGTGGAAATCAGTTTCATGCATAGTTATAGTATAAGATTCTACAAGCTGGATGATAAAGATCATGATAGCTAAATGGAAATATCATCAAATATGTACAGAGGGCAGATATCCCCTAGTGTCAAGGTGTCCAGATCCTTGAGGAATCCGCTAGTTGAATTGTCATGTCAGGATATAGTATGAGGTACTATCTTCCTTCATCTTGTTCTTAGGCATCACCAGAACCATCACTATATCTGTTATTCTCTTAACATGTGTTCTGTTAACCTGGTCTACCTTATTAAATCATTTGTATAATAGATCATGTATAATGGAATATTAAAATTGGACTTCAAGGTATTCTAGTACTGTTGATCCTTTCATCTTCAGGTTCCCTCTGTTTTCCTTCAGGTTGTAGCATTGATGGTATTTGTCTACTACCTTTCCTTAGCAGAATGATCCTATCCATAAGCTAGCAGTTAGCTTTTCCATGTTAATCTTCTTTAGGAGGAAATGTGTAACTTTGGTTAACCATCAATCAAAATCTTCTAGTTTGAGGTCTTTGCCTTCTCCCATGAATTTTGAAGATGGGTAGATCTTGATATCATATATATCGAATAAGTCATCTTGTTGACTTTCTTGAGGACTTAACCTAGAAGGTTCACCTCTAGTACTAGCCATGTCAGATTCACTAATACAATCAGACTCATCAGGAGGTTCTACTCCAGGTTGTCTTTCTGGTGTAGATGGGAATTGTTCAGGTCACTGTGTGACTTCCTTGTTTTCAGGATTCTGGTCTTCAGCATCCTTTGCAGAATGTCTGGATTGCTGTTTCTTTGTAAGGCCTCTTGTGAGATCTGCTTCAAGTTCCCACTCTGTGTCTTCAATAGTTCCATGTTAGGTTTGAGATGAAGCTGAATGTACCATGATTATGCAACTTCACTCTGCTAGCATTCTAGGTAGACATTGATAGATTGATTATACCTATTTCTAGTAACAGGTTCTTAACCACTTGCTGATATTAAAAAAATGTTAAGTGTTCACAAGGTGCTAATCCCCCTTTGTGGTAGGATACGATAGTTAACAGGTGACCTGCTCTACCAGAGAGCAGGCAAGAACTGTTATCTATTGGAGGCTTCAAAGATGTAATTAGAAGACTATAGAAGTAATCATTCAACCAAGTATATTGAAATATGGTCTGTCAAAGTCTGTCCTTTCCATTGTGAAATAGGACAGTCTTTAAATAAATAAATCAGTTCATGTCTAGTATAGATGAACTCAATCAAAGGTATCAAGCGATATATTTTGGTAAAATATCTTAAGTATCAAACTGATAATTAAAATAAAACATGAAACGAAATCTTTAACCAAGTACCTGTACTGGTTACAAGTGTATATTCTCCCACAATTAGTTTGCATTTCTACATACCTAAACACTACATACATTACTACATCTAGGATATATTTTTATGTTATTTCATTAATATCCAGTGATAATGATTGTAACGTGTTCGCTAGGTGCTAATCACGTTTCGAGAGGTGTACGATAGCTGACAGGTGGCCTGCTCTACCAGAGAGGAGGCGAGAGCTGTGTGAACTAAAGGAGGCTTCGGAGGTGTACTGGAGAAACTAAAGAGTAACCGTTCAACCAAGTATATTGAAATACTGTCTGTCGAAGTCTGTCCTTTCCATCGTGGAATAGGATGGTCTTTAAATACACAAATCTGTTCATGTCTAGCATGAACGAAACTAAACAAAGGTATCAAGCGATACTCTTTGGTAAAACAACATAAGTAACAAACTAAGTATCAAAACGATACTTAAAACAAAACATAAAACAAACTAGGTATCAAAACGATACTTCAAACAAACCAAGTATCAAAGCGATACTTAAAACAAAACATAAAACAAACTAAGTATCAAAGCGATACTTAAAACATAAAACAAACTAAGTATCAAAACGATACTTAAAACAAAACATAAAACAAACTAAGTATCAAAACAATACTTAAAACAAAACATAAAACAAAATCCTTAACCGAGTACCAGTACCAGTTACAATGATTAGGATTAATACATATGTTACTTTCTTTGGCTTACACGATATTCCATCATCTTTATATATTTTCTCAGGCTTTACATCCATGATTATTTCTTCAGACTTACTGTAATTTCCCTCACATCCTCTCTGATTTATGCATACTTTATGGGAATATCTTGGCAGATTCTCGGGGTCAAACACATTTGCCCTTATGTTTTTCCTACTTATGTTACAGTTTCCAGTTACACTTATATTTCTCCTTGTTATATTTTTCTGTTACGCTAAGTTTATGTGAAGGATGCCAACCTGTATAAATAGATGCTACTACTCACTTCATTTACAAAAGAATTAAGGACAAGAATCTCTACTAATCTCTCTTTATACCTTTTACTTCCTCACTAGAAATGTGCCTGTAATATTTCTTAATTTTACATCTGTATAGTTTATATTAGTATTAGGATTGTACTGTTCACAAATTCAATAAAAGGTATAAGATAAAGTATCAAATGAAGTCCTAATATCTTTAGAAAGTAATTATGAAATTGGAGTACTGAGAATAAGATAATTCATATTTCTATATGATTTGATAAAAATTCAATCTAAGGATCAACTTAGAATAAACCACTAGCTAATTTTGAAATACTTCAACTGAAAGTTGACATTCCTATAAGGCATTAATTAGTTTATATATTTAGACTCATGAAGAGGATAGAATATAAGAGAAGTGTTGAGGTAAACAAAAGATCTCCATTAATCCTCGCAGTATCAGAAGAGCCAATTAACACCAGACTATAAGAAAGTCATCAATATGACCTTGAGGTATAGAATCCAATATTTGGAACATACCTAAATTATCAATCACAACATAGTACATAAGGAATATAGCATGTAGTTACACCCTAGATCAGGAGTGACTGAATTGGAAAGGTTATTGCTTGTCAACTCAGGAATCACTAGATCTCCTGGACGTAAATGGCTCTAGCCTTTTATCCAGACACATTGCCCACTCGTCAGGCATTGGACTATTATTTTTGCTGACAGTACCCCTCCCAGTCGAACGCCTAGCAGTTCCTCATCTTCCAATGCACAGCTCCGCCCCCCCATGGCTTGTTCTTATTGTAAACAGGAAGCAAAGGGAAAATCTGCCAGTCGAGCTAACATTAGCAAAACAAATATTCTTGAATCATAGTGCAGGTGTCATCGATGTGGGCTAAGCCTTTGCTTGCCAGAAGAGTACAATTTCTTTTATCATTTCCATTATCTGGGAAGATCTCCTTGCACTTTCCTTCGACTTCTTTGCAAAACCTGACATACTAGCAGAACTATCCCCACCCGTGCAGCGTGCCGGATAACCCCACACTGGTAAGAATTGCTGCTGCCGTTGAAGCGATACCGGTGGCAACGGGGCCCAAAACAATTGAGTAATCCCACAACACTTCACCCGTGCCACGCGTTGAAAGGGTAAAAAAAAAAAAAGGCATACAGTATGATACTGAGCTGTGCTCGAGCGCGCAGAATTAATCTCGATCCCTTGGAATTCTAAAGTTAGAACATGTGTTTGCATCCCGCCGGCTTGTTGTCAATACTTGTTGTACTCGAGTATGTTTGGGGGAAGAAAAAAAGGGTTTGATCTGCATATCAAGTGCCTGGTATCCTGCCAGTAACTCAAGCGCAGTCCAACCTGGACACAATCTGCATTCCTAGTTGGACGCAGCAACCGACAGAAACTAGGGCATGTCTTACCGGGCTGACTTGAACCTTTGGAGCACCTTGCATTGTCGATCAAACTGTGGGGAATAGATAACGGGAGATTCCAGGACTGATTTGGTTTGCCGGTTTGATTTCCTCGTCGTCGAGCGGTACTCGAGCAGCCGTAATGTTGTGGCGTTTTTAAAAATGACTGGGTCTGCAGGAGGTTGCGTGTGACCTGCATGCAAACATTGAGCCAATAAGAGTGGGAGGATGTCGCAGTGGGAGGATGTCGCGGTAGTTTGTCATACTGTAGTACAGGAGGTACAAAGTGTGCGAACCAGAGGTGGAAATTATGTTGACCCTCCACGAAGATAAACATAGGCACCAGCAATCAAAACCATCACCACCTTCTCCTTCTTCTTCTTCTACAGGACAGGTCTCCAAGAGGAACAAGATCAACGGAGATGAAGAATAGTATCGACAACTATCTCCTCAAGGATGTTACGGTTTTTTTAGCAAAAGCTACCTCTAACCATTCCTCTCCCATTGGCTTAATACTCATATGCAGGTCTCATGCAACCCCCTGCAACCTCCTGGGGACTTGATCTCCTTTAAAAACCCTTCGGCAATACCAGCGACTCGTCGTAGAGGGATGTTGGTCCCGAATTCAAGGTTTTTCCCCCTTCGTGCGGGGAGAGGAGGTATTAAAAAAAAAAAAAAATCAGAGAAAGTGATCGAAGATTCTCCTTTTCTCAGGGCCAGAAATCAGGGCAGCGAGCCCGCCGCAAGTCCCCTCGACAAAACTTGCTTGTGATTTCTTCCACTTTGGAAACCTACATCTTGGCTTTGCATGTCAGGGGCTTTTATGAGATTCCAAGATTAATGCTTTTTTCTTTGGCAAGACGTATGCATTGCCAGGAAGCTTAATATTATTCCATTGGGGTGGTGATGGTGAAAGGAAAACAGCATTAGCAGCTAATACCGTATTCCGAGCACTCTAGCGTAGTGTCGCGAAATCACGGATCAGAGGGATATGTGGTACAGTACTGTACTTGTACGAGTACCTTACGATATCTGTGTATCCAAGCCCTCATACAAAATATATTCCCTGTTCTCGGGCAGTTGTAGCCGGGGAGGAGCAGCTCTTAGAACGTTTAGATCAAGATTTCACCTTTTTTCATCATGCAGCCATTCATCGATGGAAGAATCTTAACTACATCTAACTGCCCCTCTCGATGTCGGCAGGTGGACAGCAAGCGTCTGCCAAGGCTATCGTAGCACCGGTACATATACATTCACACGACCCTGGTCGTGTTGTCAAAATCGACCTCCACCAAGAATACCGGTACCGCAGGGTAACTTGGGTGGGGGGTCCCGCCGCATCACACTCGAATGGCGTACTCGAGTACTAGTACAGGTACCACCTACGTAGGGTCCGGTAACCGGTTTGCTCCTACACTGCATTCGTACCAGTACTGCTGAGGAGAGCACAGAAGAGTAGAAGAAAAAGAAATCAAGTGGAAGAGTCTTACTCGTACAGAGCTACCGTACCGGCACCCTAAAACACAGCGCTCGTGCAGTAACGCCAAGTATACTCGTACACAACATCTTACTCGTGTAACTTGACTTGCGCGTTGCAAAGTCGAGAAATCTGGAAGAAATCAAGGCAAGGTTCAAGAGCATTTGCCGCGTGATACGTGGCTGAGTGACTTTGCCACGCATAAAACCTGCTTTTCTCCAGAAGGACGCTCCAACGAACTCCACTGCCGTACTTGCCATGCTGGCTCTAGTCCTCATTCCCCACAACTCATCGTCCTGACCCCCGACGTGTTATTTCTGTGATATCAAATTCTGCTGCCCGGCTACTAGGCTAGGCTTCTCGGCATCCATGTGTTTTTTTCATTTTTTTTCCCCGCCCGGCCCCCGGAATAGGTGTGCTTGAGCCTATGGGCAACACCAGTCCCGGCGCTCCAGCAAAGGAATGGACATTGACCAGCGTACCAATACTCCACCCTTCTTCATACCCGTCTAGACATGATAGCTTAGCCGCTTGGGCTCTCTGTACTATTATTAGAGGCTGGATTGAATCCTCTCAAGACTTGTGTTAAGTGGCAAAATGAAGGAACTCCTGTAGTTAGTTCACTGATGGCGCAGGACGCCTTAGAGGCGATATTACAGCACGCTACAACATCCACTATTCACGAAACCATGTGCCGGAAATGTGAGTCACTTACCCGTATGATGCCGGGGACACGGGAATGTTCGTCGGTACGGATTTTGTTCTGGAGGAGTATGCGAAATTATTGATACTGAGTGGGGGACACCGAGGTTGGTGGGTGAGCACCGTTGGTCGAACACAGTATTTTCCCCCTAAAGCTCTCGAGCCCCTGAGCTACTCGTGAGAGACGAGAAGTATCGGAAAATGCGAGTCATGAGTTTGTATGGGCGCTGATCTGCGCACGGATTTATTGGAATATATTTTGGGAACCCCTGCTCATGGATACCTCTTGCTTGGGACGAGTAACTCACGGGGCATCGCTCGGGCGCTGTGGCTTGTGACCGGATTATTGTAAGGTGAATAACCAAACCGAAGGCGGCAAATCATGATAACCTCTTCTTTTTTTTTCTTTTTTTTTTTGACCTGGAGTCATCGGTTCTATTGGTAGAGTAAACGGGTTGTCAGGATTTTTGGGTAAAGCTGTGGATTACGTGGACGATGAATGACTAGAGTTGACAATGAATGACCCATGGATTCCTTGTGATTTTGCTATCCCCCTCGAATAAGGGTCCAGAGCCTTGAAGGAAATCCTTGCTTGAGTGGGCAATTGTCCTTCATGGCATTCTCAATGGAGTGAGCTCGCGCATGAACCCTGACTTTTGATCTTGGGGGCGAATAATTTAAATGTAACTTAGGTGTGGAAGTATGGGAGGATGCAATAGTGGTGGCTCAGGTGCGGGTCCTGTTCCTCCACGCCTTACTCGTATCCAATTCATGGGGTGGAATTTCAAACCCACGGGATGGGTAATGGGAATGGTCTTTGACTTACTTGTAGCCTAGCTGGCGTTCAGGTTGGTATGGTAGATCGGGTGCAGTGGCCTGTGCACCCTACACCCAACTAACTATCCGTCAAGAACAGAGCACAAGTTGACCTGGGGAGGGAAGGGAAAATTTTTCCCTTCCCTTCCTTTCTCTCCTTTTCATCTTTCCATCTCCTCCCCTCCATTCCATGAAGAGGGCGGGTTCATTCAAGCCTTTTCCTCTTTCAATCCCAGGCACAGTTTGACACGCCGGAAAAATCGCGCTTTTCTGACTTTTATGGGATTTTTTTTGCTCATGAAATATTTCAACATTTCACTGGTTTGGCTACAGCTCGATGTACAGGTCTCCTAATCGTTTCTTTTTTTCCCCATCACGGTGGTCGCTAAGGTAGCTTCTATGTGTACTCGTATATGTATTTCTCTTGTGGTCACTAGTCAAATAAACTTCATGTTTTAGCAAAAATTGAGTTTTCAGGAATATTTTATACGGTTGCGTGCCAAACAGGGCCTTGATTCTTCTCTTTGAAACCGCTATTCATATATCTCTCTATTCTACGGCATTCTGCATTCTCCTGCATCTCTGGGAAACCCCCGACACACTCGCTCCCCGCTGACAGCAGAATCCGAACTTACCGCCTCATCTGCCGGAATTTTTCTCATGTCCGATCTGATACAGTGGCCTTCATGGGGGGACATATGACCCAGCCATGCAATGCACATACCGGTACAGTAGGGTACAGTACCGCACTCTCGAGGAAGCAAAAGCATCTGGCTCATAGGTTGGGCAAAGTATGGAATAAAAAATGGATGTATGGAGGGCGGGTGTCTCTTGAAGTTGGTTAGGGAGCCAAGTATCCCCACCAAGCTCCACTGACGTCATATCGCAGATTCGGTGGAGTAGCCTGAAGGAACGAAACCTTCGATGGCCCATCGACACCAGTCGAGGCACACAATCAAAGCAAGATCAACGGGAGCAAGTCTCGGATCCTCATCTACATATTATACTCGAGTGATTTTTTTATTTTTTCTGAGCGAATGACACAAGTTTCCACCAACCGCGTCCACTCTTCTGTTTACTAGAGCTACGGTCCTCGGAACCGGCGAGCTTTGCGCTCTGACTCCCGAAACCTTGCGGGGGTAGGAATGTCGTGCTTGTCACTCTACAGGCCCATCTCAGGGGAGACGAGACGAGGCGAACACCTTAAAATAAGCCTATCGCAGCGGAAATTCCGGAGCCGCTGGTTCAAGGTGCCACTGTTTCTCACCAAGTATCGGTAAACGATTACCTGCAAGCCCCCCCCCTCCGCGCACCCCACACTGACCCCCCCAACTAGCTACAACCCTCTATTCCTCCATTAGACGGTGCAGGTACTCCTACCCTATATACCGGTATCCTATCTTGCCCCATCCTCAGTCTCCTCCCCCAACCCTTGATACCACCCTCTTCAGCTCCGAGAGAAGTTCTCAGCCATATATTATTCCCGACATATCTTCGAGAGGTATCCTCGAGCGGTTTTGTGAGCAGCGGCGCTCAAGTCATTCCTGCTGCACTCCTCTTAGCTACTACTGGGTCTAGACCAGACCATTTTTATCCCCTCTCACTACTCTGCCCTCCTGCTTGCGCAAGCTCCTTCCCTTTGTTTTGGGAAGGGAAAGAAAAATTCAAGGAATCCACTATCCACAAAGAGAGCCAATCAAAATCCCGGGGTAAATCTTGGATAGAGTCTTCGCTGAATATTCATACCACCCTTTTGCCCCGCTTCTCTTCTCTCTCTCTCTCTCTCTCTCTCTTTTGCCCTTTTTTCTTTCCCTTCTGCCCTTTCCCATTTTGCCCTTAAAAACCTGTTCTCTCTCCCTCACTTTTTCTTTGGGTTCATTTGAATTTAGTATCCCTCCCAACAATGGCAGACCCTCGACTCAGTTCATTTGCCAGCGCCTCTCGGAAGAGTAAGAGTTATTCTTCTTCTTCGCAAGAGCCCGCCCAATCTCCTAATAACCAATCGCCCTTAAAAATCCCGATTCCTCGGCTCCGAAGGTCAAGCATTGCTGGAGGGGAAGAAGGCAACAATGGCTCTGGAGGTGGGAGTGACAAACATAGGGTATCTCACGCTTGTGAGCCCTGTCGACAGCGAAAAACAAAGGTTCGCGTTCACAGCCCTCAACCTGGCCCGTCAGATCAATGCTTGATTTCATTCAATCTTGGATGTTTTGAGCTCGGCGCTGACGGTTTATCGCAAATCTCCAACACGCCGATGTAAACAGTGCAGTGGCGAACGGTACGGAAATCTTAAATATTCCCCGGGCCCAGCTATCATTGCTGACTTAAGCCCTGGTATAGACCAACTTGCAAGCATTGTCAAGACTTCAAATATAATTGTTATTATGCGGATGGGAAGCGAGACAGGGCCAAAAAGTTTGGATTTCTTGCTCAGGTTGTTTAATTAGAGGCGAATATTTTTCATTGACCTTTTCCTAGCGAGATGATTATGCTGAAAAAAAGAGTTGAAATTTACGAAACCCTTCTGGATCAGTTAAAAGGCCAGGTGGACAACGCTGGACAGTTGGCGGTCCAAAGGGCCTTGCAAGAGGTTGGTGCATGTTTCGAGGAAGGGATTTACTTGCTTTTCATAACCGCTCACCATATTTTCTTGGCATCGCAGTCCCCCGAAGGAGAACAATATCGATCTACTGTGAAGAATCGGGATGGGGAATCTCTTGTTACGGCAGATGTTGGCTCTACTGGCTCCGTCGACCACATACGCCAGGATCCTAATCCTGCTGATAATACCTACCCAACTGGCTACATGGGCAAAAACAGCGAAGTGGCATGGATTCAACGAATAGTTCAACAACTCTCCAGCGAGGCTAATAAGAGTTCCTCCATCGAAAGCTCGCCTCCAGGAGGTGCAATAACTGCTACATCAGGTATTACCGTGACGAGCGGTTCCCGATCAACTTCGGTTTCTAGTATATCTGGACTTTCAACTAAAAGACAGACTTTGGAGTCAATAGCTCACGGGACGAAGGGTGATGAGGACTACAAATTTGAAACCCCCACTTACCACCTAGACGACCTGTCGGTCTCGATCGTCGGAGGCGACATCAATCCGTTTTACCTTCCCCCGAAGGATATAGCCGACCAGCTATTAGGTGCCTTCTTTGAAACAGTTTATCCAACATTTCCGATTGTGTTGAAGGGGCTTTTCATGGCCCAGTATGACGCCTTTTTCCAATGCTTCTTCCCCCCGGGAAGTTCGAAGCGCTGGTTGGCCATGCTTAATTTGATGTTTGCCATTGGTGCTCTCTATGGGAGGCTTATCAACGCTGAATGGAAAGGGGAGTCGGAACTGGAACACCTGCGGTACTTTGCTCGGGCGCGAGTACTGAGCCTGGATGAGGGCAGTATGTTTGAGGTTCCGGATTTGCAGCAGGTCCAAGTTGTGGGCCTAGCGGGAATCTATTTGATTGCTAGTAATCAGACAAACCGGTATCTATTCACTCATGCCCCCCTGAGTCGAGCGTCGCTAGGAAATCTTGTGGGATCAGATGGTTTATCATTTGCCGTCATGACCATACCGCGTCGTATACTCCTCTTCTTCGTTCTTCAGGTATGGCTGACTAAACGCATCTGGACATACCAGCGCATGGAATGTTGTTGGTCTGGCTGTGCGCTACGCGCAAACCCTAGGTTTGAACCTGCGCAACAATGTTCCAGAATTTGATGAAGTAGAGAAAGAAATGAGAGTTCGAATGTGGTACACACTGTACTCTCTCGACCATCTGCTATGCACTATGACGGGACGACCAGCTTGTATCCAGAACAAGGATTGCAGTGTACCTATGCCAAGGCCTGTTGAGCAGGAGCAGTATCTATCTGAAGAGGCTTTCGGTTCGGAACTTAGGAGGTACTCCCAAGTCATGACCCCCCCGACCCCTTCGTCCAACGCATCAAGGTTTCCCCTACCACACTTCAATCTCGATATATTTGCTTCAACTCCCAACTCTTTGTCTTCTAGGGCCACCGCCACCACCAACGAGCAAGGCCCGTCGATGCCCCTCCATATTCCTCCCATTATCCCCGAATATCCCGCCACGTATTTCATAGAGCACACTAAACTCAACCAGATAACATCGGAGGCACTTTCTCAACTGTACCGCCCTGCCACTAAAAGTCGGAGCTGGAGTGACATCCAGGGAATCATATCAGCACTGGAATTAAAGGTTATGAAATGGCGAGCAGACCTCCCTCTGCTCTTGGATTTCGGTAAAAGGCACAGAGAGCAAACTTATTGTCGACAGGTAAGGTCGGATATATGCCTTGACTATGAAAGCTAGCGTATCTGACCCTACGCCAGAGGATGGCTTTGGCATTTCAGTATCAGTATATCCGCATAATTATCAATCGACCTTGTCTTTGTCGGCTAGATTATCGGATACCTAACGAATCCAAGCGCTCGCGTGGGTTTAACCGGTCTGCGGCTGCCGCTTGTGTTGAGGCCGCTCGTGAGATGATAGCGCTCCTCCCTGATGAACCGAATCCAGTCGGTCTGATAAGTAGATCCCCTTGGTGGTGTCTCTTACATTATTTGGTGTCCGCTGGAACTGTTTTGATTGTGGAGATCGCTATGCGGGCAGAGCATAACCCCCAACAGGCGGATGGGTTGTTGAAAGATTCAAAGAAGGTGGTTTCGTGGTTAAGGGCCATGGGAACAGATAATCTTGGAGCAGAGAGATCTTGCACTGTACTGTCGAAATTGCTTATTGTGGCGGCACCTAAGATCGGAGGTGATACATCAGATGTACAGAGAGACTTTCCTCCTTCGAAGAGAAGAAGCAAAGATGACGACAACTATTCCAGGGCCCACCGCAAGGCCCCGGAAAACCACGCAGGAAGAGCAAGTAGGGAAGGGGAAGGGGAAGGAGACTATAGTCACCACCACCACAATCAGGAACAATCTCACAACGATATGAGAGGCCAAATGGGGAACAACGAAGGGCAACCGCTTGGGGATTTCCCGGATATATTTCGTGGTCTTCTTACAGATCCATTTCCATTTGCTGGGATGCCTATTCACACGAACTTCGATAACCCGATTGCTATGCAGGAGGCCCCGCCCCATTTCATGCAACAAAACCGCGACCAGGGGAGCCTCACCCCTAACCACGACAATTGCCCCGATATGATGCAGAGCATCCAGACCCCGCACACGAGCATGATGTTTCCTACCCCTGAGCAGTTACAAAGGCTGTCAGTTTCTGCCAAGGAGGAGGAGGAAGAGGAAGAGGCGCACCAGCAGCAGGAGAAGCGACAGAGGAGAAAACAGTCTCAGGGGGTGGGCCAAATCTCGCTACCTCCACCGTTCCCACCTCACTGGGTTCCTTCGTCTCCCATGCATTCCCTGCCCCGATCGCATTCTCAGGGAAGCGGTGAGCCATTTTCGATGACCGGGTTGGCTCACTCGTTTGGGGACTCTGGTCATGGCTCCCAAACAACGAGGGCCAGTTATGAAGACATCTCCTCCTCCAGTGGGAACAATAACGCAGGACAGCGGAGGGTTGGGTGACCGACTCGTTGAAAAATGGAATGTTCGGGCACGCATACACACTCTCTCTTTCAGAGAAAAGTGCCTCTCACAATCCATCAACCAATTGACTCACCCTTTTACACACACATGCTGTAAATTTACACGCTTTTTTTCTGTACGTTCCTTTTCCTTCCTTCGTTCCTTCGCTTAACAAGGGATCGTTTTCACTGTTGTATCGTCATCATCATTTGGCCCGAAGCAACAGGGAGTATATTTTGGATTATTTAAGAAAAAGGGGAAATAGAAATGATAGCTGGACTTTTTTTTCCCTTTCCACGAGTACTACTTATCATGTTTAGTTTGCTTTATTGCGTGCTTTTTCTTTCCCTCTTTCCTCCCTCTGATCACCATATCTCCGCGAGATTTGAAACAATAAGTATTATTTTGGGGGAGGATTCCCCCCTTTTTTCTTGAACGAAAAAAACTCCTTCATTCCTTCAAGCTCCTATATCCCTCCGATTTACAATGGCTCGTATTTTCTTTACGTGTCCTTAATTTACCAAACCTTGTCTCCTTTTCCTTCTTTTCGTTCCGCCCCCCCCCTTCTTTTTTTCACTACGGTAAAATCTCAAATAATTGGACCGTGTGCTATGTCGTTCGAGTTGCCTCCTCCGGTAAGGTTGAGTATTGCTATTATTATTATTTGTCCTTCAGAGGGGCTGAACGGCGGACCTTTATTGCTGCGTTTTTCGCCTTTTCCAAAGAAGGAAATTCTGGACTACCTACCGTAGCACATTATCCAACAAATTTGAGTCTCTGCTCTATTCCCCCTTACGTAGTTAGCTATTGTCAAGTGGAAGTATGGAACACGTGCAAGTAGAGTACTGTAGTGAATAGGAACGATGATTTGGCTGGCCCTTGAGCGGCGGCGTTGTTTTCTCCTCTCTTCACATCTTCATATCCCGTTCCATTCAATCGGTTTTCCTTTTCCTGTTTCCTTTGTCTATTTTCCGTTCCTGTAACCCCTCAAGTAGTAAGCAAACTAAGCGTAAGTAGCGTATTTAAAAAAAAAAGACACGGTATCATAACAGTTTCACCTCCAGTTTGCGTCCCGCTTTCGGGGCTGGGGGGGGACATGGGATCATCGGTGTGTGACTGAACTGGACGTTTTACACCGGTACAGTACCAACCCAAATCACGGTGGTGGCTCGACTGCAGACGGCGTATTCGATAGTCTACATTGATAGATGAATAGATAGTTCTACTCTTATCCTAATATCACAAGTCGCACGCCAAGGAGCCAAGCATTATACCAATTTGTGCCAGGTTCGTCGCCATGGCGTGCGACTAACCCTGATACTTTTTGCATTTGACGAGATAGATATTAGATTGCCTATCGTATTGTGGAGCATTGATTCCCGGGCCTTCGGGCCGCTTGAGTTATCAAAGTCGGCAGTGCAGTGCAGCGCAGTAACCGGTCGCAATCGCAATTTTGCATCATAAATATCGATACGTAACGCCACTTTGGCCACCCTGAGACCTCATAAATTTGTACCTTCACAAGGGTACAAGTAGCTCAATTCAAAACTTCAAAATTCAATATGGGAACACAGTACCGTACTGTACTGTGCTGTACTCGCACTTGTTTGCCCGTATCTCGAAATCTAATTACCCTCACAAAGGCGCGCGGATGCTGGACAAGTTTGGCTAGGATCAATTCATGATACTCTGAAGCCCCACAACGACCGACTTTGACGGATAATTTCAACTCGCGACGATAACAACTAGAAATGGAAAATTTTTAAAATCACTTTTATCCCCACGGTCCTCCTGATTGTATATTGGAACGTCTTTACACAGACATTTCCTTTTAGCCTTCTGGCTGGCAATGTACTCGTAGACACGGAGGCCTTCGATGTTTGAACGGGAAGGAGGATGGGGAGTCTTGCATATGAAAAAAGGAGGATTTGTATAATAATAATCGGTCAAGAAATTACCGATTGGGCATCGCATATCACTATGCGAGGACTAGTGCCAGAGATTCCGCGTGGGACTAGCGAGGGACTAAGGGTAGGCTCAAAGGGGCCTGAGACATACGGTGAGGAGAGATATAGGATGATTGGATTGTCAGAAGTCAGTTTGGATAAATGTGTATAATATATATATAATGTAATTCGCCTAGTGACGGATCGTACTTCCAGTAATGGGTGTAATCGAAGCTTATTTATTGCTACTGTACCTAGCTCGATCTCAGTTCTCACCTACTTAGGACTTAACCTAGTAGTGTATATGGTTAAGCTTGCCTAGTTGGTTATAATTTACTTCTTGCTAGATTGTACTATTGTCATTCTCTTACCCATATGGCTATTTCCTAGTGCTAACACTGTCATATTTAAGGGAAACATTCAGCAGTGCTAACATAGTAGCAAGAGTAAATCAATCAAAGTCCTAAAGGAGTGGACTTGAAGTGACAGGATAAAACTAATAAAACAAGTAATAGAATTCAAATAAGGTAAAACAAGTGGTTACTACTAAGGTAATAATCCAGTAGTAACAGCAGCAGAAGAGAATGCCTAATTGAGTATTAGCATAGTGTAGGATACAAATAAGCAAACAAAGGACATGTACTTAATTGAGTACCAACTAAGTGGTAAAGAAAATATGTACTACTAGGAAGATTTCTAAGTACAGTGACTAGACAAAAGTCTTGGTGATTATCACTTTTCACACTAAGAAAGTGTACAATCCCCACTTTTCAATAAATGTTATCTCATTGAAAACAGTATCTAATTTTTCCTAAACTCTTGATTTAAAGTAATTTTATCTGTATACTATCTCATGATCTATTTGAACTATATCTACAACTAGCTGAAGGTTCCACATGCTTGTAAAGTTCTACTATCGCTTAAAATTCATAATTGTCACTAATTTACTGCAATAATTGCCCCAGCAACCCTACTCCACATTACCAAGACTTTTGTCTAGTCACTGTAGGTGAGAACTAACATCAAGCTAGTTATATTAGTAGAGAATAATAGGATTCTGGTACACATATTCAGTGCTCTCTACTTTAGGACTTTACTTTATTGTACATTTTAACTTTTCTATTATGTAGTATTATTATATATTTTCCTTAGACATAATCATCAGTAAAAATAAATACTGGTATTCGAGTCTTATGTGTCCTCTGCTTCTAATGTACAGGATGCTGGAACACAAATCATGATTCAGGATGCAAGCAGATATGGCAACCAAAGTCAGGATGTATCAGGATAATATAGGATATAACAGGACATAGTAAGATACATTTATTGATAACTAGATGTGATAACCAATATCTGAATGCTTTATTTACTCAGTTCAAAGTTATACAGGTAGTTATCAAGAAGTAGCACTGTTAGTATGCAATATTAAAAAGGAGTACTGTATAGTGTCCATAGTATAAGCATAGTGAGTGCTGGAAATGTGAAGAAAAATCTTTTGCTGAACCAGTACTAAATAGACAATAAGCTTCCACCAGTCTCAAATTGAGAATTACTCATTGCAACTTGTTCATAGTAATATTCTTTGCTGCCAGAAAAATTCAAGAAATTCAGGTTTTTTGTAATATCATGTTTATTATTACCATCACTGGTATGACTACTCTATTCTCTTTTAAATAATGGAAGAAATTGGTAATCTTACTCCTCTCAATAGCATACTGGGACTGCTAAATCCTCTTACCAGTCCCTAAACTCAATTCTATCAAATCCCTTAATCTTAAGCTTGTAATCTTAACTTTCTTCAATATGATGAGTCAGGCTGATATCTTAAAATAACTTCAGTACAAGGAGGCATTTTTTTAAGCAAAATGCATGTCATGCCTGTGCCACTACATGAGGGACCCTAACCTGCTTATCACTAACAGACTAAGTTTCAATATCCACTTACTTAACTATATACTTTTTAGTAAAGTTCTAGAGATGCTACTTTAAGGACTTGTTGACTGCTGTATTCAGTGGCTGGAAAAGATCAGTACAGCCTTTAGGACTGAGAGATGTTGTAATACTATATCTTTAAGTTTCAAGAATACAGCAGAGAGGGATCTCATAAGAAGATATATTATTCATAACAAGTAGGCTCCGTTCTCTCAGGCCCTAGAAGTCTGAAGCTATTGTAGGCTTAACATTCAAGACTGGGAATAGTAACTCCTAATCCAGAATCTCTAAGAAAAAGGTCTTCATTATTATCTACTATTAGATTAAACTCCACTGTAACATCTAAATTTCAGAAATGTCCCCATTGTCTCCAAATATTATCATCAGTCTTGCCATGAACAATAAACTTTAGCTATCTTGAAGCTGTACTTTACTCTCTATATAGACAGTTATTATCCCTCACAGTAGCTTTTTATAAAACTGAAGCAAAATGGAAACGGAACTTGTGGAACTACATATGTGAATCTCGTAAATTTCCACCCGAGTTACATGATGATTAGAAAGGAATGCTATGAAATGAGGTATTGGGTAGGCCAGTAGGACATGAGGAAATAGTACTAGAAGTTCAGTAGCAGGATAACTGTGCAGTAAATTTTTTAGTAATAATTGACACGCTACATGAACATGTTATCACTTAATGGAAAACACCATGCTCAACTAGCAGTAATGGGCCTGCTATTCTGTATGTTGTTAGCCTAATTGAGCAAATGAAGGTTCCTATTCCTCTCTTTACTAATGACTATAATAGGTATAAAGTAGGTATTAATGTGGCTGATCAATAGTGAAGTTATTATTATATGTGATTGGTGTATCTTCGGAACTGGCCGCTAATTTTCTGTTGGCTTCTTGACACTACAATAATCAATAACTTTCTTCTTTCCCTCCCCTTCCTAGCACTGTATGAGTATACTGGCTCCTCCCATGCCCTCCACCTCACGTTTATAGAATTACTTATTAACCTGTTTGGACAAAAGACCCACTCTCACATAAACTTGAAGCCTACTATGTACCCAAAACTACCTTACTCGGCTATAGTAAACTACAGTACAAAGTCTCACTTTTCTCTTCCTGGTGGAATAAAGGTAGAATACCAGTACTTCAGTAGGGGGAAGTCAAAAACTAGAATATGTAGGATAATGGTTAACACTTCGCCGAGCAAAGCAAAAGGGTACTCATAGAACTTTAACTCGTTTTGTGTGTAATAGCTCTGGTTGTGGATTTTCTCTTTATTTATGCTACTATGATAGTAGACATAAATGTCTTACCTGGGAGATTTCGGTTTTGAATTTGTTTTCTTGCCAATAGTAATTGTGTAATTTACATGCTAGATCTAATATCAGAGATTGTCTACTTTCTTAGCTTTTTTAGGTGATATATACAAGTAGAATCACTGTACTAAGACTCAGCAGAGTAGGTCAACAAAGTTTCGAATTATACTTAAGCTACTTTATGTCTAGAAAGCACTATTCTGTTAATATATTGGATTTTCTTATATACAGTTACTTTTGATATCACTCATATGCTTAATAAGCATCAAGTATACCTTTTTAGAATCTGTGTATCTTGCTGTAAATTTTACTATTTCAGACCACCTAAGAGATAGTAGAACATGATAGATATTCAGAGACTGTAGGTTTTGGTAAAAGACTAAGAGTATATGTGTAAAGAGTTATACAGTTGGTAAAGCATTCACTCAGGTATAACAGTTTGCCACTGACAGGTCTGTAATATGAAGAGTTTTTACTCCTCTAATTATATTAGAAATGTAGCTATTAAAACACTTCTATCAGTCAGATGTCAGAAAACTATAGGGTAATCTAGTTTGCTATGCAGCATCTTTAGTCTAACTAGCTGAAGAAGCTAGACAGCTCACCAGAGTTGAGTATTCATGTATTTAGAACCATAATAAAGAGTAGCCGACAATATATGATTTTCAACTTAAGTATAATATTATATAAGTCCTCTTCTATTTTGGCAATTAACTACCACTTGAGGTTAGGACTTAATTGCTAGTAAGTAAATTTTTAACTTAATGATATTAAGATTTATGGGTTTTTTTTTTTAACTCTACTATTAGTCTGTTTTTATCATTATTTTAACAAAGAGCATGTTAGGAGTATCTAATTCTGATAAGCCTAGGGGTAGTCTAAGTATGATAACCTTACCCAAGTTCGGAAATCTCAGTCTCCAACACCCCCTCCAGCCCCCTTATGGGGCCCACACGTCATCATACACATCAAACTTAGTTCTATCCTGTGACTATATGGTTACAAAATTGGAGATGTCAGAATAATAACATATACGTTGCTGCTGCTGTCGTCCGACTGAGTGCTGTTTACGGGACATATAATAGGGGACCTCTGGAAAGATCTGAGAAGTGAAACGAAGTCAATCCATCAACTACTCAGGGAGTTACTAGGCTTCAAAGATGAGACATCTTTGGTTTAGGCTATAAGTAACAGGACTTTTTTGTACAAGGTTGCGATGTTAAATGTTAGAGGTTCTAAGTCAATGAACTAATGTATTTACATCCACCCTCCTTCCATTAAGAGAGTTTAGAGTTCCTGGAAGACATTATCCGGAGACCCAATAGGTTCTACGGGGTGTTGCAGCTATCCAGGAGTAGTGTTGCAGTTGTGGAGATTATCACCAATGCCACTCTACAATCAACTCCCATCATATAGGACAACCAGGAGTTGCCAATCAAGGAATTATGAGTATATTCAATAGAATGGCTTCCCATCTATGAGGAGAAGGTTATCTGAATATATTCCTTTGATTGGTTATTAAGTTATCACAACTAGAGGTATTCAACTCCGGTATATATGCAAAGGTAACTTCGTATTGAGACTGATCCTCTCGATAACGGAAAGGAATATTGGAGCCAACATATTTCAAATTGAGAACTCGGCACCAGGTTTAAAGACTCTGAGGATCGAACAATGACTACTGGAGATGAATAGGTCTTCCAGAAAGAAAATAATAATTACAGAAGAAGGTGTGATGGTTTTCAGGGTCTTCCAGTGTTCGCACCTTTATGGAACACTAGACATTATGAGTTAAAATTTAAGAGGTACATATTTTGTATATTAAACAGATGTAGTCTGCGAACACTCAGATGTGAGATATAAATATTGAAGTGCCTTCTAAGCTTTAGATATCATCAAGCAATAGAGAAGAGACCTTAACAATATAATATTGTTCATAGGATTGTATTCTACTTTCTTGCACTCTTAGTGGTTATAAACAAAAAGAGTTGCTTTTGAGCCTTCCTAGACAAATCTCTATCTATACAAGTGAATCTCAATTAGCCTAGACAACCCTAAATCTATACCAGTTGTCTCTGCCTAACAGAACACTTCAGTGTAATTGCAATCATAGAATCTATCAGCCTATAGGGAGTTCCTATTATAGTTTATTGTACTCCAACAACTGTTACAAATGTGATAGTAGCTCAGAACTTTGCATATGACTAGATTATGAGTCATGGGTCTCGCACATATCACTTATTTGAATTATATAACTTGTTCATGTTATGACTTATTATATTTCACATATCACTTGATTATGAGTTACTAGTCTCATGCATCTAACTTGTTGATGTTATGATTTATTACACCCATACAGGACTCAATTACAAGTCATGAGGTTCGTCCATGTAACTCATTTGAGCCATATGACTGCTTCATATCATAATTTGTCATATATCAAATGAATCAGAGTTGTGAGTTATCGGAGTTAGGGTTGGTGAGGAGAGGCTGATATAAGGAGGTCGATACTATGACAATAGGAAATAGGCTCTTCCTGCTTTGTTCTAAGTACTTTTCTTACTTATTACTATTATGAATAAAATATCTTTATTTAAATGCCAATTAATTTTATCCAATTGAGTGTGGATAACATAGACTTTCAGAAGTCTAAGAACTAACTTATAAGATGAAGATATAATGTTTGGCAAAGAAAGAAGAAGAAAAGGGCATCAGCAAAAAGAAAACCTGCATCAGGTGCATCAGCTGTATGTCCTGACGCAAATGCACAGTTACAGGTGTCCCATGAGTCCTAGAAGTCCTCAAGTGTCCAGGGTCATCCAGGATGTCCTGAGGTGTCCAGTGGCATCCTGGACGTTCTGAAGTGTCCGGTGGTGTCCAGGACATTGTCTTGATTCAAATCTGACATAGTAAGTTTCTTTTATTATGAAATTGACTTATGAGTTTCCTTTGTTACGAAGTTTGATTTACGTAGTTTGTTTTATAATTTACTTTCACGCACATGACCTATACAGAGGCATGTGACTATAGAGGAGGCTATGCAACGAGGTTGACTGCAAGGCAGACTCGTTGGGGTTTTATTTGTTATGTTTCATGCACGAGACTTATTTAGAAGTCACGGGGCTGCATATGGAGGCTATGCAAGGAGGCTGTGCGCAAGGCAGACTCGTTAGGTTTATGTCATGTTTTATGTTATGATTCACGCACATGATCTATTCAGAGGTCATGGGGCTGCCCAAGGGGGCTGCCCAAGGCAGACTGGCAAGGCAGACTGCCTATGTGTAACGTGTTCGCTAGGTGCTAATCACGTTTCGAGATGTAGTACGATAGCTGACAGGTGGCCTGCTCTACCAGAGAGGAGGCGAGAGCTGTGTGAACTAAAGGAGGCTTCGGAGGTGTACTGGAGAAACAAAAGAGTAACCGTTCAACCAAGTATATTGAAATACTGTCTGTCGAAGTCTGTCCTTTCCATCGTGGAATAGGACGGTCTTTAAATACACAAATCAGTTCATGTCTAGCATGAACGAAACTAAACAAAGGTATCAAGCGATACTCTTTGGTAAAACAATATAAGTAACAAGTAAGTATCAAAACGATACTTAAAACAAAACATAAAACAAACTAAGTATCAAAACGATACTTCAAACAAACCAAGTATCAAAGCGATACTTAAAACAAAACATAAAACAAACTAAGTATCAAAACGATACTTCAAACAAACCAAGTATCAAAGCGATACTTAAAACAAAACATAAAACAAAATCCTTAACCGAGTACCAGTACCGGTTACACTATGGTTTGATTTGTAAGCGGGTTGAGGGAAGGACTATATAAGGAGTCCTCGGAGGCGAGTTAGTTAGTTCTTCATGCAACCATCTAAGTTATTTTCCTACTTATTATTTTAAGAACGAATTTATTTTATTCTATCTACCTCACGATAGTTACATGAACTTAGTAGGAGAGGAACGCCTCTACGACTAATAGGTGTAACAAGAGAAAAGATAATAGTGTGAACGCACACTATCCAAAGACGACGAAGAAAAGTAATAGTGTGAACGCACACTATAAGTATTAAAGATATAGTGTCATAGATACTATAAGAGAAGTATCGTTGCCTGTCGCGTGTACTGATATAGGAACAGGACCCCTTAACAGACATCCTGAGTTTATCATAAGTAAGGATGCAATAATTTTCAACTCCTAATTTAGCTAGGTTGACCTTGATCCTTGCTGATGTCCTGATACAAGATAGCAGAGAGTCTTAATCCTTGTTGATGTTCAGACATAAGACGGCAGAGAGTTTTAATCATGATACCAAGCCAAATACCAGCCATCGGTATATCTACCGCCAACGGACTCGGATACTATGACCAAATCTAAAAATATCTACAGAAATAGGAGATGAGAAGTTCGAAATTCTATTTTAGTCTCTTGAAGGATCTGGCAGCTAAAATGGCCAACTGGTAGAATGTAAAAGTGAGTAATAGTTGTGATTGTGGGAGTACAGTCGTGTCCGGAAAGTCCTCATACCCTCGCATGGCAACGGCGATACCACCACCCCCAACCATAAGAAATTCAAAAAAAATATAAAAAACTCAATTGAAAGAATCATGATAGTATAGCTAATAGATAATAAAAAAACATTTTTACCATTTTGTATGACCTCCATCTGCATCCAGTACAGCTTGCATTCTCTCTGGCATCCTATCCACCCATCCATCCAACTTCTCTTGGGGAATTAAATCCCACTCCTCCTTTGCTGCTTCAAACAGTTCAGCAGCACTGTGAGGCCTTCTTTCCAGTCTGGAGAATCTCTTGGTAAGGGCTCTTTTGAGTAGTGCCCAAGTATTCTCAATTGGATTGAGATCTGGTGAGTTGGGTGGCCAAGGGAGTTTTTTGTAACCACACTCTACCTCCAATTTTCGATTTTCCTCACCAGCATGCCAGGAGGCATTGTCTGCAGCTAGGTAGATGTTTTCAGAGGGTCTATCCAGACCTTCTATAAAAGGGATGAGGTGTGGCTGGTGGATTTCAGTTGCATATTGGTGGGAATTGAGGCCAAGTCTGTCTCTTTTGCTGGTCCTTTCCTCCTCCCCCCTCTTTCTCACAAGAATTAACTCAGTCCTGCCACCCTTCATGATTGCAGCATAGACCCCAATACTAGTCCTCCCAGACTTAAAGCTAGGCTTCAAGTTTTTTTCTTCCAACTCTTCACTAGGTCTAACTCTGACCTTTCTACCAGTTGGATTTGGATCATGAACAATAGTTGCTTCATCCACAAAAACAACCCAATTCCATGCCCCTTTCCAGTTCCTCCTCTTCCTAGCAAACTCCTTTCTCTTCTCCTTTTGTCCTTTCCTCCAAAAAGGTTTCTTTCTGGGTATCAGAAGTTTAAAACCAGCCTCTGAGATGATCTTATCCACAGTGGTCTTTCCAAGACCAATATTCGCTTTTTTGGTAATGTCGCGTAACGCTAAATGAGGCTCGGCATCGATAATAGACTCCACTATCTTCCTTTTTCTGTTGGTAATCTTGGTTGGTCTTCCAGCTCTTTTGGCATCATGGGTGTTTCCACCCCTTGATTTGGCTCTTTTGACCACAGACTGAACAGTTTGCTTGAAGATGCCCAAAGTCTTAGAAATTTTATAATACCCCATATCAGTATGTTTATACAGGGTATAGATTTCTTTATTGAGGTCTTCTCTAGCTCTGAGGGTATGTGGTAGGGTCATGGTGAGGGGGGTTGTTGAGGTGAGGGGGTGGTGATGCGTTGCTATGCAAGGGTATGAAGACTTTCCGGACACGACTGTACATGGTAACTTGGGTGTTTTTTTAGGTATCTCTCAGACTGCGATACATTGAGTAACACTTGGACAGTCACAGGACATTACGGTTAGTATATTAATAATAGGTCTGTCAACTACCATTGCTCCTCAGTCCCTATACCATCACAGCTAATAATTTAGGGCAATATTCTACTCGATTTCAGCTTTCCATTGCACTAAAGAACATCTGCCTACTGTGTATTTACAAGAGGTTATAGCCTATTTTGTGTCCTGGCAAAGTGCTAAACTTGATACCAGATTCCCCAGCCATCCTTTGAGTGCAGTACTTCATACATTGCAGCGACGTTCTACTTGATTCGGGCTTTCTAAAAGTATAAAGAACATCTACTTGGCATCAATATTGGTGGAGATACAGCCTATTATAGACGTGATATTTACCTTGGTGAAGTACTGAATTTGACACCAGATTCCTCAGCCATGCTTTTGGCACAGTACTTGATACTTTACGACAACGTTCTACTTGACGCCAGCTTTCTAATGGTATAAAGAACGTCTACTCGGCATCAATAATGGTGGAGATACCCCCTATTATGGAGGTGATGTTTGTCCTGGCAAAGTGCTGACTTTGATACCAGACTACATGGCCATCCTTTAGGTGCCGTACTCGATACTTAACAGCAATATTCAACTCGATGCCAGCTTTCCAACGGTATAAAGAACATCTACTTGGCATCAATGTTGGTGGAGATATAGCCTATTATGGAAGTGATGTTTACCCTGGTAAAGTGGTATCTTTGACACCAGATTACATGGCCATCATTTGGGCGCAGTACTCGATACTTTACTGCAATATTCAACCCGATGCCAGCTTCCCAACGGTATAAAGAATGTCTACTCGGCATCAATATTGATGGAGATACAGCCTATTAAGGAGGTGATATTTACCCTTACGAAGTGCTAACTTTGACGTCAGATTCTGTCACCTATGCTCTGATGCCCAGGCTGACATTTGGTGTCCTAGATGTAGTCGACGCCAGCTTTCCAACGGTATAAAGGACGCCTTCCCGGCACTAATATCCATGGAGTTACAGCCTATTTTGTGTCCTGACAAAGTGCTGGCTTTAACACCAGATTACTCAACCATCCTTGATAATAGCGTATATTCTCTCTCACTTAGTAAGTGTTTCGGCATACCTAAACACCACATACATTACCCCAGTTAGGATATGTTTCTTACGTTATTTCATTAATATTTGGTGATAATGATTGGGGATTTACAAATGTGTTACTTTCTTTGGTTTATGGGATATTTCATCATCTCTATGTATTTTCTCCGACTTTACAGCCGTGATTATTTCTTCAGACCTACTGTAATTTCCCTCACACCCTCTTAGATTTACACATGTTTTATGGGAATATCTTGGCAGATTCTCAGGGTCAAACATGTTCGCCCTTATGTTTTTCCTACCTATGTTACGGTTTTACACAGTCGCACTTATGTTTCTCCCTATAATATTTCTGTTACATAGAGTTTACACGGAGGATGCAAACCTGTATAAATAGATACTACTACTCGCTTCATTTATAAGAGAACTAAGGACAAGAATCTCTACCAATCCGCCTTCATACCTCTTACCTCTTCGCTAGAAACGTGGCTGTAATATACTCTTAATATTATGTGTTTATAATCTATGTTGCTATTAAGATCGTACCGTTCACAAATTCCAATATTGTTAGGAGTACCCGATCCCGATAGCCTAGGAGTACCCTAGGTAGGGTAACTTTACCTGAGTTCGAGAATATTAGTCTCCAACTGTTGGAAATACGTTATCCACCCTATGAGTCATAAGTATGAGTCATGGAATTGACTCATACATGTGACGAGATATGAAAAAGGGGGTTTCCTTGGCAGGAGAACCATGTTATCACGTGATGGAATATGTCTATATAAGACCAAGTGTATACCCCTCTGTTACCACGTACGTTGCTAGTGCAAGCGTGGAATCTTATCTTTATATCTAAACTATACTGCGTTCAACTCTCAGTGCCGCCTTAGTATCTAAGAGACAGCCTCAGAGACTGCAATATTTTCACCAACACCCCCCTCCGGCACCCTAACGGGGCCCGCGCGTCATCATACACATCAACCTTAGTTGCGTCCTGTGACTATATGGTCACAGAATTGAAGGTGTCAGAATAACACCGTATACCTCGCTGCTGTCCGTCCGACCGAAAGCCGTGAGCAGGATATATAAGAGGGGACCTCTGGCTAGACCTGGGAAGTGGAACGAAGTCAATCCGTCAACTACTCAGGGAGTTACAAGGCTTCAAAGATATGACATCTTTGGCATGGGCCGTAAGTAACGGGACGTTTTCGCACAACGTCATGAGATGAATGTTAGGAGGTTCGGGATAACGAACTAATGCATTCACATCCACTCTTCGACGATTAGAAAGAGTCTAGAGCTCCTGGAAACACTACCAAAGAAGCCAACGAGCTTTGAGGAGTGTTGCAACTATGATAGGAGGTGTACCGCAGTTGCGGGATTTACAACCAACACAATACGAAGGTCCACCCCCTCTACATAGAACAATCAGGTGTTGCCGACCGAGGAATTATGAGACTATTCAATAGAATGGCCTCTCCTCTATGAGAAGATGGTCATCGGAATGAATTCTATCGGTTAGTTGTTAAGTTATCACAACTAGAAGTCATCGACTCCGGCATATCTACAGATGCAGTCTCGTATCAAGACTGATCCTCTTGGTAATGAAAAGAACTATTGGAGCCAACAAAGTTCGACTTGAGAACTCGGCTACAGGTCTACAGACTCTGAGGATTGGATAATGACTACTGGTGACAAGTATGTCTCCCAGGCAGGAAATAGTAATTACCGAAGATGGTGTGATGGTTTTCAGGGTCTCCCGGTGTTCGCACAGTTATGGAGAACTCGACGTCGCGCATTAGACTTGAAGAGGTACATATTTTGTATGTTAGATAGATGTAGCCCGGGAACACTCAGACGCGGAATATAAATATCGAAGTGCCTTCCAAGCTTTAGACATCATCAAGCAACGGACAAGAGACTTTAACAATATAATATTGTTCTTACGATTCTATCCTACTTTCTTGCACTCTTAGTAGTCATAAATGAAACGAGTCACATCCGAGCCTTCCTAGACAAATCTCCGTCAACACGAAAGAATCCCGATTGGCCTAGACAACTATAAGTCTATACCGGTTGTCTCCGCCTAACAAATATAACCTAGGTATAAGTTATGCTTTGTATTGGCTGTATCTGGTGAATTCTGAATTTTAAGAGACATATTCTGACGTCCGTTCCTGTGTGCAGTTGCCTCCAGAGTTTTAGGTGAGTATTCTGTTGCGTCCCAAGTTTGGCCAGTACGTCACATTGCATTCTAAGTTTGACATGTACGTCCTGTTACATCGTGAGTTTGGCAGGTATGGCCCATTGCGTCCTGACGTTAGTTGCCGCATCCCTCTACTTCCTAGTTAACAATTTACTTTCTGGTCGTCCTGTACGTCAGACGTACATGACGCACGGGACGCAATCTAGTATTTTTACTGATGGGTATCATTTTCCATTGCTATCTATTAACATATTTTAAAAAACATTAGAATAGCTAATGAGCTGAAAAGTAATATTGATAAAGGTCTCACATACTACCTATTTTTAAGTTTTATTACATTCATACTACCTATTCAAGTTTCTCCCTTATCTCTCTTTTAATAGTATATATTCTTAAGATTATTAATTTTCATAATTATATTTTATATTTCAATTTATAATGAATTTAATAATATTACGTATATATTTTGTATAATTATATTAAATTTTAAGAAACAATAAAATTTCCTAACATTTAGAGCAAGCTTACTTTGAGAAGGAAGTAAACCTATGTAACATGACTTCAGCGAGTACTATTACAAGTAGCAAATCCTATACCCGTACCAGAGTCAAAAGACTACTGTGGTAGGAATAGCAGCAGACTTAGGTCTACCAAGTGGAGGTATCGGTGGTTAGGTACCTCAGTCGGGCATACTAGACTATATCAAAGGTACATAGGTACTAGTAAGTGTTGGGGGTTACCATACTCTGTAGGGTAAACCAAGTAGTCAATTTGGGAGTTATCCTGAATTACTTGACGGTGAGTCCAGGCAAAGTTACTCTACTTTCGGACTAGAGTTACCCTGCCATGTACTATGGATTACCCTGCCATGGAGCCAAGTTACCCTACCTTGAAAGTATCTTGTTACAAAGAACTTCAGGGGAAGTTACTAGATTGTTTATCACGTGAAACTACATAGGAAATTCGAATCTCAGGTTCAAGTTATATGGATCACTCCTGCACAATCAGTTGAGTTCTGAACAAGCTCTAACTTGGAGGTGTAGTGGCTAATACCCCCCTTTGGCCTCGTTATAAGTCTCTAGCATCATGGGCTACAGCATGAAGAGTTGTTGTAAGTCTAGTAAAAGTCTTCAAGTGGAGATACTCCTGTAATTCTGTATGTGCTCACGCTGTCCATCCAACCGAAAGCTGTCGGCAGGATATGTGAGGGGGAAGAGGAGAACCTAGAGAATAGCCTCCTGATAGTTTTGTGTAAAACAGACCAAAATAGATGGAGTAATACCTCTTTGAAGTTAGAATTAGTATGTGAGATTCCTGGAGGCCTGTAGGCAAGGTAACCGAAGTCTGTTGCCCCGAAAGTGTAATAGTATTAGAGAATCGTTAAGGACTCTGAGACACTAGTCTAAGGTTACCATAAGACTTACTTCTAAGAGAGTTGACTGTGGGTAGCATCTATTAGCAGTCAATCTCTGGAGTGGTCTATTGGGAGAGCTACGTGGCTATCTTCTGGAATAATATAGAAATGAGTAGAACTAGATAGATGTTCAGGGGCTGCGAATGCTTACAGAAGACTAAGTGCATATAGGTAGAGAGTTCTATAGTTGGAATAGTATACGCACGGGCATGACAGCTCGCTACTGGCATGTCCATGATATGCAGAGTTTTTACTCCTGCGGTTGTATTTAAGATGCAGCAGCTAAAACACTACTGTCAGGCAGATATTAGAACATCACTAAGTGGTCTAGTTTGCTACAGAGGATTTTTGGTCCGACCCATAGAGGTTGGCTAGACAGCCCACAGGAGTTAGGTACTCGCAAATGCAGAGTAGTGATGAGGAGTAACTGGCAGCATATCAAACCTACTTAAGTATATGTGAGTTCTCCTCTACTCTGGCAATCAACTACCTCTTGAGATCAGGATTTAATTGAGTAAAAGCTGTGACTTAACAATATTAAATTTTACCGTTTTGTTTTCTCAATTCTACTGTTGATTATCCTTATCTTTACTTTCAGAAAGAACACTTTGGTGCGGTCACAACCTTGGGATCTATTTTCCCTGAGGGAGCCCCCATTACAACTTAGTGGTAACTATTTAACAGATACAGTTCTGCTAATTCTATCTAACTACCATATCAGCATATTAGGGTCTATATATTGAGGAGTAATTAAGATAATATTATTATGAAAAGATTGTAAGATCAGAGATAATAATACATTTTAAAATATTACAATTTTCCTCATTTCATCCTATTAAGGACTCCTTCTCATATTTCCCAGTTTTAGCATAGTATATAGAGAAATACCCGCTATATAATAGTTATATAAATCCTCTCCTACACATCCACTTGTTCTACATAGTAGGAAACTTGAATATGCTATTATTGAAATAAAAATTATCATAGAAAAAAATAGCTAGATGCTAGTATACCAGCTTCAAATGTTAAAAAAAAAAAAAAAAAAAAAAAAAAAAAAAAATTTCCAGATAATCTTGAGATTACATTTTAAGGTAGTAGCATGGGAGGGATGAGTGGCATAGGAGGGATAAAGCTCAAGATTGGATAGTATGGGAGACCTTTACCAAAATAATATTTATAAAACAATATATAGTCTGAAAGATCTCTAGCAAGTGATTGGAGAAACAGTACAGAAATACGTAAAACAAAGACTAAATGAGAGCAGAAATTTAGTAGATGTAAAATAGCTGAGGAGAAGGATTCATATTCTATGTCAGAAATGTTTTATAGGATGTTGCTGGTAAATATACCTTTAGAATTAGTTTTTGAGTTTCTGTAACATTGGAGAAAAAAACAGTCGATAATTATTCTGAAGCATTTGAAACTTTATCTCTTGTTTAGCAGAGTACTTCTCCAATATTGTGAAATTCCTGCTTTTATGGGGTAGGCGTTGTTCAGGACATGCCAACATCAACCGCGGTGGGAATAGGTGTATTTCCGGGAACAAAGTTATTCGGAAGTGATATTATTTCAATCACAATGTCATTTCATTGCGGGCTTAAAGATTTGGACTATCTCAATTGCATGTTAAAATTGGTTAGCAATATTTAAAAAAAACACAATTTTTTTTTCTAACATCTTGAATGTAAGCATGATAGCTTCAAAAAGGAAAACCTTAGCAGCACCATATATGTTTCCGGAAGGTAAAATATCTCCCTACTAGTGTAGCGTGTTTCACCACCATGTGTTTCTGGCCTAGTGTGGTTCGTAGACTGATAATCACTTGTGCATGTATGACACTCAAAGCCCCCGGGGCCTTGTGTGGGGACCTCATATTCCCCCGCTCCCTTGTTTTCCTTCTCATCAACCTGCCCCCACTAGCTCACTTGTCGAGTTAATGGCTTACCTGCCTTGTGGTGTGATTTAGTGTTCAAAGGTTAATTCACACAAAGACTAGGGATGGAGGTACTTGGGCACGAAAGTACGTTTCTTATCACGCTTGAGTCACGGTGATCAATGCCTGTCCCTTATCTAGCGTAGCTAGAACTTGTCAGTGGATGTGTGTCTATCATACCGGGAAAATCACCCTGGCGTGGGTCCTCATGCCCACTTTGATAAATGTATTCCAGGAAGTTGACGTAGGGTGTATTCCACTTGACAGAATATGGTGCCGAGATCGTGGGGAGTTTTCCGAGAGTACCCTAAAGTGGAGTTCTTTAACATACCAAACTTTGCACGATAGGCAGGGCACTTTTCTGGAACCGGTAGTGGAGCCATAGCGACCCAACCCGATCTGCCCAACCCAACCAAACTTGCTGAGTTTTAGAATAGCTGCCGGGATATCAAAACATGGGCACATTGAACCAGATACTGTTCAGATCCCTCAGACGTGATCGCCACCGCGGAATTGTCCCCGGGCAACCCCGCATCCTGACGACTTTATTGGGAGTAGCCCGAGCGAGACCGGGGTATCCGCCTTCGATCCCGAGATCGACTCTCGGTACCAGCCTATCGAGGATGATCTAGAGACCGGCAGTTAAGAGGCCATCTACTAGTGTACGTCATATAATAAACAGAGCCCTCGGGGAGGAGTACGGTATTGGAAGGGTCGCTAAAATTCCTTTTTCTGAAGAACCTGGTGATGATTTAGGGCGAGGACGAGGGAATCAATAGTTGATATTTGACCGCCCGGTCCATGAATAGTGGCTACGTTCTCATGGTTTGTTCTGGCGATTGCGCTTGCTTTATTTGATTTTTTCATAGGTTCGACGCATGCAGTGATTCCCCACGCAGGAGCCATATTTCTTTTCACTGGCCAAAGTCCCCCCCCCTCTATCATCAGGTTGTAGCTATATAGCGCTGGCAACCGTTTCCGTCCGATGACAATTCTGCAGACCATCCCGCGCATGCTGAATATAACGAGTTTTCTTTCGTTCAGAGAGTGCCCACCGGCGAGTTTACCGGAGCTAAATTGACAAGAGGACTTTGTCATATGTCTTCCTAAGGTGAATATCTAGTGATAATATTTGTAAAATCTCGGCGGCAGTAGGTATTCTTGCAAATATATGTGTTCGTATGAACGTCAGCGAGTGACTTCATATGTATGAAACCCTAAATGGATACCTTGTCCTACTTCTTTCTTCCCCAACGGGGGATATATCTCCAAGAAGTCGCCTAGCCTGCCCTGATGCTGGGGTTAGAAGTGGACGGGATTTCCCCCCTTTGATAGATCTGTATGATATAGTATCAAGAACTCTTGCCACCGTATCACTCCCCGCAAGTCCAAACCATGTCGAAATTGGATATTTACCCAGGATCCGTGACCATGAGGTGCAGCCACAAAATGCTGCGGGCATCCCCCGAGCAAAAAAAAAAAAGCAAGATGGCTAATGTTCCGGGTCGACAACTATGCTCATGAACGTTTTAAAATATCCTAGCTTGTCTTCTTATTGAGCCGATAGGCAACTATCAACTCCGTATAACAGCTACTCCGGGCAGCTCCCAGATTAACCATAATCCAATAATTCGGAGGATAAGGCCAAGGAAAATAGAAGGTTCTAGTTTGGTTGTCAGAAGAAACTTCACTATAGTAAAGACTAGTCTACCCTAGTAGATTTCCTAGGGAGAAATCTATTCTTTTCTCCCCCTTATACTACTCCAGTACCGGTAGTGTATCATACCCTTACCGGTACTGTATTCGACTTGCAGAGCCATTCTTGGCAGAGACGCGTATGTAGTCGTTTGGAAAAGATTGTGTGAATCTCAATGGCGTAGGAAGCGCTAGGTCTCTGATAGAATTCCCCACCGCCAGCAAATGATCAGGGACATTATTATACCCAGGGCGCCTGACACCAGGGCCCGAAAACAGCCTAGTCCACTCAAACCAGGGATCGTGAAGGAGAGAAAATGGTATATTCTTTTGAAACCGACTTACGATACAACATGAGCAGACCTAAGGTCATTGAGACGGAGAGACTTTTGAGCCTCCGGGTAGAAAACCCCATTTTCTTTCCCCCTCCACCGTGCGGGTGGACACTTATGAGCAAGAAGCTGTATTGATCTATCATTATGTACGTGCTTCCGCGATGAGTTATCAGAGGTTAGTGATCCGGGACTCCCGTTAGTCACTTTGTTGATTCAGCGCAGAGAGGGGTCAACAGGGGAAAGGGGGGAAGAGTCGTAAATAATCTTTAGCAATTTAGAGTCTCAATTGAACTTTCCGAAATTATATGGATCCATTCCTCAGTGAGTGAGTGTTCCTAACTCTAGTGACGGTACCTTAGTCACAGCGCCTCACTCGAAGAATCAGAGAAAGCTAACCTCCTTCCCCAACTTAGGTCTTTCACGTAGCTAGATAGGATAGGATCCTGGGGGCTCAGACTAGTGTAGGAAACCGTGACCGAATATTACGCTAGAAAAATCCTACACAGACCATAATAGAGGAAGAAAGGGAAGTGTGAACTGGTGGCACTTTTTTGTTACAATACCATAGTACTAATGGCAAATGGCTGAGAAGGCAGAGGAGAGTTTTCCCAATATTGTCTGAAGGGCTTTCCTGTTTAGTTGTGAGAAGAGAAAAGGAAGGCTAACATAGATCTTTAAGTTATTAGGTAAAGTCCAATCAAACTAGATCTATTACATCCATATTAGAGTTTTATCAAAGTGCTAGAATTTGGCGCTTATTTAGTAGAACAGGCAAAAACAGTATGATAACCAAATGTACTTGCTACAGGCAACTAGTACCCAAATACAGACATCCTCTACGATGGTAGCATTAATAGATTGGGAGGATCTGGTTGAACCAATGTTCCGAACAAGGATGTGGGTAATGGGGAGGTAGTGTACCGTTGGACAGTTTGTGGGATTTTAAATATGCAGTGAAGGAGAGGGAATGGGCTAAGGTCGGGGAGGAGGAATGAGAATGATTGGTAAGAATAGTGTGTCTCAGAATGCACATCTGGCCAATCAGTCGGGGAGGACAGAGAGAAAGGTGATAGACCTAGTCATGGTATTTGGTAAGAGTTCTGAGTCTGAGGAGAAATCAAATGAGGATGAGGGGATAGGAGTAGATGATACTTCTTCAGAGTCAGATGAGTGGGGTTACAATAGTCCTAGTAGGGAGGAGAAGCAGTTGAGAAGGGAGGCTCAGAAATGGAGAAAGGGGAAGAAAACAAGGCCCCAGCATAATGATATTTATTAAAGCGGTTCCTGTTTCTTTGACAGATTGTTTGGTGATTGGGCAGATGCTTTAATATAGCACAAAATACACTTAGTCTTGTTATTCATGTAATATAAAGAATACAAGTAAAAAGTTCTTTTTTTTTTTCAAAAAAAAAAAAAAAACAAGTGCTCAAAGATGGAGAGGAAAGACAGGCAAGAGAACAAGGGCAAAAACAGGTACGAAAACAGGAATATATCAGAGGGGCAGTGGTATGGAAAAGGTCTATATACTTAGGTATAAGAAAACAAGATTACCCAATTTGGACCAAAATTAGTATCCAAAAACATTCAGAAGCTTGTTATACTATACTGTTAGGAGGTCAGTATATTTCAAAATACAAAGAAATAAAGCTAATAAAAACAGTTATACAACTAATAAAAATCAGAGAATGTTCTTACAAGACATGACATTTAGTACAATATATTTGTAGTCGTACAAGGGGAACACTGGCATATAGTGAGATTGCAGCTGATTGAAATCTCAGAGTTAGTACCATTTACAATATATGCAATTGCCTAACACTGAAAACATGAATGGGCCATTTAGTCTCAATCAATACTCCAACCTGCTGACTACTTGTCACTACCGTAACAAGTAGTATTGTGAGCTGAAGGCTACCTCTTATAGAAGAAGCTAAAACATGAAGAGTATATTCAAGAAAGCAGTCCAACAGGCATTTCAGATAGAAGGATACTTGCAATAGGTAGTACAAAAAAAATCTATGTTAAATGAGTATAAAAAGTACTTTCATTTGGAGTTTGTCCACCATCATACCAACTGGATGGTAGAGAATTGACCTTGTATCATTTAGATGGATGAGTGGTATATGTGATTAGAAGAATCTTGTGAGAGGAGATAGATTACTCAACATCCTGGAAAGGAATACAATAATAACTGTATTACTCCCAAACTTGCCAAGAAGAATTTTATCATAATTTGTGGTAGTATTATGGGAGGAAGAAAATGTTCTCTGATGTTTTGAAATCAGGAGGACTGGGTGACCATCACCGCTATTGTCTATGTTGAACATGTTTTAACACCAGTACTTTTTAGCCTTTCTGGTACTATGAGGGCCAAAGACTAGAATCAGGTTAAAGGCTATGGATTATAGAAGACAGAGTTGCTAGATATTGTGCAGCATATACAAATTCATTCTATCGATTGTGTAATATCCTTAAGCTTATATGGCTACCCTCCTCCCCTGACCTTAACTCTATCGAAAATATAAATCATATTTTAAGAAATAAGTTTGACTAATATCATCCCCATTCTACAACACCTGTAGGATTTATAGAAGTAGTTAAAGAAGAGTAGAAGTGGATCTTAGAGGAAGAGTTGCTTGTTATCATTGACTTTATACCAGATAGACTCGGAATTACAGCTAGCATTACAGCTCATAGGGGCTATACCTATTGGTAGTAGTAGAAAGAACGTAGTTTTTATTTTATTTTATTTTTTCTTTTCATTTTTTTCTTATATAATATATATAGACATCATTCTTGCAATTCTACATTCTCTTCTTGAAAACATCTTATAAAACTTCATTACCACTCTTCTAACTTATCAGAAATTCCTACTAACACCTACATTTACCCTTACCATATACCTGTTTTCATTCCTGTTTTCACTGTTTTCATCCTTGCTCTCCTTCCTGGTTTTCCTCTCAATATTCAGGTACTTTTTTTTTTTTTTTTAACTTTTTGCTTGTATTCTCTACATCATACTAATAATAAGGCTAACAGGTATTCTGTAGCCATACTAAGGTACCTGTCCGATACCAAACCAAACCATGAAAGAAATAAAAAATATCCCTTAAAAATAAACTCCTTTACAAATTCCAGAACCCTTAGAACCCACAAGTACTACCCCATCATCCTTCTTCAGCTCCTCAGCCTAACCTCCACCAGACTTCACAACAACCTTCCCTTATCTTACTACTACACTCGCCAAGCCATCTACCAATTTCTCCATTCTCTCCACATGACCCAAACCCTTTGAAAACGCCTCTACCTTCTCCTCCCCACTCTCCAAACACTTCCTCCACTCAGGTATCCTCCACCTCAGAGGCACAATCGTGACTATAAATCTCCTAGCTGAGTACTACCTCCCGCTGACCTACAAGCAGGCATGAAACAAGTGCTCAGCCAACTCCTCACCCTCTACCACAGTAACTACCGTGGAAGACTGGCTCACCATTATGCCTCCTTTTCAGCTTCTCCTCCTTAATTGGAATTGGTAATAAGAATGCTATGAAAGAGAATATACAATTGAAATTTAAAACTATAATCAAGGCAGGGAAATAGAAGATTAGAGAAAAAAAATTGCTATTTTACAATAAATAATCATCATCTTATTATTAACATTATATTAGGAGTTCTTTCAAACTTGCAATTACATGTTATATTAATTCATATTACAAATAATATACTGTGATGAAAAGATACAACAGCAGGCCATTTTCCATATATCTTCAAGTTATAACATCATCAGGAACTGTTTTTTTAGCACCTTTTGAAACAATAAGATTGTAGATAAAAGTTATGAGAATTTTTATATGATTTGTTGAGCTAGTGTCCTGGGTTCATTGTAGCTATGATAAGATAGATTGCCGTATCCATACCAGATAGTACCTGCAAAATGGCCTAAAAACCTATAAGAAATTACATTAATTACAACTATATACAGCTGAGATTATTGGTGAGATATATTGCTCTAATACAATTTTGAGTAATGGTAATAAGTCTAGATCATTCAGGAACAATTTGATGGTTATTTAATCCTTGTGGTACTGGTATGAGTATGGTGAGGTATATGAGATATATCATACACATGTGGGAGATTTGTGTAGCATGGCTAAGCATGTATGTGAAAAGGGAAAATTTCTGTTACCCTCTTGTTGTAATTTTTCTTTGTTTAGTTTTCTTCACTCTCTATGATTAACCTTTCCTTTGTCGATTACATAGTTAATATACATCTCCACTCTCTCCAACCAGTCGAGCAACTGAGCGATCCGTTTTATCACCATAACAATTGAAATATTAAATCTACATACAGGAGGAGCATTAGCCTCTAACTGATCTCATGTTAGCCTAAGTTTCATTATCTGCTGCAGGAATTTATTTACAGGTTCAAGCACTTGTGATATAATGTAAGATATTTGGTGGGTAAACCTACCCCGGTCACATATGCATACTAAGCCTTGCTTAACTACAAGAATACTAGTTCTTCCTGACATTTTATTTGTTGTCACGGAACTTAGCTTGTCCCTATGATACAAGCATCCAAGACGCCGCTGACCTGCCCTCGCATCCCATACCCGAAAACAACCCGTGAAATAGCGGTGTAGAGCCCCATCTGATGTGACAAGCTATGATAATTCCTGTCACTTTCAATCAACTTTTTTCCCCTTCTCACCTACTTCACATCCTCTTCTGTAGCGCCCCCAAGCTACAGAATCTAGTATGATTATAGTTCGGGGGATCCTTTAGGGCATGTGTATAATCTAACACAGATTGAACGGAACACGAGTGTTAGACGTGCGAGAAAACATTAGGAACTGGGATCGGAAGTGTGTAGACCTGGAGGTACCTCAGGTATGAGGATTCAACACAACTGTCTCTACCCCCCCTTCCAACAGCCGCGTTTTTCTCCTTTCCCTATTTTACTTTTGCAAGTTCTTAACAACCAATCTTCTTCATCTCATCAAAGCTGGCTCCTGCCACGTCTATCTCAACAACGAGCATATGTGTCAATAGCCCCCGTGCCTACATGTTGGAGGTTACCTTCACTGCCATCACATATACCAGTAGGAGTTAAACGACCGCTCTGTGCACAACTTGGTGGAGATCTGTAGTGCACTATACACTTGTATTTAAGCCCAAATAGTTGTATCGAGCTTGGGAATAAGGATTAAGAGAAGAAATAGTTCGCGATGCGGAATCATTAGGACCAGAGTGCTTAGAGAAGGATCTGGTGGAGGAGATGCTATAAGGAAAATTGTTAGGTATTCTATGTACTAATGCTGATGCAGTAGGGAAAATGGCGTGATATCATAACCAAATAATTCGCTAATGCGTGAGTGACTCACCTACACTTTAGGAATATATCGAGTGATAGGAACTCGTCCAGCATCCATACTAGAGCGGCACTCGTAAAGCTCTCGTAGCCTCCCTACCACTCCGGCCCCCTGCGAACGTTGAAGTCCCGAATACAAAATACGATCCTTTGATGCTCCTGAAAGGCACCAGCTGCTAGTGGTTCCTCCAAAAACCCACGAGAGTATGACTTCATACCCTGCCTTCACCCTGCTTGCCGGAACGGCAGTCCACACACTAAACAAGCGATGCCCGGACAACGAACTGACAAAACGCGAGCAGGTAACAGATGAAGATGCTCCCTGAGCAAAAACGCTCCAGCGGCATTTCAGCCGACAGAGCAAGCCGATCACCACCAAAACCCGGGGGAATTCCCGTCTTCCCTCTACAAGATCCCAAGTGAAGGAAGATCCCGTGTCTTCACACCGAGTGCTTATATATGAAGGAATTCACCCCACCTCTCTCCCTCCCGGCGCAGTGCTCTTGTCCTACCCGGTCGAGTAACGAATGGCGAGTCTGGAAGCGCCATCAGCGGGCACCACAACACAAGCCTGCTCTACTCGCGTAGCCGAATTAGTGGCTTGGGGGATAAATGCACCGGACAAGCCGACCATAGTCGAATATATACCGTCTTCCATTACCTACAAAACTCTTCCCTCTTCACCCCTCACACACCACTTCCGGGAGTCCAATATCATTTCTTTTGATATTTGCTTGCGCCCCCCTCACCGATAGGGCGCCATCGATTAACCCCTGATTATTATTCCACTGCTATGGCCGCAGAAACTGAGCACCTTTATACACACCCTTTAGGTCCGAAGGCGTACAATACACTGGTGATGCGTGAAGGGCTAAAGATGAGAAAGCAAGGTCTCCTCCGATGACGGATGAGGTCATTACTGTTCTCTCCAAATCACATGTTTGGGCATTAACCATGCCTTCCCCTTCGGTTCGTATAAGGGTTTTTTTGGAGTCGTTCCAGTTGAAGTCATCAATTAAGTTACTATGTCTTTCTGCCAGCGTACATGAGCTTATTATTATTGTTATTACCTGCTATTGCCCCAACATTCCGAGTGATAGTGCATGAGAGCTGGTCCGATTGCCAGCTTGGTCAAACTTTTGCCTTCGTGTCTGGATCGCGTAGTAAACCTCCCATTCGGTTGTATTATATTACGGCTCCATTGCGGTGCTGTTACGAAAACTTGACGAGCGAGTGAGAAGTAATGATATTTCTGTACTATAAACTAGGTAAAGCTCTATCTTTCTAGCATTGCTTGAATACTAGTATTATGATCCAATGTGTCTCAGATATGTATCATACGAAGGAAATTGCGTCTTGCGATGTCTCCATTCCCCGCCCAGGGGGGGGGTTTGTCAGTAAGAAAGTTGTTTCTGGAGGGCCGGGGTTCAATTCTCTGGTCTGTTTGATTTTTTTTTATAATATATTTTATTTTCAAGGTCAATGCGGATATATTATAAAATACAAAGAAACCTGAACACAGAGAGGGATTGAACACGGTACCTTCAATACCCATTTTCCTTTTCTCAAGCCTTTACCCTTCAAACAGAGGCATTATATGATCCAACAGGCTTGCTACATACATGTTCGAAACGCTTCATCATACATCATATGAAAAATAAGCTCATCAAACTCGATACACCTAAGAATAAAAAGAATTACAATCAGGTGTATACCCCATCCTCCCCCTCCTCTTCCTCCAAACGCTCATCCCACACTTTTACATCGCCCACACACACACATCCGAACACCAAAACCCGAAGCTCATATCATACAACGATACACCATAACCCGACTCCCCAGACAAACCCCTATATCCCTAAAATCCACTCCTCCAACCCTCCCTTCCTCTCCTCAACTCGGGGCATAAATCCCCCGAGCTCTCGCAGGCAACCTCCGCCTTCTCGGAGAGCGCTGGCAAGGGAAACAATCAACCATAAGCCTCTGCGCAGAGACCACCTTAAAAACGGTACATCGGGGTCCACTGCCGCAGAGGGATGAGGGGGTGATGTAAGAGTCACCGCACGGGTAGATTGAGAGTGTGTGGTGACACATATCTAGCGAGAGGCACAAGTTTTGATTCGGGTACGGGGGCGTAGCAGGAGGGACTTCCGGTGTCGGGGGCGGTATATTTCTGCGAGTGACACTCTCTGTTTCCCTCTTTCTCCCGCTCTCATATGTGATGTGATGGCAGGGGTGGAGCGAGAGGCGGGATGGAGATTGGGATAGGGTGGATGTATGTATGTATGTACGTATCTGTATAGGATGGACAAAAGGTAGCTTTTTCGTGCGAACAATCTCGAGGAGGTAGGTGAGCAAGTAATCGTTCAAACCTCCCTCCATCAGTAAGAGAGTACAAACATACAGACGGATATCATGGTGGTCTTATTCGTACAAAATCCCCCCCCCCTTTCCTCCCTCCCCCTTAGAAACTATATTACGACACCTTCCTTCGCGCAAGGGACAGAGCACATTGCGAACAAACAATGATCGAGCTTAACTTATAGCAAAAGCGACTCCCCTTGCTGTCCCTATATTTAGTCGGAACGTAGTGGATCCCCGCATATACATGAGTGAAAGGCCAGCTGATCCATCCATCCATCCATCCATGCCCAAGCAGTCGGAAATGATATCTAGCGGGAAGAAGACTTTGTTTGCTTTGAAGGGTCCCCCCGCCCGGGCTAAACGCTTTGTGCGAGGGGGGGGGCTTGTGCGAATGGATGCAAGGAGGGGACGTCTGGTTTGCTTCGTCTTGATGGGTATGTAAGGAGGAGGGTGCCGGAGATTTCAAAATAATACAGTAAGGGGTAGTCGATGCGGAGGGAGCTATTGATCGACCCAGTACTCGAGTAACGAGGTGCAAGTGATGACGATCCTCCCGGACCACCGCATCCAAGCGCGTGAAGAGACGCGTGCTGTACTCGAGCACTGTACTCGTACTGCACTGTACAAGCTGACCACGGTAATGAAAGCAAATCTATATTTTCAAAAATAAGACACAATACCGAAATGTCCGTGAGACACCGTCTCATTTACAATTGTTACATCAGGCTGTTGTAGTTTCTTATGTAACTTTCTGCTTGTTCCCACCTTCCAGCTAACATTGGTCACTACCACAAAAAAATTCACACAACCCGTTCCTCGAATACCGGCGTTTCAAATGAAAGCAGAATAATAATAATAGTAAGTGCCCAAGCGTGCTTGCTGCAAGTTACCTTAATTAGTTAGACTTTCTAAACGTACGTGGAAAAAAAAAAACTGCAAAGAAAAAGCTTGCACTCAAGGATTCCTCCCCTCCCTTCATCATCATCATTACCTTCAAGACTCCATTCCACTCTTCCTCGTCCGCCGGGGTAACGGGTGAAAATGCGGGGTTAGAATCAGGTATTCACCGGAATTCTGCAGGAAGTGGGTGGAGTGTTCGTGTGATTGAACAACGCCGGATTAGGAATCGCCATGTCACCCCTCTCTCTCTCCTCTCCTCCACAGCATAGCTTTGCAGCTGAGAAGGGGGAATAGAGGAAAACAGAAGGAAGGGCGAAACAAACTAAACTTTACCAAAAAGACGTAGTAGGGCAGGCACGATGGAATGTGACTTAGGTATGGATAGTATTATGATAGACGCAAAGCACATCTCTTGTTTATTTTATCTCCTCTCCTAGAGGACCGAACCCGTGTGTATCACACCGAGAAATACAGACAAGCAAACAGCTGTTAGCAGAAGAATTCCAATCCCCAGACAGTGAAAGAAAAAAAGAAAGAAAGAAAAAAAATACCAACAATCCCTTCGGAAATGCCCCGTTATGCCCCGTTAGCCCCGGAGCATGCAGTTGAAGGACAATACCGTAACGCAAAAAATTCCCAATGGCCAACCCCGAACCTTTTTTTTTGTAAAACCGGAAAGAAAAAATGCCCTAAATAGAATTTAAGAAATGAATGGTTACATGAAATGAAAATTCCTCAAGAAAACAGTGGCAAAAAAACAGACCGCAAGCCGTAATTTCTATACAAGGATGGTCGAGGAAAAGGGTATGGGGTATTAACTGGCTGACACATCGGAGCTCAGCTCCGAGCCCTGGGACAGATAGAGAGATGAGCGAAAAAAAGGGAGAGATATTTGACACCCGTAATAGGAATAGCCACGTCAAAATATTCACGACCGGTGCAGGTAACCCTTCCAAGCCCTCGAGATCTTTTTCATAGGTCCCCCTCTGCGTGAAATCCTCCGTTCCATTAATCCGCCCTGTTCCTCTAGCTCCTCCGCTCGAGCTCGTTCATCAGCTAGTATTTGCAGCTGTTTCTCGATCTCGGATAGCGACCAGGGTCTCTCTTCTGAGCCTCCTGAGTGCCTCGAGGGAGGGGGTGTGCGGGAGGTTAATTTTTTTGTGCGGTTTGTGTGGCGGACGTATGGTGCTTCTCGAGCCATGAATAGTCCTTCGTCAAAGCTTGATCGTATAGGAGGGAGGTAGCGGCCTTCGTTACCGTACGGCTCGGCATTTAGTGCCGGGTAGTCTGCCAGGTCGTTGAATGAGCAGGGTAGGGACCATGAATCGGAGAGATGCTGTATCGATGTGTTAGCCAGATAGTTCATATAAAGATGATCAGGTAGCGCTAGCGAACCTTTGGTTTGTGCTGGAAGGGAGCATATGGGCTTTCTCCCATTTCTCTATATTCGTAATCTGACTCTACGAACAGATCTCCCAGCGTCTCTCCGAGCTCTAGCAGGTTTGCACTAAGCACGAATGGTGAGGAATACAAGTCCCTATCGTCCTCGAGCCCGTGTTCCAGCGGAGACATCAGTGGAGATGTCAAGAATGGTGTTGGAGGAGGTGGTGGAGGAAGCTGATGTTTCTGTGGTGTTTGCATACCGGTATATCGGAAGGAAATTTCGGGGATGCATAGACTATCTGTAGAGGACCGAGAGCTATAGCTACTGATAGATGAGTCTGGACGAGATAGGTCGCTGTTATCTTCCCTGTCCAAAATAGGCACCAGTTCGGGATCCTCCGGCGAAGGAGGGAACATATCCATGATGTCTTCGAAATCCCTTGGGAAGAGGTAGGGCTGTGGGTAGATGCCCTGGACTGAAGTCATCCTTATATATGGGGGATTAGATTGGGTACTAAAGAGACTTTGTAGAATCTGGCCGTTGATCCGGATAATCTCCCTTCTAAGCTGAGGTCGAGGTCGAATGAGCTCGTTGTGGTTCAACTTCGATGAGGAAAGGGAGTGCGAATACCTGAGTTTATAGCCATCATATGGTTGTTGGTCCGCCGAAATTCGAGACCAGCACCCCACCACCCTCGCAACTAGTCCTAGTCCACCCCCCACTTCCCTCCTCCTCCGCCCTCGCAACTAGTCCTAGTCCCCCCCCACCTCCTACCCCTTTCATTGTGTCTCAAGGAATAAAAAGGCTACATGGTTTGTGGTGGGGGGGGATTGCCACTCCGCCGTGCGGAGGTGCAAGTACCCCGAGCCAACTACTTCAAGAAAAGATGTACTGTACTCGAGTACTCGAGTACATGTACACATGCAAGCCATATTTCCTCGCCCGGATCCCACTATACGTCCCCCGGATTTTATGCACCCCAGAGCTAGGAACGGATTCTGAGGTGACCTGCATACCACCTCATCTCGTGTCAAGGCTGGACAGTGGATATTCCAGCCTTGATCAGACAACATATTTCAGGATACATTTTAAGCAGCGTTACAAGCACAGCACAAAGGAAAAAGAACCCAGCCCCCAACCAGTATATGTCAATCACCGTACTCACTATGATAGCATTTTTAACTTTAATCACAGTACTTCCAATAAATATTGCAGGGCATGATAGTACCAACCCTCCTCCACTCTGAGCTACACCCAATACCAATACCACGCTTTTCGAAGAAAAATGCGACATCAAATTCTCCGCTGAAAATTCCGATCCCTTTTGGCTGCTCCACTTAGCAAATAATTTTACTAAGTAATAGTAAATGAGCCTGTCCCACGTTCGCCCAAAAGGCGAGGTAGCGAGAGGGTCGATCAAGATCAATGGACCACTGACCGATAGTCACGTTCCATGTACACGTAGAAAAAGGAAGCAGGGAAGCGTTAGCCAGTCCTCAAGTTATTGCCAAGGTTCCCCAAACCGTAAAATTATGGTGGGAAGGGGAAGCCAGTGGATTTTCAACATGATCTTCGCTGATTGAGGGGTACGAGTACTCGTACTGCGTGCATGGCGCATTACCTGTACTCGAGTACAGTACCGTACTCGAGTATGCACTGACCATTTCGTGGTCGTGGTGGCCTTTTTTTTTTTTTTTTTTTCTCCCTCTTGACCTCCTTCATCCCCTCTCCCCCGCACTACCGATTTTCTGGAACCAGCCTTTATTCGTTCTATGAGCCTGGAGTGCATAGCCCACTGTGCTCGAGTGCTCGAGTATAGAGGAGGGCCCTATGAATCACTATTCCCAGCGCAGATGTGGCATGTAACATCCCGACGGGTACGGGCACGGTGCTACAGACATGGAGTAAATTAAGGCAGGGAAAGAAGCTCCGCCTTCGTCGTCGCCGTCGCCGCCTAGATGCTCGGCAATACTGAAGCGCACCCCCCCCCGAGATAGCCAAAGAACTACAACTAAAGGGACCAAATCGTTGTAGGAGCCAAAAAAAAAAACAAGGAAAATCTCCACACACAAAAAAAACCCCCCCCTTTACCACGATGTCGAGTAAACATAACGATTCCCATTCCCCTCGAGGAATAGAGTAAAGCGCTCAGAAATCCCCGGCTCGCGCGCTCCTCCAGGAATGGAGGAGCTTGAGTGAGGGAAGGGGGAGGAATGAGGAGTGAGAGGCTGGCATCGATTGATGGCCTCGATCCCTTGCAGTCCGCCGTGGTACCATACAGAACGATTGTGCTGCCCGTTTCAACAGATCAGCCGGCCAAAATGTCGAAAAGCTGCGATCGAAAGGTTGTCTCACTCGCATCAAAGTGACACAAGGAGGAGGGCCACACAGTTTGAACCTTTTCTCTCCCCCCCCACCGCTCGAATGGACTTGGAATCCAGATCGTGCGGAAAAAAAGCGGCTACAGCGGTATAACCTTATTTAAATTGCTTAAGCGACGGATTTCCCATAAAGGCATTGCTGATCTCGGCGGACAAATGGTAAAAAAGAAAAAAGAAAGAAGGAAGGAAAGAAAATGTTGCGACGCCGAATTGACGCGCGGAGAAATCCCTTCTCAAAAAGTTGGCATTATCGGCTCAGCTGTCCACAAAGGATTGCTTGCTTGCTGGCTATTGAAATCGTAGCCAGGAGTTTACAATTGAGCTACAGCGACTTATATAAGTTGTACAAGTACAGTACTTAACTCACCCAGCCAAACCCCATATTGTGGAAAAGTACCCCCATATGCCGGCAGCACGAGCACCACGATATCGGAAGTTTCGAGAATCTTTTCCCGGAATTCATCTCCATCTGCTCGAGCATTCGTGGGTACACGGCGGAAAGATTTTCGACACGCTACCACTTTCCATATCCATCATCACCACCAGGACCAGGACCACCCCACACACAAGGCACTTCTGTCCGCATCCGCACCAATTTACCGCGCTGTACTAGTGCTGTGTAGTCGCGACGAAGTAATCACCGGACAAGGGGAGTGTTCATGTGTCGGGGGATCCGCGTTGCAACGGCGAGACTCGCCCTCACCCGTCCGGTCACTACTTTGTCGCCACTACAACAACACCGGTACCACAAATGTAGTGTACTGTATTAGTACAGTATGGTACTTCTCGAGTATCAACTCTTGAAAGGAAATCCCTTCCCCCCGGCTCACCCCACACCTACACATGGAGCCGGCCGGAACCTGACAAACGAAACTGAACAAGAGTCCCCCTCAATCTTGTTTCGATCGGATCTGGATAACAAGAGAATTTTCAACAAGCCACCCGCGGACCGGCCATGTGGGCTTTAATTATCTTGCCGCCGAAACCGATTGATCCCGTCCTTGATCAATCTATCCTACTGGCAATCGTATCTATCTATAGATGCTCTTCTCTTCTCTCTACGTTACTCGAGTACCGTACCGGTACTCTACCCTACACAAGTACTCTGCCCAGAATTCAAAACTGAATTATCCTTGCATCTCATCACACACACACCCTTTCCCACGATCTGCATGGCATAAAGAGGTGTGTTAGAGGAGCTCCGGGAAAGACTTTCTTTCCCCCCCTCATACGTACCTGCCAACTTTATTGCATGGTATCGGTACCATATTATTAATTCCGGTGGTTTGGACATGCACCATCCGGGATCCCACTTGAAGCGAAGTTTTTTTTTTTTTTTTTTTTTTACCTAACCCAGTGTCACCATATTGGCAGTTCAAGAGGAACAAACACCAAACAAGCTTTGGCAGCGTAGTACGATAATGGAACTGGTTGGCACCGCAAAAAACTCTTTGAAATCCCTCTTTGAAATCCACAATCCCCACCAGCCCTGTAAATCGTCAGATCCGAGACAAAAAAAAAAGCCCCGGAGAAGCCCACCGGATGCAACAGATCTCGTTATCTGGGTATCCGTGACCCCCATTAACCAATCGTGGAACTGACGGGGCTGGTTCCCGCTGATAATCTGATAGTGAGTTTTCAAGAGTCTTTTTACGGCAGTGCCGCAGTGGGGGGAGGGGAGGGAACAACAACATACAGCTTATCATACTCTCAACACATTGCGTAAGGATTGGGAAGAGAGGTGGCGGCGGTGGTGGTGAAGGTCGCATATTGAGGATCGTGCAATCGGGATTTCACACTCTCTCACTCTCTCACCCATTTCCACTCCTTCCTGGAGCCCCAAAAATAAGGAGCTCAGGAGGGGGAGAGAGAGGAAAGAAAGAAAAGATACTCACCGCGAGCGAGTGGAGAGGTGGTGGGGTAAATGAAGTTTAAAAAAAAAATTTCTTTGTTCTTCCCCCTTTCTCGCACTTGGGAAATTTCTACCTTAGATTAGGGGTACGGTACTTTGCCCTCGCAGCGATCTGTCGATGTATGTACGGTATGAGTACAAGTACGGTATAGCACTATACAGTACTCGAGTACTCGTACATTCCGGCTCGGATGGAATTGGTTTTTGGGGGAGGGTGGTTCACCGATAGCGCCGTGGAGATAGAATCCTCGCAGCCTGCCGCACGGCGGCATGCCGATAGTGATAATACCCACCGCTCGCGGCTCAGACGATATACTGCACCCCAACCCGCAGCTGGGTTTGAGATGTTGGGCTTTGGGTAGTTGGAGTACCGTATGTATGATATTGCTTTTTGTTCTGCTGCGTTGTTGGACTTTTTCTGGGGCTGGACTGGTAATACAAGAAGTACAAGTACTAAATTTATGAACCAACTTGGACACTACGGGATACCATACTTGTACTAGTACTTGCGCCCAAGCTGGGCCAACTCTACTCTACTCTACTCGTATGGTTCAAAGGGCCTTGGTTTTTGGTGTTCAATATTTTGTCGTGTTCTCTCCCCCACTGACCGGCGCACCAGGACCTACCGGTAATTTACCCGCAATTACCGTACCGTACTTATAACTCGCAGCGTCGAAGCGTTTTTAAAAAAGAACTGCTATTGCATAACCACCCAGATCCGAGAAAAAAGGCGGCTAATTTTCGGTGGGTATGCAATGGTAGTTCTTTTTGAAAACGCTTCGACATCACGAGTACGGTACGGTACCCGAGTATTGTAACCGGCACCAAGTGTGCTAAGCACTAGCTAACTAGGCGGGGGTAAGGCAAAAACATGGTCAGGCGAGCTCGGTCACCCTTTCCTATTGCTATATGGTTGTTGCTCTGCTGCAAGCAGGCCAGGGACCTGTACCGAATAGCATCATATTCGTAGCGTGTCGCAGCAGCGTCGAAGCGTTTTTAAAAAAGAGCTTACTATTGCATATATAACACCCGGATCTGAGCAGAAGGCTAGGGCCAAATTTTGGTGGTATGCAATGGTAGCTCTTTTTGAAAACGCTTCAACGTCACGGGTACTCGATTATTGTACCGGCACCAGGTGTGCTAAGCACTAGGGAGGGGGGGGTAAGGCAAAAAAAAAAGTCAGACGTGCTCGGTCGCCCTTTCCTATTGCTATTGCTGCTCTCCTGCAGACAGGCCAGGAGTCTGTACTCGAGTAGTATCGCCAGCTCGCTTTCGCAAATATTCGTATTCGTAATTCATCACCTATCCGACTGGCTGAAAGATATGTTGATTGCGTCCTTAAAGGGGTACCGGTAAGTAGTAGATATGGCGGTGGTTCATCAATGGTCAAAGTGGCACGTGAGTGGAAATCTGATGATCAACATTGGGGCATGGTTACCCGGACCAAAAGCTGCCAAACCTAGCAGTTGTAGTGCGCCAAACTTACCCCATACACCCAAGCACTCGTGCCTCTACGAGTACGGTATCATACGTACGGCTACCCGTATTGTTACAGAGAAAGAACACCCTCTTCTTCGCAGATCCACTCTGCTAGACACAAATAGGGCGTGCTCTAGACCTCTATCCAGTAGAACCCAGCCTCGGCCGCGCCCACTCCCAACCAGCACAAGCAGCTCTCAACAACATCACAATCTAAAAAGGTACTGGTACCACAATCCAACAACCCCGGATCCTACGCTCCTACTTGAGTACCCGTCAACCATACCGCACGCACCGTGGAACCCCGCTACCAAAGACCTATTCGAGTACTGTATCATACCTGGAACCGCGATTATCCCACCGCTTTCACTGTACCCCCAATCTCGCTGGGGCAGGTAGGGTGCTCCGAGTCGGCCGCACTCCATGCCCCCCCCCAAAAAAGAAACAAAAAAAGGCAGCATAGGCAAGGGTATTTCCGACGACCCCCGAACAACCACGGTATAGTCTAGTGTGGCAGACTGTACCAACACCGCAGGAAGCAGGCGGGCGGAAAAGAACCCGCACTCCCCCTCCATCGTGATCCGCCCTCCCCAAAACTCCCACTTGCATGGCCCCTGGTACTCGTACAATTGTATTGTTTTTTCCTTTTTTTTTTTCCTTCTCCTTTCCCTTTTTCCCTTTTTTTTCCACCGTAAGGCAATGGCAATCATACCCTGGTGATTGGAATCGGGATTGGAGAGGAGCCTCTCGGGAGTATGCGAGGATATGCGGTTTGTAAAGGCGGGCTTACCCGTTCTTGTGCGAGGGGTAAAATTTTGTGGGAGGAAATGTTAACGTTTTTGCGTTTAGTGTATTGTACGGTACGGTACGGAATTGTACCGTGCTGTTCTCTGAGATGACATTATGAATAAATTTTTGAACGAAGGGGAAGGAGTTCCAGAATGGCTATTGCACCCCTAGCACTGCGGGATACATTAACCCTTTTCTTCTCGCGTTTGGTGTGTGCTGGGCGGTGATGTTCCTGTTTGTGGGCACAGGGTTACTGCGCGTTTTTGTTCCTTCCTTCTTTTCTCATTCCCTCCCTTCCTCTTCCCCGACGGAGCTCTCATATCCATCGGCCATCGCCCACGAGTATCGTCTTCATCGCGAGATCGAATCACGGATTGCACAGCACATCGACTGGCAATTTTTTTTTTTTCTTTGTTGCAACCCCCACCAGGATTTCTCGTGCCATGCTTTTTCTTCTTCCCTTCCTCGACCTGTATGTTCATCCATTCTGATAAAAAACCAGTTTCCCTCCAAACATTATCATTCTTCCAAGCAAGTAATTTCTCCATTCCCCAATTTCCTGTACTGTACAGTACAAACTCGACCAGCAATGCCCCAACTTATGCGTCGGGGTTTGCCCAACGTAGGAGTTGGCTCACTGTAGCCTTTCACTTATCCCAATGTTTTAGCCTATTCAGGGGTTTTGCGTGTAGATTTTCCTCTCCCGCTTGCGCTTCGCCCGCCTTTCCAAGGCTGCCGCGCTTGTGGTGGGCAGCGGGGGGACCTCTCCCAGCAGGAAGGAAGGAGAGAAAGTGCAAATTAGGTTGTGGGCGGACCGCATTATCCTGTCATGTATCCGGCTTTTCGCCAAGACCAGGCGTTGTTTAAGGTTCTGGGCATCTGACATCAGCTCTTTTTGTACAACCAAAATCACCCCAGGGATTACGGTAATATTGAGTACATGCTGAAGAAAAATCAGATGATTATTGAGAAAAAAATTCTTCATAGAACTATTCACGTTTTTTTCTTTTCTTCTTTAATTGTTTAATTATCACACTGGGCGGGGAACAAGGCTTTATGCTGCTGAGTTAACAAAGTAATCGAGTGGATGGGTTTTTGGTGTTTTTTTGCGTTGTTCGACTACCGGTACAGGTACGGTATGTACCGTATGATACTTGTATGTGGAACCTGTTTGATCACCGTGCCAGACCTTGTTGCGTGCTTGCCCCACACTTAGCCGCCTGGTACTGGACACCTAAAAGCCACCCCGATCACTGCGGAATGTGAGTATCATATCTCCGGTAGCAGCTTCATATCACCCAATATTCACTCAACGAGAAAAAGGGGTTCATAAAAACAATGAAAAGTTAGTTTTTGGTAGTTCTACGAAGAGTTTCCCTCGATAATTTCACTTTTTTAAGGTGGAGTTCATTGCTAATTCCATCTGGTGCTTTTTTTGGGTGTCGGAAGGACTGATTTCGGGCACCCTGGACCATCCAGCCTTATTAGATGGTCCAGACTGCACAAAGTTTTTTTTGGAGGGCGGTATCATACGATGTGATGGTAGTACGATACATATCATAGCTTGGCAGGTGCTAAGACAGCCAATTTACCGAATAATATTATGTTGTTATCCCATCCTCCGAATAGGGCTAGAGGCCAAATAAAACGACAGTGCCTGCGTCAAGCTTGCAGGAATTTGACAACTCTCAACGGGTCGTTTGTTCCGGGGAACAAGAAAGTTGGATGGAGAGCCGCTGGTTGGGAAAAAAATCTCGGCGTGTTGGGGAAACTAAAATGTCTATTGAATTTGCTCCCGTGTCATTCGAGGGAAAGCACAATGGCTGAACGAATACCAGTATGGGGCTGGAGAGCACGAAGGGGTAAAATATGATAGAATCCCAACAGTCACATCCCATGCCACCTCAATTAGCTTGGGGCGTGCTAAAAAGTAAATACCAGTATTAATTTATGTGCTTTTCACTAGCCAGCGCGATAATAGATACTGCACTTGAGTAGAATCTCCAGCGATTTCTATTCCGGGGTGACAAAGTGAGGCGGGAAATCATTTTTGAATCCCGCGCCAGCTGAGCCTTCCGCAACTGCGGTTCAAAGGGATCTCTTTCAAAACCTTGTCCATTTCTTCCTTCACCGAGCACCCGAGAACCTGGCCTCCGACAGCGCTACCAAGGACGATGGTACCCACGGTTCTTTTAGTAACCCTCTTGGGATTACTCTGTGTTGCAGTTCCGGCAACCGCACACATGTCTATGTCTGACCCTCCGTCCCTCCGGTATAGGACAAATCCATACAAAATTGAAGAAGATTTTGATTATAACTCGCCTCTTAATGCTTCTGGAGCCAGCTACCCATGTAAAGGCTACCATAAAGATCTCGGGAGTCAGGGCGGGAGGAGTGTAGCTACTTGGTCACGAGGGGCGTCCTATAAGCTGAAGTAAGTTTGGGAGCCGGATTGAGATTTTCTCCCGAGTATTGATGAACGGGAAATAGGCTTGCGGGCCAAACTACCCATGCAGGTGGATCATGTCAAGTGTCCCTAAGCTTCGACGGCGGGAATACCTGGAGTCTCATAAAGTCTTGGATAGGGGGATGCGTTAAACCCGATCCTAACAGCGATCAAACCTTCGAATTCGAGATCCCTAGCAATGTTCCTGGAGGTGAAGCGCTTTTTGCCTGGTACCTTCCTTTCCAAACACTCCAGTGCAGCTACTTATTTTAGGGCTGGACGCCTGGCTTCCCTTAGCTAACCTGGCCAATTACTCAGGACTTGGTTCAATAATCAAGGGAACCGGGAGATGTACATGAACTGCGCCGTGGTTACCATTTCCGGTGGCCGAAAATCGAGGTCGATTCCCGCCGGGGGACTCGTAACTCCGCGTGCCCCCGGCAGTTCGATCTTTTTGGCGAACATCGGAAACGGATGCACAACAGTGGAGGATAAAGACGTGGTATTCCCAAATCCAGGGAACCAGGTGGAATATAGTGGGATTCCAGCAAATAGAGCTGCGCCCCGGGGTACCTGCGGTGATGCCCCTGGAAGCATAGACGGTGGTGGATCAACTTCCGGGTCGGGTAATGGATCGACTTCCGGGTCGGGTGGTGGATCGACTTCCGGGTCAGGTGGTGGATCAACTTCCGGGTCAGGTGGTGGATCAACCTCCGGGTCGGGTGGTGGTAGCGGAGGGAGTAGGGGAAGCACAGAGGGTTGTGAACATTGGAGATCAAAGGGCTACGATTGCTCGCGGGCAGCTGGTCGGGGGGAGAAGCTCCGGGGGGCCACCTTCTTAATGATTCTCGTGATCTTGGCCAATTGGTGCATAATTTGAAGCCTTATTTCTGTCTTGTTTTGGAAACCGGTGTTTGGAATAGGACAGGCGTTTTTTTGTTTTTTTTTGATTGATAAAATATACCGATATATGTTTTGTTTGCCATTCCACGATAGGGGTTCCCCGGTTTCATACATAGCCTCTAAAACCAGAAATTGTGGGGATTCGTGTTGCACTCCCTCCGATCTCGATTTCTCGCAGTGATGCTTCGAATTTGGGGAAGGAAACCTGCCCATTCCTCGCCAAATGGTCTGCATGTATTATCTTTGCCTTTTTTTTTTTTAAAGAAAATTGCTGATCTAGATAGTATCTGCCGCATACTGATTGGGTATGCCGGTACATAACAGACCGCGATAATTTATCCCAGTGCTCAAGCTCAGCAGCGTCCATCTGCGATTGGAAGGGTTTCGGATGCTCGGAAGTCGGGAGGGGATGCGTGGCATTTTAGCTAGGACCGACACATGACGTTATGATGTCGCATTCCGGTGCAAGTATTTTAAAACCTGGCTTTCTCGCGAAGTTAGAGTATACCATTGGCACTCTCGTCGCCTCGACTTCACCTCCACCATTAAAAGTAAGTAAGCCAGTCGGGGGACGCGTGGAGTAACGCACCTAGGGAGCACTGGTAGCCCAACTGCCATTCGAGGGGTGGGTTCACGGCATGGCCGTTTCTCTTTGAACAGTTCATCGATATCGGCAGCTGAAATCTTCGATCTCCGATGAGTGTGTTGTGGTGCTCTTGCGCTTTATTACTCTCCCCCCCGTATAAGCGTTCAGGATCCGGGAAAATAGACAGACTCTGGCCTGTCCCTGACCGCCTCTAACTTCTCACCTGACCCCCCCCCCCGCAATTTGGGCTAGGTGTAGAATAACGGCAATTCATACCGATCCATAGACAACTCCAATTTTGATGAAAAGTGTCCAAAGTGTGCTAGTGCAGTAGGAGCATAGCTCTAGGGGTGACATATGCTCGATCAACTCGTTTGGAAGCACATTCTCCACTTTGGGACAAAAATCCCGTTCTACCACTAAATCACCCTCTAGGGCGCATAAAGTTCCGAAACCGGTTTTAGCACTAAATGGTCCAACTTGGACTGAGGAGTCTTTTGCCAGTAGATCGTTTGGCTCGTACCATGATCATTGCTGGTCACTCGCCCAATGGAGATATTAGTGTCCTTTCTGGGGGCTAATAGGGTTAGCAAGTCGTTCCTACTGTTGGGTGGGGTTTAGGAACCTCAGGTAATACCATATGAATATGCTTTGGTGATCCTCAACATATATTGTAGTTGCTTTTCCTGGTGGTGTTTTGAGTATATGAGTGATCGGGAGAAGAAGTCAAGGTTGTCGGGAAGGACATTATACCGCGGTTATATTCCAGCTGAGGTAATGTGATACGTGGCTCGCGATAAGGATGAATGATAGCGGCTCGAGCAAGAATATCATTTTGTGACATGCTCTGATAGGGCATAGACCTACAAATTAAAACCCTGGCCTTGCCATCTCAGGACCTTGTATCCTCCATAATATTTTTATTTTGTCGGTGGAACCTCGGCTATGGATATGATTGGGTCCTATCAGGCTTACCGAGTGACCTTCAGTGAAAAAATGGGGTGATAAAAAATTTGTCAGAGGAGTCTTGGGGAGTTGTTCTATGGTACCTATAGTGTAGGAACTTAGCGGGATGTTGGTATTAGTTTATCCTGAGGAAGTGGGGGTTAGGAAAAACCAAACACCAAGATATGTAAATATAAGGGGAAAAAAAGGAAAAAGAAAGGTATATTACCTCACCAGGACCACGACTTCCACCCTTGGAATTACCCCCTTCTCCGGCGGTCCACCTGCTAATAGTCTAAAGGCCTTGGGTCATGCAACACCGAAGTAGCCTACCGCCGTTGATGACGAGTGCTAGACCGATCTTGAGGAGACAAATAAGTTATCGCTAGGGATGAACGAAGAATGAGGAAGAAAAAAAGAGATCAAAATCGATAAGCCCATGCTCCTTCCTCGGGATGTATCTTGGAGACAGTAAATTATTAACACTTGAACCACACAACCTGCGCGGACAGAAATCCTCTTGGGGTCCCAACAGGATATACTACCATTTCCTCCCATCGGGTGAGCAGAGGGGAGCTACACAAGTAGTTTGTATTGTGAGAGCCAGATGAACTGAGAAGACGATGCTGATTGATCAACTAAAGGTGGGGGGAGAAAGAAGATCAATTTCCTATTACACCCAAGTAAGGGTTCCCGTGACAACAAACGTTAACAAAAACAAACTAGGATATTGTTAGAAGAGACAAAGAGGAGATGAAATCGTATTGTAGAAGACAATGATCCTAGCTAGAAGAAAAAGAAGAGAGTAAAAGGAGAGGAGAGTATTGTATCCGAGAGTATAAGCTCATGAACAAGAAGGTGACGTAAGTGGTGACGGAGCCTCACTTGAGACTATGGCAAGAGTACAGCTATGATTTCTAACAGATATCTAGAAATGAGTAAATAGTCCACCGCACACTCATTCCTCTACCCATGTATATACAGCAATTGAGAAGCCCCCTTGAACACTCGGTCCACGATGCGCCACCAAATCCAAACAATTCTTGGTACTGTACAGTACACACCCTACCGTATTTTACAACAACCACTTAACGCCCAACTCCGCTGTATGGCTTCAAAGCGGCTATCTCAATGTGGAATATCCGCGCACAAAGGTGTGCTGGACCTAAACTGGAGGGTATAGTACCGTTGAGGTGTACAGTACATATTTGGTTTGTTAGTAATAAACTCCCCGTTTTAGTGTTCAAGCTGGATGGACAGTGATTCATAGATCCTCACTCGATTCTGAGGGATGAAGGAACCACAGCTTTAAACCGCACGTCTGTCCATTCCGTATACGCTACGGAACCATAGCTCCTGTGGACCCTGTTTGTGAAAGAGAACACTCCTACCCAAGGAGGGAAGTAAGTCACCTACCGATGGTGTTCTGAGTGCAGGACATATTGGCCCAAAGTTGGTGTTTGGGTGAGGTAGGGTATTTGTTAGAGGTGCATGTGGAAAGCGAGTATTGCTTTAAGAGTGGTTCCTCCTCTACCTCATCCACTCCGAAACACCCTCAAGCCTGCTGAGTGCTCTATCTGCAAATTTCTTTATTCTTAAAACAATGGGTCAACTATTTTGCAGCCCGTATCGTTCGAATTTCTTGCTCTTCGAGCACTTGCCGGTATGGAAAGCTTCTAAGGGTCTTACCAAGCCATAGTCGAGTTTCTGGGCAAAACATCCCTTTATTTACTGGCCCCTCGCCAACAAAAAATGTTCACTAGCAATTTTCAGAGCACGCCCTTCCCGAGGGCCAGGATCATGTCGCTTAGATACTAGGTTATAGTCCAACTGATGCTGTTCGCGTTTCCCGATTATATCCCCGAGGTATTGTGCTGAAACAGAAAAGAATATGAACGGATTAAGCACTCTATCATAGAAGCCAGCCATCAGGCTAAACCAAGGCTCATTCCTCTGAGAATGAGTCTTGTTGCCATGGTAGGGGAGCGAGGTCCAACCAGATTAGAAATTCATCAAGTATTGCATGCCAGGACGTAAATGGAAGCTGGTATAATAACAATATCTAACGGTTATCAACATGGAAATTTCTGACCCATTTTCCCCTTGCCATCGTTTGATATTTTTATTTTTTTTGAAAATAATTGTCTACTATATTATTTTTCGCAGAATATTTATTTACATTGCCTGCGATCTGGGTTTGACTCGCCGCGGCGGGGTCGGATATTCAGAACGTAAGCGCTAATACGTTTCCAAGGGAATATTTGGCATTGGGCGAGCTGAGATAGTCCCAGACTCCGGGGCCGAGGTATCTGTTGCTAAAGATCTCGGGCCATTAATGGGTCTGGGTCATTGGCCATCACTCGTGATGAACTTCACTGCGGAAGCATATTTATTTTAGTTGGCGAGGTAGATTAAACAAGCATACATGCTCTACCTCGAGCTCTCTATGGGGTATTTGCTGGTTCCACACTGTTAATCATCATCAGAATATTCTTCCTTGCTTTACATTCTTGCCTCTTTCTACAAAACCACTACTACAGAAGCCCAATTGACCGAACCATCCGCTGCGTAGAGGGGAACTCCCTGCTTTGCAGAAGGCGTGATAAACACACCGAAAAATAGAGGTGCCCCAACCCCAGTGAGAGACAAAAAAGCGGAGGCGAAAAACACCATACCTTTCCAGAGGGGGTATGATATGATAACACCGACGGTGTAGAACTCGGTTCGGTTACAAGAGTTTTTGGGGTGCTGTGAAAACTAGAACAATCGGACCTCGCCATAAGATGTTTAAGTTGCCTCTCTTGGTAAGCGCGGTCGCATTTTTCCCTTCCTCTTTCTCAGCGGAGAGATGAAAGACAAATTTTTTTTTAGCTGTGCCTCTCGCCCTCGGATCCAAGGGAGGGACGTCTGGACGTCCCAAGGTAAGGTTCGATTACTCCGGTTTTGCGGTGGCAGAATCCTTGTTTCGAAGCCTGCTGGTGATCAGTGATCCCAAAATGTTATTGGCATGGCGCTCCCCGGTTCGTGATGGCGAAATCGTGTCAATTCATGCCGGGGATGAGAATGAAATAAAAAAGCTCTCTATCCTGGACTCGTTGTTTTCAGGTAAAAGTGTCTGGCGGTGAACTTAATGTTAACACTAACTTAAGTGAACGTTCTATCATACTTTAGTTAGGGAAATATGATTTAGGATGTGACTGCTTAGGAAGTTTTGAATTTACAGCTGTATAGGTCTACCGAATTCCACAGGGTTGAGCAATACAGTGCTGGTGGGTTGAGCTTCAGTCAAAATTGTATCATTATAGTAACCAGTATTTGGCTGCACAGCTCTGCATGTCATAGAATACGCTACCGTGATGTATGATGCTCTAGAATATATTACCGTTAATAGCATAAATTCTATTCGATATTGACGACCAACAAAATTGACTCCTGGGGTTCGCCATCAAATGCCGTTGTGCTTAGAGTGTGAGTACAAGTTTGTTGAACTTTGCAAAGCCTTGTCCGACACATACTAACTATTTTATAAAAGTAGTAGCATTTCTTGAAAGCTAAAATAAAAATAGTATGGTATGATATATCTGGAAATAAATGTGTTCAGCATTGCTTGTATTTTAGCACAGCATCTTCGTTTTCTAGAACAACCTTATAGGATCGCTATGTTGTATTGTTCAAGGAAGTTGAGAAAAAAATAAGGCTGTATCATATATGCTTGTTGTCAACGAACTAGGTCATACCATGGTGTGGGGGAGAAGACGAAAAAGGATAATTAAGAATGTAAGCATCACTGACACTTGGGGCGAGAATACAGTATTTTAATAATTTTTTTTCCCTTGAAATGGTCTTTAAAAGGGGGGAGTCTGTGGAACTTTGGCTCATTCGTCGAAGTTACTGCGTGTGTAGCAGTTTCTTCCGCAGCTACTTAGCTAATCCACGATACGCTGATTTTTGGCGAAGCAAATAAGTCTATGGAAATCTCACCCAGTGGCTAGTGAGGATTCCCTGAGTGGTCGAGAAGCAGCTGGGCCAGCCAGAGGGGCTCGACAGACTCACCCTTGATAGTCTACCCTGTATGGTGCTCGAGTGCCCGCATAATAATATCTTACTCGAGAAGAGCCGCAAGTTCAAAAACTACTGGTGGGGAACGTGGATCACCCTTGAGCCTCCACTAGTATTCCTTGGCGTCAAAAGCCCACCCGATGCCGTAACACAAGGGAAAGTAACCGAATCCTGAACATCCTACCAATTGCCCTACCAACCAATTCCACATCCACCAAATCCGCAACCCATTCCATCTCGCCACAACTCGCTCGCAACTCTCGCGGGAAGAGAATAGCAGGCGATGGCGTCCCCAATTTTTGCTTGTCTATCGAGGAGCTCCGTCACTCGTTCGGGCATTAGATTATTTACGTCCCCGGTTAGAACTGCGTCACTACCCCAGGTGTCATTCGCCAAAGGTGCCGGTGGCAGGTCGGGCTTTCACGCATCGTCAAGAAAACTCGACTTCAAAACGGTTGAGCAGGCAAAATCTCGGTATCGCAATGGGGTCAGCTTGTCTTGTTCTACCTCTTGTTTCTCTACGAATTTATCAGCTGATTCTTCGAATATATATATATATATATTGCGGAATTGATTGTAGCCGTTTTCATGGAAGTCTGGGATTTTATTTCTTGCTGCCGGTGTCGGGTTGACCATCTACTTTCGCAATGAGAAAGCTCGGATGGAACGGAAGAGAGTTGCGGAAATGTCGAAGGGTGTTGGAAGGCCAAAGGTTGGTGGCCCGTTAAATTTGCTCGACCACAATGGCAAAGAGAGGAAGGATGAGGAGTGGAGGGGTAAACATATGTTGGTAAGTGATATGGATGGGAAGGAAATGTTTTCCCTCTTGGCCTTCTAGGTCGCTAGATTCAATGCTAATACTAGAACTTGCAGGTATACTTTGGATTCACGCATTGTCCGGATATATGCCCAGAGGAGCTCGACAAAATGGCATCTATGATTGATCGTAAGTAGTTACACCCGCCTCTCGGAGGTTCCCTTGCATTGGGGGCCGGCGCTTTTATTTGTTTCGGTGATCTGCTATCTTCATATCTATTCATGTCACATCTGCGGGATATACTTTTTGTGTTGTTTCGGTTTACAAAAACCCGCACCTTTTCATTACTGTGCTCCTGTGCCGCTCGTAGCGATACACGGCCCTATGAGCGGTGCAGATCGCCTTCCGGCGCCTTCGAGATACCCGACTAAATTAGCCCTAGAACCCACCGCCCCCCTTCCCGTAGCCCTTCTTCCCCTCTCCCCATACATATCTTGCGTTGGATTTACTAATTTTTTGGGGGTAGTGGTCAAGAAAGAACACGGTAATGTAATGAGCCCTTTGTTCATTACTTGTGACCCGGCTAGAGATACACCTCCAGTGGTTAGTATGCCGATTGCCTCCTATTACTTGCCAATCCAATAAATTGGGGACCTCACAGTCGGCGCAAGATACCGGCGCAACGCAGCATTATCCTAACGATATAACTAATGGGTGTTACAGATGAAAGGGTATTTGGCAGAGTTTCACCCAGACCTTGTCGGTTTGACAGGTACGTGCTTTTGTCTGGGGGTTGTCTGGAGTTCTTTGGATTCGCTAGGATGAGCCGGATTCCCCGGTTCATCTCGATTCCCTTTGAGACCTTGCCCACTCGCTTCTCTGCTCTTCGCTTGGCATTCGAGTGCTCTAGCATATTATACTAGGTTCTCTGTGTGATGGGAGCCGAGAGTGTTTTGCTCTTTGAAGCTAGCTGGCCTGGAATACCCTAATAAAAGTTATTCTAACTGATACAGGTACCTATGATCAAATCAAGCAAACATGCAAGTCTTATCGTGTTTATTTCTCCACTCCACCGGAAATCAAGCCAGGGCAGGATTACTTGGTGGATCACTCCATTTACTTCTATCTCATGGGTACGTCTTTTTAAGTTTAACATCGTCCCCCGCGCCCCGCTAGGTACCCTTCTTTTTGCTTTTTCCCGCCAAATCCTTGCCTGCCCGCAATTCGCAGAGCCTTGTTTGGCAGCGAGCTCCCCACTCGGTAAATTTATACTAACAATACTGCCATGCCCCTAACCCCCCGAGAGGGGTGGTGGGAATATCTTTTTAGGGGAACACCTAGACCCTGAGGGAGACTTCGTTGAAGCTCTAGGAAGACAACACACTCCTGAACAAGCTGCAAAGATAATCGGTGATCACATTAAGGATTGGAGAGCGTCTGCGAAGAAAGTGTAAGGGATAGATGGATAGATGGTCGGTCCCTAAAGATCGTCGACGGATCTGTCACTCCCTTGCGAGTGCCGTGAGCGGGAGGAATGTGTGGACACGTGGTGACATGTTGTGCAAACTATTATCGTGGGAGGTTTGTATATTCCGGTATCGTCTTTTGCGTGACAAGTCCTCGGGGAAAAAGGCAATTATCGTATAATTCGAGGCACTGTGGATAATATCGGAGAGCACACGCCGCTTTTATAAAGTCTCCGTAATGTGAGTTACTGTACATGTCCTTGAGCCTGGAAGACGGTATTTCCCGCAAAACCCGGCGCCCGTGAAGCCGTCAATTACCGGTATATACTAGAAGTGGATCACTTCTTCTCCTATTGCGGGGACTTCAAAAAGCGTCGAGTACTCGGGAGGGGGTCCTTAAAATTTGGAATCTAGTGGGTGGTGATCTGGGGATTATCCGATCCGACGATTATATCGTCTGGAAAGGAACACAACGTTACAAAAGTCAAAAACGCAGACCAGTTGCTCTGAAGCTTCACCGGTGGGACAAGTGAGAGTCAAGGTTTAGAGAAAATTTCCATTAACTTATCACTTATCTCAATGAACTTGTATAAAATTGAGCTATTTCCAATTCCAATCCACACCTACTAAATTTTTGTTATTGTCATGCTGTCCTTGGGATATCATACTCGAGTACCAGGTGGCTACTCCTGGTTGCCGCAATTGTGTCCAAAAGACCTGCTGTTTCCGAGTTGGTTACTGTTTTAGATCCTTGCCACAAGAACAGGGACCTCTCTAGTTTTCGATTTTTTTCGCAACCCCCCCGAGTATCATACTGTATATATAGTGTAGGGATGGTGGGTTAAATTATTTAAACTTTCCCTGGACACAATCACCGAAGGAAAGTGTGCGATACATTAAAGTTATTTGAGTACTGTTACTTACCGTGCGGTTTTCCTGACAATAACATGGATAATCTCTAGAAGAGGGGGGGGCTAGTGGAAGAGAAACTTTTGATAGAGGTCGGGCAGGTGCATGTGGGTTATTCCGTGATTTGCTCTCTCGATAGTTCCATGACGTTATGACGGTATTGTGTCAGGGAATTATAATTTAGCTCGGTGATTCGTGTCAACTCGACCACGTCTTGATAGTCTATTCCCTGTCCGCTGGACCGTCGGACTGCGGGGTGGTCGCCTTTACCACCGGCCATTCGGGGGGGGGGGGACTATCATAGTTTAGCCCAATTCTTGCCTTGGGGTGCTCGTACAGTAATTTACAGAATCTTTCCCATCATATCAAGTTATCTCAGTGAACTACGAGTACTCCCTTCGGAAGTGTGCATCCGACGCCCGCAGGCGCTCATTAGACTACGGGGAGAAAAACGGACACCTTCAAATCCACGAACCGGAAAATATCAGAGAAGCACGCTGAGCTTTGAGGGGGCCCTCACTGTTGTTCCGGGGTAGGTAAATTAGCTTGCCACTATTCTGTCCTAAAGCCACTATTCGCTAGAATGGGAAGGAGGTATCGTGCTTGTAGACTATCAAGAACTCCCACGCGGTCTATGTCAACCGGGGTACTCGAGTACCAATATGCGAAGCTTTGCGGTGGAAATACATCCGGACCCCTTGCAAATACGCCAAGGATTAGGTTTTTGAATCTGGATGCATGGAATACCCACCCCGTGGTGGACGGCATTAAAAACCATATTGTGTCCGGTCGAGGGGGGGGTCCTTGGGGAGTGTCTAGATACGTCATCGACGCATAAGTTACAACTCAATTCAGAGTATAATAGTGGATTTCGATTTTTTTCTCTTGCCCGAAGAACCAACTCTTCTTACTAACTGCAGCAATTTCAAATTGTGAAAGTCTAGGTGGTTTGATACACAAGTGCGAGTCACTCGCCCCGGCGACCAAGGCAAAGCGCGCGATGCTGCAAAATAATCTAAAGGCGCAGAGTGGGAGATAGAGATCGTAGGAGCCTCAGTTGGATTGCTTGGAATAAAATTCATTGATATTGGTAGAAATAATTTATGATACTTTGTGCCTTGTATGACCTACTGTTCTTCTATGTACTCATGCCATCGAAGTCGCACCTATTTTTGCACAGTACGGCGCCACCAAAAACAAAAGCAAAAGCAAAAAAAAAACCCCCCCGACTTCAATCTAAGGACGTGAATACCGGTATGATATCGGATGAAATCCGGAGGTTCTGGCCGTCCGGGGTAGCGGGGGTGTCATTACCGTATGTAGACTATCATACCTGTCAACACCATATATCTCAACTCTGGGTTGTGCATAAAACCTTACTGCTATGGGAGGCGCGATCAACATACCCCCTGCGTCAACGTGAATTTTAACCTGTTTATGATCAGTTGGTCAAAATAAAAGTGCGCATTGCACTTTCTCTCCATCTTCTCGGACACTTCACCATCTCAAGCCGGGGAAGGAGCAGGGAGAGAGGGGCAGGGGTGGGGAACCATCTGCGCTATAATATCTGGGTGTGTGTCGTAGGGAGCCCCGGGGAGGGGCATGATGGAGACTTTTTGCGGTGGGCACGTTCCAGGGCCGTTTTTATCGGTCCCGGCGTGTATATGCCAAGACTGGTAACTTCTGAAGACCTGGATTTGACTGCGGAGGAAGAAGAAATAGAAGGGGGTTTGGCTCCCGGAGCTTCAAAATAGCTTTGCCGCGCCAACGTTTCTCGCTTTCGAGCGGTTGATATTTTTCAGCCTGGGAGAGAGACTGGGAATCATGGGGACAATAAGTGGGGTAGATCTAACTTTTGACTTCGAACTCACCCTAGCTGAGCTTGAGATTTATCAGCATTCTCTTCTACAAATATCATACACGATGGAGAGGAGCACGTGACCTGGAGGTGCTTGTTCCCGAGTGGTCGAGGACATACTCCAGGGAGTGTCTGATACTGCCATAATTGATCAACTATTGATGCCCACAACTTGGCTCGTCAAGCACAACACGGCGAATGACCCGTGACGGCGATTGATGCGTCTGGGGTACATGCACGATAGTCTAGCATCGGCGAGAAGCCCTTTTCGACGCCGGTACTGTACTGTACTCGAGTACCATGCATTCTTATGCATACCTTTCGGGTGTCGTTGTTGGCCGGGGCATGCTGGCGTATACTATCCGAAATACACACAGACTGTGAGCATCTCCATCCCTTATACAACCCAAATAACCCAAATACAGTCGCACCTCGCTATCCCGGACTGCTAAAATCTGAAACATCCGTCCGGCACAACGAGGGATCCGGGACAGCGGGTCAGGATTTCGTTGAAAAAAGAAAGAAGAAAAAAACGGGGTTCATGGAGATTCATACGAGAAAGCGAGGTATCCGGATTATCGAGATCCGGGACTGGAAACAACTGAGACCTGGGGTGAAGGTTTCAGCAACTTCCTTGGAATTCTTGGCGCAACTTATGATATCACCCAAAACCCACAAACTCACTTCTAAGTGAGAGCAGGTCAATGTACAGAAGTCTTTTTTCTGGCTGAAAAAACCTAACAGTTTATTTTTGGGTCTTTCCTCATCTTGTGGATGGTCAAAAGTGTAATTCACTTTTTCAATGGTACCGTACTTGAAAGGTTTGTTGCCAAGTGTATGGCACCATCGGTAGAACATCGCGGGTAATGCCGCGAGGGAGCAACACCCTCCGTGTATAAGATACAAGGGGTAGGAAAACCCGCATCCTCCGATGCTACCAGGCCAATTTGTCGTTCAATTATTACACGTATTCTCATCCTATGCTCTTCTCCTTTTTAGGGATAGTCCTTCTAAGTTTACCCGGGAATGTAGGTACGGTTCAACACATATAAGATTGCGCGGAAACAAGGAGCACGGTACATTCAAGTCCCATGCGAATCCGGATACCCTGCCTCTCTAATCCAGCGAGTGCTTTTATATGAGGATCGGACGCCGCCGCGGAATTTCTACTGTTCAGCGAGGTATCCGGTTCAGCGGGATGTAGCGGTAGAGTGCTACGGAGTCGCTTTATCGTTCATGTGGGGGGTTGGTTGGCCGTAGTAGGCAGATAGAAGGGGGGACAACAGGAAGAGGAAGAGTATGATACTCGAGTAGATGGAGGAGGGGGCGAGGAAGCAAGGGACCTTGCATGAAGCAGTTGTACAGTACAGTAATAGCACCGGGCAACTGGAGCGATAGACCGGGCAGAATTGCGTGCAGCTCGCCGGGCTCCCATATGCACCTAGGGAATTTTTACCGTCGCGCGCGTCGAGAGCCTAAGGGTAGAGATATCGTAGCCTATCGCTGCGAATGGGATCACGCAGCCATAAAGTCCCTAATCGAGAGAGCTCCGATTAGCACCCAGCTGTAGCCATGAAAGAAACTGCCGTTACTGTAGGGGAGAGTGTGCTTATATACAAAGTCAACGGTTCATATTCCTGATCTGCCCTCCTTCTTTCATCTCTCATTTCTTTCCTCTCCAGCCCCACCCCCAATTCTAACATTGAGTTTCGAGAAGCCATTGGAAAGGATTCGCAGGAAGGGAATGGGTACCAACGCCAATGAGATTATGGGGGGCATAGGAACCCCCCCGCAAGAGGAGAAACATGGTTTCCATGAGAAACACAGGGCTAGGGATGAGGACGACAGCATTGCATCTGAGCCCGATTGGGACCCCTTCACCCCGTTTCCTATCGTGGAGGGAGCTCCGGAAGAAGCTCGCTCACAGATTCTCACTATTCGTGCGGTTGTTGTTGGGTGTATCCTAGGAGGGTTGGTCAATGCCTCCAACGTTTATCTAGGTGAGTGAGAGTGCGCCCCTTGTAGGGCAAATATAATGAAATAACGAAAACAAGTATAAACTAACAGTACGATGAGAGTAAAGGTCTGAAATCCGGATTCACCTTTGCGGCGAATTTGGTTGGAGCCATCTTTGGTTTTGCTATCTTGACAGCATTCAGTAAGACGCTCGGTCAGAACTTCCCCATTCTTGGTGGCTCGTTCGGGCCGAAGGAGAACTCCATTGTTCAGACTGCTGCTACTGCTGCCGGTGGTCTCGGTGGTATCTTTGTGACTGCCATTCCGGCTCTGTACCAATTGAAATTGCTCAAGGACCCTGTGTCGGATTTTCCCCGTTTGCTCACTTTCACCATTGTCTCGGCGTACTATGGGTTGTTTTTCGCTACTCCTTGTATGTTTGTTCTTCTCCTCTCTCCATAGAGGCATTGACTAACTAGAATGTAAAAGTGCGGAAGTTTTTCATCATCCATACTGCGAGGGAATTGAAGCTCTACTTCCCCACGGCAACCGCCACGGCCATGGCCATCCGCTCTATGCATTCCCTTACCGGGGCTGCGGGAAGGGCTTCGAAGAAGAGGACCAAGGCACTATCTATCTCATTTCTCGTTGCAGTTAGCTTCCGTGTTGGGTCTTCTTATGTTCCCGGCGTTTTGTGGGATTGGCATATCTTCACTTGGTTCTTTGTTTGGTCTGGATACACAAACCAGGCCCTTGCCATTGAGAACTGGGGCTGGATCTTTGAATGGACTCCTGCATTTATCGGAAGTGGAATGCTTGTTGGTCTTAACCCTGCTATTTCGTTCTTCGCCGGTTCCGTCCTCGCTTGGGGTGAGTTCCTCTCAATACCCCCGCATGATAGGTGAGTGGCCTAACGGGCGGTTAGGTATCATTGGCCCTACTCTTGTACATAACGGTATGGCATATGGCGTTCAAATGTTTTCGGAGGGGGATCCAGGATACGACAAGTGGAAGGATTTAGTTAGCTTCTATTCCTTCAACCTGAAGGATCCCATCAACCATCCTTCCCCCCGGTACTGGCTTCTCTGGCCGTATGTATCCCGTTGTAGCATCTGAAATCCTCATAGCTAACGATCAATAGCGGTGTACTTGTGATGCTAGCTGCCTCCTTCGCCGAACTTTTTGTGCAGTACAAATTAATTTGGTTCGCTTTCAAATCGGCCTGGAAAGGAATTGCAATGGGCCTCAACACGAGCGTAAGAAAATTCGGCAGGGAGATCCCATTCCTCGAAAAACACTCCCAGATTGAGGTGGAGGACTTGGTTGAGGACCCCGCATCGGAAGATGAACAAGTCAAACTCTGGCAATGGGGGCCCGCACTAATCGTCACTATTATTGCAACCTGCATCGTCCTTGGCCTGCAGTATCACTTGAACGTCGGCATGTCGATTCTCGCCATTCTCCTCGGTTTCATCTTCTCGTTCTTGGTGATTCAGTGTACAGGAGTAACGGATGCTACCCCGTTGACCACGGCTGCAAAGGCCTCCCAGCTCATCCTTGGTGGTGCATCATCGGGTGCTAATCTCCCGCAAGCTACTGCTGAAAGACTGAATCTTATCGGAGGAGCCATCGCGTCAGGAGCTGCATCCCAAAGCACTGATCTCACAGCTGACTTTAGGGTCGGCTTCCTCCTCCGTACCCCACCAATTTTGCAATGGTACGCGCAAGCGATAGGTTCCGTTGTCGCAATGTTTATGTCCCCAGGCATTTTCATCCTATTCATGAAGGCCTACCCCTGCGTTGTAGATCTCGAGGCTGAGAAATGTACCTTTTCCGCCCCATCAGCCGCAGCCTGGCGTGCCGTTGCAATCGCCGCAACAAACCCAACCATACCAATCCCGAAATCTTCCGGCATCTTCTCCATTCTCTTCGCCATCCTAGCAGTAATCGTGGTCCTCGTGAGGCACAACTACCTTACAGGACACCGTGAGAAGTACCGAGCATACGTACCCAACTTTATGACCATGGGTCTCGCTTTCGTCCTTCCGCAAACGCAGTACGCTACTGCTATGATGACCGGAGCTTTCGTTGCTTACTTCTGGGCCAAGAGGAATCCTGCTACCTTCGATATCTTCGCTTACGCTATTGCCGCTGGTATGATGGCTGGTGAAGGGTTTGGTGGGGTGGTTAGTGCTATTGCTGAGATTGCAGGGTTCGGGTCAAGTGTTCACGGAATTGCAACTGGATGTCCTGGAGATATGTTTTGTGGTTAGATTTGGAGTTTTTTTTTTTTTTTTTTTTTTTGTTAGTTTTATATTATTATGCGCCTGGTTTGCTGTTGTGAACGAGGCACAGTACCCTGGGATATCGTTCCATGGTAACGATATGGCTTTATGATTGTTTATGTCTGGGGAGTTTTTGTTGTAATTATTGTGCGGCAAGCTTGTGTTCGCAATACCGGTATTTGATACAGTAAGAAATAGAATAGTTTTTCGCACGCAGTAAGAACCCGAATGGGCGGATCTTGTGGCTGGTAGTCCGAAATTTCCTCCTCAGGAAAAGGGGAGCGAAAAAACACACAACAAAATAAGGAAGGAGCACACTCTAGAGCTTTACCAGAAGAGGCAGCTTCCAACGTCCCAGCACAAGGTCCTGTCATTCGGGGGATACGGCAGTTTGTCAGACCGTTCTCACCCCCCGTTTAGGATTGATCGCCCCGAACCACTGGGGATACCATGGTTACATCCCAACCTCAAAGTTGGGGGGGGGGGGGACAAGAATACCGGCAGTCTAACCCACCGGTACTTGTAATACTCTAGCCGAGTGATTAGTATGATCACTCCCATGCTTTGAGCCCGGAACATCATCATCACACCTATCATTCGATCCCTACAGGTAATTTATGTTCTGTCCGTCCGGGGATTGACATTGTTTCGTCCCTTCTCGCAGAAAACATCCCAATGCCTATTATATATACGAGGGAGGACTTGGCAAAGCTTTTTCGCGAAAAGCATCGGGCCACGAAGGACCGTAACCGCAAAAGGGTGCGTATCATAGAAGAAAAGAAAACAACCGCCAAATGGCCCTCAACCGGAGCCCCCATTCCAATCTTCTCTTCATCCAACTTAAGGTCCCCGCGGGTTTGGGGCCGGCACAGCCGGCGACGACAACCCGGATAATAGGGAAAACCTTTTTTTTTTTGGCGCAGAGGCAAAACTGGAATTTGCTGCATCGTCCTACGACACCACTCCTCCGCTCCGCCCTCTGCGGTTATTTCGGGGGGGAAAAAATAGATGTATATCTCGGGCGCTGTGCTGGTTGGAATTGAAAGTGCTCTGGTTGCGGTTATTGATAAATAGACCCAGATATGGGGGGGGTTGGAGGCAGTGTTGTATCATAGGGGAATTTTGACTACTGTACCGGTATCATACAGCGGTTGCGGATGGGGGTGGGGGAGTTTCGTTTGGTGGGAGGTTTTTTTTTTTTTTTTTTTTTTTTTTTTTTTAAAAAAAAAAAAAAAAAAAAAAGGGCTGTTGGGGGTGGTTTCCGGGGATTATTGGGAATTTGGAAGGTTCTCGGGGGCGGTTAGTTATTATTCCGGGTGGCCCCCATTTCTGTTTTGGCGGGGAATGGAATTGTCCCGTTGTTTTCTTTGTGCAGTATTAAGTGCAAAGTGATTTTATGGCTGATGTCAAAATTCCACATGTTTTCGACAAGGTACTGTAGCGTTGGGGGTTGTCACATTGAAAATGTCTTGATACCTCCAAATTTGGTATAAACTAGTGTCAGATGAAATGTTTTGTTTTGGTATCATATGATACTTTACAAAATAATGAATACAAAAACCGACCATGTAGGAAAAAGGCAAGTCAAGTCATCATGGAGGCTCCGGGATCCCTCCGAGTATACACTGTGTCGAACCCGAATTATACGTACCCAAAAAAAAAACCAAAGAATAAACAATCAATCAATATACTAGAGGTAATACCCCCCCCCTCCCCGCCTACATCTCACGAGCGGTTACCATACCCCTCTCGTGATTCATGAACGTCCCTAATCCCGTCCTCCTTGCCCAACCTTTCGATATCCGCCTCCAACCTCTGACACATCTTCTCGAGTAGCCACTCAGTCTCACTCGACAGACTCGCCAGTGGGCCTCCGTCATCCAACCAACTCCACTTGTCCCCTTCCTTCCACGCAATCCCTAATAATCCCAAGAACTTCACCCACTCCTCGAAGGAGTATTTCTTTGGCGTCTCACTGGTTGTGTGTTTTGTGAGCGTGCATATTTCTACTGCTAACTGTTTCAGGAGTTGCCCTTTTTCTTGTAGGTTGTGTGCCTGCTCTGGGAAGGTGTTGGCGATGGTTGTGGCGGGTTCCTCAAGTTGTTTTTCCTCCTTGGTGTGCTTCATCCGCTTGAGTTTCCGAGTGAGTGAGATGTTGGAGTCCAAGTCTGGTAGGATTGTCTTCGCACCGATCCAGAATGTGGCTTTCTGTATCATGCCCACCACCGTGTCGCCCATGTTCGATATCAAGATCGTAAGGGTGGGCACGGCGATCATTGTCCAGACCAAAAAGAACGGCTTTCCCAAATTGGACTCTGGGTAGATGTCACCGTACCCAATCGTCAAGAGCGTTATATAAGAAAAGTACAGGGAGTCGAAGTAGCTCCATTTCTGGCGCCGCTCCGAGAACGTGAAAACCATGGCGCCGCCCAGCCAGAGGAACAGAAACGCCGACAAGGAAGTGGCGAGGGAGGTCCATTTACTCTTCCTATGGGCGGTTTTCTCGATTTTGCGCATGAGGTAGAAATCGTCGCGGAGTTTCTCTTCCTCACTTTTGGGCTGGGATGGGTTCTCTTCTCGCTCGCATTTTTGCTCTTCTAGTCGCTTTATCCATTTCATTCTCTCTTTCTCGACCGCTCGGCGTTTTACTTTTATCTTCCCACGTTCCAGAACCAGTGAGCGGACGCTGCCGACTACCAGACCTAGGATGATTATTCCGCCGATGGCGAACGGGATTACCAGGGCTCTTGAGAGGGTTGTCTCTAGTTTAAAGTCGCTACCCAGGCCGACAGTTAGGAGGGTATAGTCGGCCCAGTATACGGCATCAACATAATCCCATCCCTCTATCTTGCTGAAAACTAGTGCCCCGACACCGAGGTAGAAGGTGAGACTTATCGTTTGGAGCATCAAGGCTCGCTGAGGGAGGGTCGGTTTGCTGAAGATTGGCGGGTAGCGTTTTAGTATTACGCTGTTGAAATAGTTTGCTAGCAGGAAAGTAGCTGCGATGAAGTAGAGCGTTGAAGATAGTATGGCATAGTAGTAAGATTGAGAGAAGGCATATTCCTCGCGGGGGTAGAGCCGGAGGTGCCTGGATGCGGCAGCGACGAGAGCTATCAATAGAAATGAAGATATATACCTATTTCCGTCGGAAAAGTGTCTATCAGAAGAGAATAGAATTTCATACCAAAAAATTATCACGATCGGTTGAGATAACTGATAGCGGATTCGGCGACCAAACGTCAATAGTAGACAAACGTTGGCAATTAGAGCGAATGCTAGAGACACCGCGTTAACAGCGGTAAGCCTGCGTTACCAATACATGGGTCAGTAGACAGCTCCAACAGAGGTATGTCACCTATCACCAAAAAATCACTTACCAAGTCGGGTCATCGATCCCCCACGCCTCCGTATATTTCCCGCCAGGCGGGATACGTAACCGCCATGGCTGTACAAGCGCGCAGACAGACGTTAGATTAGCCAGCGGCCCAAAGGCAGCCGCCATAAGCGGAAACGCGGTAGAGGTGATCCACCACATACTGAGCCCACTGTTAGCACTGCCCCGTCCTAGAAATGAATATTGAATAACAAACTTTGGCTTGGCAAGTACCTTCTCTATCTTGTCGCTGCCCTCCTCTTTCACCGACCCCCCCTTGGACCGCTCCCTAGGGCTCATCCTGTTATCGCTGCCGTTCCGGCACCTCGGTGCCGTTCCGGCACCTCGGTGCTTTTCCTTACTCCAATTATCCCTTTCGGTAGAAGGCGGTCTCGACCGTGGTTCTGTCAATACAAACTAAGGGATTGGTCCTCCTATCCCCGTCTCGAGTAACCGTTCAGTCCCAAGTGCCTCCTCTTGCACCGGCTCGTCGAGATCCGGGTGGTTTATCTTGAGTTTTTAGGCAGGCTCCGATCAGTCCCGTAGGTACGGTGGTCACACTTGCCGGAGGTGGGGGGGGGCCGATGTCATACATGTCAAGCCCCCGCCAGCCATCTTGACTCACGGGAAGCGAAATTACTCAGCCACATCGACTTTGTTCGGGTTGTGTTGGTGACGTCAACCGTTAATGGATCTAGAAGTTACGCGAGGTATGATACTGTACGATACTCGTGTCAATAAGTGCTCGTGGAGAATGGGATTGTTCAAGATGCCAAACTCTCGGCAAGGTCCCTGAAAAGGGTATGTGTGTGCAATAAATTTTCACTGCCAAGTGCCGAGACAACAGCCTTCTCCCTTCTCATTGGCCTGATTGAAATTAGAGTGAGGATTCGAGACAGGTCTACTGCCAACAATACGTCCCGAGTGATAGATCGTGATAAGCCCCGGTTTTGCATTCTCGCTAGGGGGTCCAATACCAAGGCCGACCTCCGGCCTTTGCTGGCTAACAAGGTGCTATCATGGCTCCGATACCATATCCCTCCCCACCTAAAGTGCCTCTGGGCAAAATTCCTCCAGTAAGGTTACATAGCCCTTCTTGTGTAGCGTAGCACACTTGTATCGCCAAAATCTTGGGGTGTGTAACGCGTGAGTCACGTTGCACCACTACGGCGCAAGGCGCTCCAAAAAGACCATACATAACCAAAAGCCCACCCACACATGTAACTTTTCCAAGCCATCCAACCAAGCACCGAAAAATCTGTACCATAAATCCTCTACAGCCTCGTTCGGTACTAGAGGGGGTATATACATAAGACATGCCCTTCCAGAATTTGTTGGGGGAGTCCGCTGGTTATCAGAATCCGTTTCCATGCATCGAGAAAATGTCTATACAGCAACAATACGTTTACTCGGACAATGGAGGAAAGTCGAAGAAGCCGAGGGTCTACACGCGAGCTGAGTGGGGCGCCCAAAGGGAGAAGATAAAGTTACATTACTTTGACGAGGACAAGAATCTGTCGGATGTGAAGGGAATTATGAGTTCTCGATACGACTTTCATGCAACGTCCATCTCACCCACCCTTCGCCAGGTGAATTTTACTAACGGGTTCAAAGAGAGAAGCAGTACAAAACGAGGATTAAAGCCTGGGGCTTGGAGAAGAAGGTGAAGACGGAGGAGATGAAAGCCATCATCAGAATCCGAGCAAAGCGAAAGCGAGAAGGAAAGGACTCGATCTTCACAGTTCGCAAGCGAATCGTGCTGGAGCAGAAGATTGAGAGATTCCAAAAGTCCCACAAAGAGCCAATCTTCCCCGAGTCCCCACCGCGTATGGTCTTCTCTGTTGCTTTCTACCTAAAACTGGGCTGAATTTAACGCACCTTGTTCACAGCAACACCATCAGATATCGAGTGCTTTACACCACGACCTGATGATAGTTACTCTCCCTTAAGATCTCCATCAGATGATATGGACTGGGGGGCGGAACTCTGGGAACCTGTCGAGGAAACCCCCAAGTCTAGTTACACACGTAGTAATACCCCTTTACACGAAGCCGCACGCAGCGGAAACTCTTCTGAAGTCCAACTCCTGCTGGACGCTGGCCACTCCTGCAATGAAGAGAACTTCTTCGGGCAGACACCACTACACATAGCAGCGGCAAATGGCCATCTCTGCGTCGTGCAGATCCTCCTCGAGGCCGGCACCTGCGTTGACACGCTGGACAGCTACTCCTGGACCCCTCTACAATGCGCATCGCGAAACGGTCACTCATCAGTAGTTCGCAAGCTTCTAGAGTGGGAAGCAAACGTACTCCAGACAGATGACTTCCACAGAACCCCCCTCCATTGGGCAGCAGCGAACGGCCACGAGCGCATCGTCCGCATACTCATCAAAGCAGGGGCAAACCCAGACTGGCACGACGGTGGGGGATCAGGGCTAACACCACTCCAACTAGCAGCAAACAGCTCCCACGCAGCAGCCGTTTACGAACTTCTCGACGCAGGAGCTAGCACCGATCTCGTGGATTCCTGGGGACTCAAGAGGACGGCCCTGCACTTGGCTGCCAAAGCTGGAAACGAGATCATAATCCAGTTGCTACTCGACTATCACGCGCGCCCTTGTATGCGTGATAGCCTGGAACGCACCTCGCTGCACTGGGCTGCGAAGAACGGTCACGAAGCGGTCGTGGAAAAGTTGCTGGCAACAGGGCGGTTCAACGAGTCACTCAACTCACCAGATGTCTGCTGGACGCCGCTGCACTGGGCTGCGATGAATGGACACGAAACCGTGGCCAAACGACTCATATCTGCAGGAGCAGACCTCGAAGTTGAGTGTGACTGGATTTTACGGAGCGGAGTGACTCCACTGCATCTCGCCGCTGGAGGAGGACATGAAGGACTGGCAAAGAGATTGGTTAGTGCTGGGGCGAATATTGTGTCATATTATTAGGGTTTTTTGGCTCATGGATATGGAATCATAGGGCTTGGGCGTAGAATATGCATTTGGGTCATATCAAGGGATTCATGATGAGGGCTGGAGTTGGGATTCGGTTTAGCGAGGATATGCGAGCACACATCCAGATTTTACGGGAGCATTGTTTTTTCTTCTTCTTCTCCTTCTGCGGTTGTTTTTACATGGTATTGTCATGCGTCTCTATTTTTATTTTCATCTTTTATCGCCTTTTATTTTTCTCGAGTTTTTAAGCGTGATAGAGAGCGATGGTATGTGGGTGAAAGGAGTTTGGAGGATAGTGGCATACTCAGCGTTTGATTTAGGTTGATTCGATTTACCAGATTGATTTGTTAACTATTTCTTTCCCCATTTTCTCCTCTTCCTTTTTACCCATGTCACAATCTGTATTTTAGAAATTCTTAGCATTCCAACTCCCATCCTATCCCTCCGCGTGAAAAAAAAAAAAAAACATCTAGCGCTAATTAGTGCACTTACAGTTACTGTACATACCAAATCCAGAGCAACAAGTTAACAGACACAGAACCTAGTGTAACCACGACCTGACGCAAGCCCCACAAGAAAAAATACGGTAACATAGGAACTCTCCAACACCCCCCCCCCCCTTCTCAGCCACAGTTATACAAAATGATTCATTTCCTGTGGCTTGTTTTACCACCACCGTTAAAAGTAAGACTCCATGAAATGTGTTACATACGTACCATAGCGCATGCGATACAGATTCAGTACCAGTTATCGTGCGCTCACGGAATCTATTTATAAAACCGTTATTGGGGTAAACACGCACATACATACATAACGTACGTACTTCCTACATGTGCTGGTGGCTATGGGGTGAATGGGACTCGTACGGTGGATGAGACAGTACGGTAGCGCAAGACAGGACGAGACGAGTCGAAAATTATTGTTAACCCGCCAACGATTGTCCGTTATGGGTTAAGCGACGGGTGGTTATAATTATAGTCACGGTCTGGATCGAGCGAGTTGGGGATGTCGATGGTAGTGGTAGTTTCAAGGGCGGATGCAGGGTCGAATAGAGGTGGATCACGGGAAAGCAGCATAACGGGGGAAATAGAAAAGGTATGAGTCTTTGCGGTGGAGGATGAGTCAACTGATGATGTCGCCCTATACTGCTGTCGGTATTAGGTATCGTGTTTGTGATGAGGAAATTGGACGACTCTCTCGGAGAACGCTATTGCCAATCAATCCGTTATTGAAAACGGGCTCTCCGTTTTTGCCCCCGGGGACGTCCTTTTTTCACCCAGAGGTTACGGCAACCGCCCCTTCTACTCCTGCTTCCGCTACTTCAATGATACCTCATTTTTTTTCTTGTTAGACGTATAATTGCACTCTGCTTTCTCTACCCCCGGTATATCACTTCTCATTGGCCTGACAATAATAACAGTCCGGAGGAGGACACCTCCCGCCATGTTGCGATACACCAACTGCGGAGGTAAATATCGCAAACCCAGGGAGCTGGAAGAGGAGTAGGGCGGGCAGCCAGTTTCGAAACAACCTTAATCCCCAAAGCTGAACATCGGTGAGGATGGTGGTGTTGTGATATGCTAATCACATCATTTCTCCCCTGGATCGTGAAGATTCCCCACTTTCTCCCTATCCCATCTTCCCCCCCATAGCCTATGTGAGGGAAAGGGGGGCAGTGAGGGAATTCGGAATCAGGTTTATCTATAGGAATCGCGGAGCACGTTAGCCGGCTGATCTTCAAATCCTGGCCTGATCATGGCTGGGAGTTTAAAATAATTGATCAGCGGTTTTTTCATTTGTTTTTTTCCCGGGCAAAGAGAAAGGAGCGCTGGGTGTGATTGGATAGCGCTCGAATGCAAGACCTTCCTGTCCTAAGCCTATCAGGATGTTCACCTCCTATAGCTGGTAGGCTAGGTGAGCTAGGGTCTCATTTTGTTCCTATTATTCCTCGTCTTACCACCAACCCGGACATCTGCGTGTATTACAAGAATGCTACTGTTCAAAGATCGATTAGAAGGTGGTGGTGGCTTAAGTCTCTGTGGTAGATTCTCGGGGCTAGAAAGAAGGAAAAATGGGGGTGGGGAGAGAGATGGGGGGGGTATACACTCTACCGGTATCTCACCTTCTCCACGAGTCATCACATGGCCGTTAATTGCTAGCGGCCTCCCTCCCGAGATAACTGCCATACAAGCTGACGAATAGCAAGTAGGGCTGAAGTCCTGACTGGATCGTGGGATTTCACTATTTCCCTCCTGATGTGGTGGGCTTCTCTAGTATCTCCGAGGGAGTTCAACTCATGTTCCACGACATGTGGAAAGTACAGTTTTGAACGGGGACGAATAGTTTACTGTAGAATAAAGTATCTTGGAGGCCGTCCTGTGGTAGTGGTAATGAGAACGGTTGTCGCCGAAGACTCCAGGGGGGGGGGTCCAAATGGAAGTTGAGATCTGGTTGGAATGACTGAAGTATTAGATTCTACTCAATGACCGATGTGCACAAGGCACCAGCTTACTCTAGCTTTACCCACATTAGCGTTGTTGGAATGTACTGGTTTGCATATAGGGGCATGCAGGAACAAAATATGTATTTTTGAGAGATACGAGGGCCTCTCCTCTTTGGTTCTTGGGTACAAGGTTTTCGACCACAAGGCTGGGATAGCACATGCTTCTAGATTCAGATGTCAGTTGTGCTTGAGCTCATGTACAGTACTGTACAGTACTGTACAGTACTGTACCGCGGTGCCGGTGTGGGGGTGGTGGATAACGGCGTACGTTGCAACCATTGGTGGTACGAAAATTTTCAGCTACGTACTCTAGGCAGCAGTTGCCATCCTATGAGCTACCGCACCATCACCCCAGAGCACTTGTTGGAATTTCTGGCGGAAATGTTTCGCTCCTGAACGTTTCTCCAACGTCTCTCTACCGATACGTGCTAGGGCTCATCAAGGGCAACTTTATTTTTTTGAGCTTTTGGAAGAAATCTCTCGTTCCTATTGTTCGGTAACAGAGACGTTGTTTTCAACTGAGACTTCCTTTCATTTGTGCTTTGTGTAACTTGACTGTGATAGAAGTCGCTCCTAGTGAATGAAGCCTGGTTAGCTTACTACCGCTAGGGGTGAGATTACCGGTAAGTCTGCGGGTGCGCATTCAGAGAATTTTGGCCGGGCAGGGTGGTTTCAAGGCATGCGAAACTTTTCAAAAAAATCTTTTTGTTTGGCCACCCAGCAGGCTTAATCTCACCCCCCCCTCCCCCCGAGTACAGTACAGGATTCCAACTGCAAAGTGAGAACGCGGCAATCCGATAACACCCGTAGAAGCATTTCCTTACAGGATAGGTGTTATTTGTATGGGCAGTTCTGCGGTGCATCGGGTTCGCTTTGCTGAGGAAAAGGTACCGGTACTGCTCTCGAGGAGAGCGAGATAGCGTAAAAGTGGAGAAGGGTTCTCGGAACTTCTCAGATGATATTAGACTAGATCGCCCAACTTAAGCTTAAACTCGGCTTCTCCGTACTAACTCAGCAGGGCCGTATCTACCTATACTCGAGCGCTGCAGGGAACCTTGATACTCTATTGTTTAACTAATTAGTAAAAGCTTTGGCGAATCTGACCGGTATATTAACAATCCTAACGCCGTCCCAGCGCTCGTCGACTGCTCGAACGGCTTCGAAATCTGGGAATCAGGCTCCATAATACCCCTATTAGTCGAGAGATACCGCGCAAATCATCCTATCCTTCGCTAACTTTGAGCCATATTCCCTTGCACAGCAATATCTTATGCCCCAAATGCCCGCTAAATATCCCACCTCTCTTCTTTTCACTATGGTATAAACCTCAGCTGCTTACATGTAACTTACGCCAGGGCAGGACGATACTATCCCAGAGCCCACCTTCCCATGAACCGCGATCACTAAAAGCTCCCGAACGCCGTCGAGTGCCAAGTCAACTGGACCCGCAGAGTACAGTACAGGAGTTCTCGGTGATATCATCGAGGAAGCCGAGAGTGGATTCTCAGTCAGGGGCAGAGAATTTTAAGGCGGTGGATAGATGGCACGGTGGTGGAGTGCGAGGAATCGCTTGGAACCTGGGCACCGTGTAGGAAATGTATAGAAGGTAGGGTTATAAACTTTGTTCTCTTGTCCGTTGTGCTTACCCACCAAAGCAAACTCACGGCAAAGACAGATGTATATATAGGAAACATAATAAGAGCATCCTGATCCTTCTGCGGATCACCACACGCATCCCCGTGACTCCAGGCATGTCACCATCCCTCTGCACACCCCCGTGGCACGCGATAACAGACGAAAAACATGTGTGGAGAACCTTTTCTCTGAATAGCTAAAGTCTCTAGAGCAATCCATCGCATTTCCAAACGATCCACAAGACTCCCGCGACTTTTAGAATGAACCACAATATCCCATCGCCCTTCACACCTTCCTCAGGGGAGAAGAGGTACGTAGGCTTCCCTCCCGTTCGCAACGCAGTTTACTATACAGTCGGTTGGAGATTATGTAAGGAATTTAGGAGCAGCGATTCCTCTCCCATGCCATGAATTTTCTATGGTCCCAGAATAGTACCGTACGGCAGATAAATATTGAGTATGATCCCCCATCACGGTATCTCACTCGGAAAGTAATATTTTTGGTGGTTACCCTGCTATCCTGGAGCAATCCTTGAGGGAAACTCGGTTAAATATCATCCTCTGAAAGTTAATATCGCATTGCCGAAGGTCAACTAGGCCCAGCAGCTCACAACTACAGAGTCTATATCTCCGGGGATTCTTAACTAAATTGAACTGTGCGACTACAAAAAGCGGGGGGGTTTCCGCCGTGTACCTTCTGGCTCCCCGGGGCGTGAATTTAATTTAGCTGATGCTCTGCGATACACGGCAACACGGCACCGGGACTAACTATCCGGTGGAATTACGCAAACCAGTTAGAGTGCCGTAGGAGGCAATTTCTCCATTACATAAGATGGGTGCACAACAAGATTCCCTGCACGACCAACACGACCAGGATGATTAATATGGCCATTTATAACAAGCGCACTCCAGTCGGAACTCGAAGGGTTCTAGGAGTGATGATGAGGAGACCACTGGTCCTTGCGGCCCGCTTCTCGAAACACCAGTTACACCACATCATCTGGCAAGATCCGCCCGCCGCTAGTATGTTGAAATAAGAGTTTTCTTTGTAATCTGTCTCAAATCCGCAACGAAACGGCTTCACTTGACCATCTGTGGCCAAAACCAGGGGTATTTTAGGCTCTTCCTGACTGTATCGAATGTTTTACTTTAGCCACTCTGTTTCAACATGCTGGCGGCCGGCGAATATTTCCGAATGATGCGGTGTCTGGATTGAGGAGCCTGGTACTGTACTACGTTCCTTACCTGCGGAGCGGGAAGGTCGAAAAACAAATTTGTCTGAGTATGGAGAAATAAGATGTTGTACGACCCAATCCTTGTCTAGCTGTCGGGGGGTTATCTTTGTTCATTCTGCCCTCTCTATTTTACCTCTATCTTTAAATCCGCCATCAGTTACCCCTCCTGCCGGTAGATGTGGTTGACCTCGAAGAGGAAGCCGAGTTAAAGCGTCGCGAGATGTAGGGTCCAGCCTTACTTTCGAGGCCGTCAAGAACTTATGATACACAGGAAACTGCTGCCCCGGAGGCAGGGTCGCGTTGCCGGGCATGGTGGGCTGCCGGCGGGTTGGGATACCTATCCGTGTTCGTGGGGGCATACGCGCAACCGCGCTGCATGTAGTGGGTGGCTGTGACGCAGGAAAAATATTTGCTCCTTCTCAGTCTTTGGTGGTGATATAGGGATGGGTGCGCCCCACTCGGGATGAGGGGGTTGGAAAGTTTGGGAGAACGGGGGAATCAAGGATATTATTCACTTCAATTAGATTGGTTGGGCTGCCATTTTTGCTTTGAGAATTCTTTGGTATTGAGACGCTCCATCTGCCTACCAGGTGCAACTTGGGATAGAGCACCTTCTTTGTCTAAGCCCTAGGATACCGGTGGTCGCGGCAAGCTAACAAATATCATAGATGCCGAACCACCCGAGAAAGACTGACCCAAGTTCCACGCTTTGTGGGAGAGAGGGATCTGATACCGAGCACGGCAGAATGTCAGTCCCACCCAGGGAGCCTTAAAGTACACAGCAGAAACCTTGCTCCTTTTCATAGCTTTACACGATTAAGTATCCCCGGAGAGGCAGGCTCTGTGGTTGTGGGCATACTGGACCCAGCTGATGCTGCGCCATTGCGATCCTAACATCAAAATTGTTAGTAACCAAGTGCTATCTTGGTAGGCCAAAGGCGATTTTCTTTTTGTCAATCGTCCTCTACAAATGCGGGTGTCGGGCATATGCTGTTTAGGGAGATGTAGCTATTGAGAAGGCTCTATTTTTTCCCCGGGAGGCCAGTGTGTATCCCGGAAAGCGTTTTCTTTAACCCCACTATCAATTTATCTATGCGCTGCATGTAGGTGGCACGATCGGCACTTTGTATCGTTTGAAACAGTGTTTGGAAGCGGGTCTTACGCCATGGGTTTTTCCGGAAACTGGCCTCGCAAGATTACGTGCTGCGGTTCGGCTTCCGGAGCTCATCTGACCGGTCCTGGCAAAAAAAAATCACTGCAGAATCTACAGCTTCCGAGTGACCGAGCATGATTTCCCAGATTCTAGGTTCTCAGGATATGCGTATACATGCGTATACATTCGCAGGGATCGGACAGAACACCACTGTGTGCTCCAACAGCCTCTACACCTACGTGGCTACACCAGCGTGGTATGTTATCTTCACCGTTATTACTTCGGACGGTGGGGGGTTGAGAGACAGCTGGGCGCAGGACTTGGTGCGGATCCGGAGCGCACACCTATATATCCCGCCTGAATAATTGTGTCTAACCTAACAACCGGGGTGGAAAAGAAGAAGAAACAGTTTGCGGTGCGGGATCATCACAATGAAGGGTAACCTGCTCAGCGAACAGTGCAGTGGAGAAGGACGCATAACGAATGGTGATGGGGATTTGAGGTTCGCAATAATGCCGGAGTTGTGCGGGAAATATTCTGATGACCAAATAGTAATTTGCTAATATGCGAGTAATTTTTATCCCGTGAACATATCCTGCGATAGCAAATTGCCCAGCATCCGCATTTGTGCTCCAAATTCTCTGAACCTATCTGAATGCTTTCGGTTTCTCTTGATGTGTTCTAGGCGTGAACCTGAAGAAGGTATCTCCGAGTGTTGCATTGTATTGCTGGATCTTTGAAAGTATCTCCAGATATCTGCCATTAACTGACAAAAGATTTAACTTTACCAACCACATGTAATATGCTGAGAGCGTGCCGGGGGTCCGCGAAGCTTGGTGTGCAAAGCCCGGATAGCTCCGCAGTGATGGACACGATCATATCATGCGCGACCAGGACCCTCATTATCAGTTCCATTCGCTCGAGCAGGGCCAACCGCTCGATCGTGCCAGAGTATACCCCGATCATAGCCGATCCCCCCATCCATATGCGTATATCTCTGCACTCAGTTAGTATAAGAACTCTCGCACCAGCACGCTCGACAACATATTCTCAACGAGCCTCTCCATCGTCAATTCCAATACTAATATTTCGGTCATAGTATGTCATTCGCTTTAATATGTACCAAGTTCTCAACTATGTAAATCTAGTGATCATAGCGACCTTTGAATACACTCCTTTACCTACATATACCACCATCCTATAGCAGCGTCATAGAAAGAGTCTGTAGTACTAGGACGAAGGGGATTTTTTATATCTAGAGAGCTTTATGTTGGTTTTTTCTTTATTCCGTCATCTCCGGAACATGTCTTCACCTCTCCAAGTTTGATTACACTATCTTGTCAAATCACTGCAACTACAATTACCTTCAGGCTTACCATTACCTTGATGGCATTCCTCCTTGCGCCAATCCTCGCTGCCGCTATACCTTTCGCTCCTACTAGGACAACTACCCAGAAGACGAATCCCACCACGACACCAGCTGATAGGGCTATCCCACCTCCCCAAGTTACCTCTACCATAACCCAGTCCAGAAGATCGACAACTGTGACAATCACGATACGGACAGATATAAGGATATCGTCATCCGAGGAAGAAAAGCCTACAAAGAGTACTTCACTAGAGTCAGAGTCTTCCACCCCCTCGAGTTTACCGTTGAAACCGAGTTCTAGGTTTAATATATTGGAGGCTTCGATCACACAAGATTCAAGTACAACATCGACCGCCGCGGCCTCCGAGCCATCGCATACTGGCGCGCATGTGACGACGTTCGGATTAGGCGGTAAAGGACAACTCGTTCACTCGGGACTACTGACCGGAATGGCAATATCTACTGATGTATCGACGTTCAGAGCCTTGGCGACGTCGGCGCCCAAAACCGTGACCGCTCGGACCGGGTCGAGTCATCCCCTCTCGAAGGCGGCGATAATCGGTATAGCCGCTGGCACCTTTGCCGTTCTGGCCTCGCTGATCGCGGTCATTTTCTGCTATTCCTACAAGAAGGGATTTAAGAAGAAGAAGAAGAAGAAGAGGGATGAGAACACTTCGGCCGACATGGATGAGGGGGATACAGGGCGCAGACGGATGGGGCAATCCTCGCAAGTCAGGGAAATGAAGGCTAGTTATCCTTTCACACCGATATATGAACGATCTGCAACTGTTGCTATCCATGGTTTACAAAATACTGCTCCGTGGAATAAACCTAAAGATGTTACCTCTCATTCATTCCCGAATGCTGGGGCGTCTCTAACATCCTCCACGTCCGATGCTATATCACCGTACGGGAATTATACCCCCACAGTAAGCGATTACACCATTGGAAAAAATTCATCACTTACCTCTGATTCCGATCTTTATGCACCCCCCTCAGCTCTAAGAGCCAGATACCAACAGGTAGAAGCAGGCAGGCAGGCGGGAAAACTCTTGACCTCTACCCCTTACTCTACCCCTTACTCACAGAATCCTCCCCAACTGCCCACACCCGTACTCAGCACCGTGCAATCCTCCTTTTCCCATGAACTCCAACCCATAATCACCAAAATGCCAACGGCCCAAGCGACAGGAGTCAGAGAATCAATATGGGACGACGATATATCCATTGTCGAACCACACATTGACGTGAAGAGAGACGCCTATCCCGGCCAGTCAGGCGCGAGGGAGGAGTCCGAGGGGAGCGATTGGGGACCCAGTGCTGAACAACTCGGAGGCAGAAAGCCTTCGAGCATCCTCTCGGATCTGCAACAATCAAGCGCTTGGAGGAACGCTGCTCCTAACAAATTATCCATAGCAAGTAGTCACCCGAGTCTCCACATCCCCGAGAGCGGGAATTGGAGGCAGAATGACAGAAAGAACAGTGTGCAGAGGACGACCATGGGCGCAGGTGCGAGCACGTTGAGTAGGCAAGACAGTGATCCTCGGGATGAGCTCCAATTGAGGAGAGAGGAGATCAATGGTTTGAGGGTTAGCACTCTTCTAGAATATCACAGGTGGGAGAATGCCAGAAAGCTGTTTTCCGGTGAGGGCTCTTGAGGGAATTCACTCCTGTACTGTACAATGTCTCCATGCTTTGAATTTCGGATGTTAGGTTATAACAGTCGACGAATTGTAAGTGGTAATTAGCTTCATAATATATCAAATCCAAATCCTTCGGTCCAAGTGCATTGAAAGTTATACTTACCTCTCTCGACCGCCACCCCGCGCGGCTGAGCCTTTATAAGTACCTCCTTCGGAATGTCTGCGCAATCTCCCCTCCGTATGGGAATCCAGTGACCGTGAGGTAATCTCCAGCATTCTACCATGATGAAGTGATCAGCCCAGCTTACGGAATCAATTCGCACTGAAACTCACCGTGAGCCTGGAGGTAAACCTGAAGCCGCCCACGCAACACGTTACGGGTATCCTCCTCCTCCACCTTGGACGTCCAAATTCGACTCGGCTGTCCGAGCACTGAGAAAAAGAAGATTCGGTCCGGGAAAGCAAAATGGGAAAAGGTCGAAATCGGTTAGGTTCGAACAAAAAAGAAACGAAGAAAAAAAAGGAAAGAAAATCAATTCGCGAAATTTGTATCAATCGGTCCTTGCACTCTCAAGGAAAGTCTTATCACTCGGTGTACTGTACAAGTACTTCACTCGCACACTAAGACTAGTTCGGTTCGATTCACGTTTCGTTGAGTTCGGCGTTCACTCGATGTTCGTTCGTGGTTCGTGGTTGCTAGCTATGATACTTCGTAAGATGGGTGGAGAAAACCTCCCTACATAATAATATTATCATACAGAAAGAAAAAGTTTTCCCTTCCTCCTCCTCCTCCTAACATACCCTATCACTTTAGCTCCCAGCAAAATCAAAAACTCCAAAGAAACTACATCCCTTTCTAAACTAAAGTAAACCAACTAACAGGACTTCAAAAATCCATAAACCAGATTTTGAGCCCTACAGTACTATACACGTACAGTACACAGACCCCCCCCCCAAAATTTTTTTTTTGATATGATACCTTTCCCACATTTTGTCCCAAAAACCCTTCACGCCTGCCCTTCAGATTACTAACCAAGTGTTTAGTAGAGCTAGACCCAATAGCACAAAGGTTCACTCGGTGCAACATGGTATCATACTGTACCGTACTGCACATTGGCGAATGTGAGCTAATACCATCAGCAATTCACTCCACCCACCTACCCACTCGCTTACAATTATACGATGAAGCAAGTCATGTAGTTGGTCCTCAAGCATGGGTATGATGATATTTTGGTATTATACATAAATTGTTTTTTGGGGGGGGGGATTCGCTAGGGCTCCGGTAAATAATGCTGCTTTTCACTGGGGTTATTGTCTGCCGGTTGTTGCACCGACTTATTTTCCCCAGGTAGGGAGTGGGGGAATGCACTATAACTATAATACGGTAATTATTATGATAGATGGTCTAAGAAGTAAATATCACTATCACATTGCCATTCTAACGAAAAGGGGGCTTTTTTAAAAAAAAACAAAAAATAGAAAAGGAGCTTCTAGTCCTCTATTCTGTCAGGCAATGAATTATCTAACATCTCTTTTTCCAAAGCCAAATAGGTGGTGATAAAAGCGAAAGAGTGAAAAAGAGAAAACCAATATATTCATTCCCATTGACATATCTTGTTCACAGACACCACGCGAAAGGTAATTATCTCTGTCTGTCTCTCCACCAATATATGGCCATTAATTCTCCGTAAAATAGAAATACAAAAACGAACGGAAACCATATCTATCAATCGCGAAATCCAAATTATCTCATACATAGTAAACGTAGCGCACTTAACTACGGTTCCCACGGACGGAAGCCTTGAATCCAAACCAAGGAGTGGGAGTATCAAAGATCTCAATTCCTAGCCCGAGATGTCCGGGGACCTGGAGTGCCTTGGTACCCCTCTTATTTACGCTATTAGCAACCTCGAAAACCAGTCTTCCCCCTTTCGGGCACTGGAAAGCGTGCGTCGATGGAATAAACTTTGAGGGTTTCGACCTCACGCCGAACGCGGACAGGAAGGGTGCGCCGAATCTCCTGGTCGGGTAGGCGATTTGCTCAGCCTCCTTCGTGTCGAGTAGGCCCACCACCTTCGTTCTCTTGGGCCTGGTAGCCCAGGTCGTCTTTTCCGTGGCGGAGGTCCCATTCCCCTCAAGTTCCCAGACACTATACAGGTCGCTGGCAGTCTTGTTCCCGCCCTCGTGGATGAAGTGGAAGGTGCACTTTCCATTCTCGAACCCGGCTGGAAAGTCGAAGAGTGAGAGGGTGCTCACTTCAAAGAATTTGTCATCTTTGTTGACGAGATCCACCAGTAAGGTGTTGGAGCCCAGGTTGGTCTCTTCGTTGGGCTTCTCCTCGTTCAGGATTACGTGCTTTCCAGTTACTAGGAGGTTCCCGGAAGCGAGTTGCGCTGGGCACTTGGGGCCTTCTGGTGTGTCGAAGCAGTCAGTGGGGACTTTGATGCCAGGTGTGAAATCGAGTGGTCCTGTTAGGGCGCGAGCGAAAAGCGTGCCGAAGGAGGTACCGGCTGCGCCGGCAGAGGTGGTAGAAGAGAGCGCGAAGAGGGCGGAGAGGGTTGCGAAGGCCTTCATTGTGGTAGAGGCGGGGGAACGAGTGGCGGGGAGGAATATAAAAAACGGATCCTCCCAACAATTACCGTTGTTGGTGAAAAAGGAATGGCAATGAGCGAGCGAGCGGGTTAGATGAGAAGTGTGTTTTTCGAAATAAAGTGGCAATGAGCGTACCTTTATGTAGTGTTTATCTTCTCCCCCCCCTCTTCCACGCCCCCCGCACCGTAAGCTACTTATACCTGTGCTGACCTCTGAGCTCAACATTTAGCATGGACCGCGCGAGTAGAATTCCCTGGAGAGGCAACTGTGCGTACAAAATTGCGGAGCATACTATGATACCTTAGGCACAGCATAGCCCTATCATCCCAAATTGAGACTCTAGCAAACCAACAACTGCGGAATTACTTGCTTAGAATACTCACAAGTCCAAATCTTACACAGAGCGTACAAGTAGGCAGGGGATTGTATGACATCCCCGGAACCCATCCCATTGGAGCTGAGCTGAAGGGGCCCGCCCCGCCGTACCTATTTAATTCTCTTCCCACCGAAAGGCATTACTCCACTTCAGTCTGACTGAACCGCCAGGGGTCCAGGACCGGTCTGCCATGCAGTCCGGGGCCTACTGCGTACTGAGAGCCAATCATCTTGGAGCGTTGTGGTTCAGCGGCTGTGGGCGGATGACAAAGCTTACGCTTAATGAGCATACATGTACGAGTACTCGTACCGATACAAGTTCCCACACAGAGTTATTACTAAGCGCAGGGTTATGGTATGATACTTGTTCAGCACCTCGCGAATAGTTAACCCTGCGTGCGTTGTAGCTCTCGCTGTGAACTGTGAGATTCGCCAAGCTCTAACCCGAAATTTAAAAAGCGATGGGGATTGGGTCCAGACATTGTGCGCTGGAGGGAGGGTTCATGATCGGGCACCGTGGGACACTCGGTGCTTCGGAGATGTTTGCATAGTTCAAGTCAAGAGTCGTTGAGCTTTGAGGAATGGTCCCGCCCAGAGAGCAAAAGAAATCCTTATATACCAAAGTTAATTCGCAGAGCATATGACGCACTCCACTCTCTTCTAGAATTATATGAGTACGGTACCGTGCTAGTAGATCGTCCTGAGAAAGAGACGAGCCACGGTAAGACAGACCTCAACTTACTCGAGTATACCCGTTCACACCCACCGCTTCTTTGTACTGTACTCACCCGAATAGTAGTTTCCAATCTCAGGACGCATATAGTTCCGGAAGCCGTAGAGGGGAAGTATATAACCCTCACTTCGACCTTCTTAAATTGGAAGAATGTAGTCAACCAAACAGTTTTGAAGTTTCGAGCAACGATAGATTCAATATTTGCACGCGAGCCACTCTATGACCATGGGGGGTTATTGCACAATATCCCCCTCTCGCTTCCGGCACGACACCGCATCTCAAACATCCATTCGTGTGACTGGAGCTACCGCCCGGAATTTCACAAAGGGTTTATAAACGTGACTGAATCTATAAGTCGGCCTAGTTAAGACTAGATCAGGCCCCATCCAACTGAGTTCGCGAAGAAATAAAAGTATTGTATGATACCGGTACTGCATGGAAGAAACTACAAGCCACTCGGACACCCTCCCCACTCAGACAAGTGCCAATTAGTTGCTCTTCTATGAGGAATTCACCCATCAATCTCTTCGGTTGCACCATTTTATCAAGTTTACCGAGAGAAACTTTCCCGTTTAAGTTTAGTCGTCCGAGTGGCTTGTGCTCCTTTCTTAGAATCATATCACTCGAGGAAGAACTACAAAAGGGTATCATAATATGGGATGTTGGGTGATAACGACTAAAGGGTGCAGCAATGGAATGAGCGGAATAGAATGGGAGAATCCTCCAGTGATAATAAGGGAAAAACATGCACGAAGAATCCTCTTCATAAATCCCCACGGCTCCAGAATAAAATAGCCCACCTACAACTTCCACGAACCACTACAACTCTTGATCTGCCTCTTATCAAATCCAACGTGGGAATGTTTCGGCTATCTTGCACGTCTCGAGATGAGTGAGGTTCGGCTCCGACAGGCACTTATCATATGGCTCTGTACAGTACAAGTACAACCGAGCGTGCCCCGTGCGCCAACTTGATCCGAAGTTTCTGAATTCGGAACGGTCTCCCGTTGAAAATGTACTCGAGTAAATGTGATCCCCTCTGGTAAGCATTTGAGACGCGAATTGAGACTTATCTATGTTTTTCTATATACCCAACTTAAGGTCGTATAGGAATACATGTTGCTGCCGGGCCTAGAATTAAAGATGTTGCACATCTTTAACAGAGAACTTCACGATAACTTTAGCAATCAATTTCGAAACCATTAAGAATTAAAACAAAATAAAAGCTACAGTTTTAGGAGTTTCGCAGAGAGGGTCCCCACGAAATCTCGTGAGAAATCAAAGTTTTTCTCGGATGCTGATAATTCAGAATGCACGCCCCTTCTCAGAGCCCCGGGTGAAAGGTAGGCCTTGGAGTATAAGCACCCTACCCAAAACTCTAGCCCAGCCGATCTCGAGGGTCCACTTTTAGGAACATTTTTATCTTCATCCCCTGAATGAATGAGTGATTGTGGCTAATATATAAGTAAGGTGGCTGTGTCTGCTGCGTCAGCAGAAATAAGATTTGGACTGGGGTTCTCGGGTAATTTTAGTATCATAACTCTACAAGTAAGTTCAAGGATATTTCCTCATTGTGTGGGGGGTGTATGTATCACACTCATGCCGGTGTGGCCGTGTGAAAACTCAAGACCTGTCCTGGAGGTGGTCAAACCCGGGGTTTGGCCTGTGGTTTTGACTGATATCGTGGTTTTGAAAACCGAGCGGATGTTCGGCGTGGTGTCACACCATAACCTATCCGGCCGGGGGAGCGGGGTCAGAAGTGGGACGGAAGTGAACCACCTCGTATGCGAATATTGCTTGAATCCTCCCGACAAAGATCAAACCTCTAAGTTCAACTTGAAAAGGGCAGTATCTAACATAATGCGCCACCAGGGGATATCTCCCCCCCCCTCTGAATTTGCCCTTCCCAGCGTTGGGCGTCAATGGGGTTTTTTCAGACTCCCATGGAACTTTGTTTGGTGGATTATATAACTGATTCACTTCCCATCTATCTGAACCCACCCCCCGGTCCATACGTTAGCTACCTGGAAATTCGAAACTTGCAAAAGAAAAAAATGAGCCAAAAACCTGACTCCAGCTCATCCATCAGCACCATAACAATCCCCGCATTTGGCGCAAAAAAAAGAACTCATGCCGTAAAAAATCTCGTATTCCGCTATCTCAGACAGACCTCAAATCCCCGTACTCTGAGACACTCCCAAGAGGGATTAGCGGTTCCCTGGCACAGTAAGACCCGAACGCGCTGGGAGTGTGTGTGGGATCTCACCAACTGGTATTCGCAAATCTGGCAACCTGTCAAACTGCACCGATCGTGTGGGAGATGCCGCAAGAAGCTTGATTGTGGATTGTAGGATTTTACGGTAGTTGCTAACTTAAGCGCGTGGTTTTACTGCCTTGGTGCACCCGAACATGCCCTTTGTGGGCTTTCAATCTACCGGTCCATGATACATGTTTTCTTTCTGTACGTCTCTTCGGTTTGAACCTCGTGTGACTTCCGGGTGCTGTCAATGTGCAATACATATTCTCCCACCACTGACAGTAGCCTCCTTGGATCTCCCCGGGGCGTCGGTCTCCGCAATCCCTAGATTTTAATACTAGAGGGGGGATATCAATGGGATACCGCATTATCTGGGGAGATTTTCCAGCTGCTAGTAGATTGAAATAATGTTTGGGCTAAAATAAAACATCCAATATGGTCAAAAGTGACCGAAACAGGCCTTTTTTTTTAGTCATAAAGGACCAAATAAGGGTGCCTTGTTAATTTGAGAAGGGTTGGGGGGGAAAACTCTCGTATTGACGAACATGTGGCAGGCCAATCTCGCTAGAAAACGTTGTATGCGATCCCACTCCCAAATATCTATCGTATGAAAGATACAGTGTATCCCGTTAGCCAAGAGGTTCACCCGGCCCTTTTTTTGGGAGAAGAATGGTGAAAGAAATAAAAGACCTTTTGGTTGGATACAGAACCCAAATGCCTTTCGAAAAAAGCTACGATATCAATAGATCTCGCGCAAGGGATAATCTAACGGGGTGTATCTACAGCACAGTACCCGCAAGCCACTGCGGTGCCCCTGAAGAGCCCAACCGTGCCTATTGATGAACTATCATACTCGTAAGAAGTGGACCATGATTCGCAAAAGCCCTTGGCCTTATTTGGATCTAGCACGAGCACTCACACCTAGCATCATGACATATGGTTCGACACTGAACCGTGCTAAAAAGGTAAATCCATAACGCTGTGGGGATATCGTACAGTATCATATAATCTCGAGACTGCAACACATTGTCACGGTAAGCTAGGTTTCATTCTCCGCATCGTATTTATTACTGTTGTAGCTAGTTAATCTACGCTCGCTCTCCCAAGGCCTCAAGGTACTGTATTTGGGATACGAAAGTAGCGGTGACGAAATACCACCGCGAAAAACTCCCTTGGGATTATGGGAGAAAATCTAGTGCCTATAGTAACGTGAGGTATTTGTTCCCCGCGTTCGGACGATATCTATCCGACTTACTTAAAGTTTCGCTTGATCCTTCCGGGAAAACGGGACAGGTGGAATAAAGTGTCTGCAGGGTACGACTCGCCCTCCCCCTCTCCTTCCCCCCACCACTGTTCCCGGACCCACGAGTATTCTAGGAAATCGTATCAGCAGCCTAAACAACAGAAAGGTGGCCCTCCCCAGAGCTTACATCTACCCCCCATTTAGACCTCAGTACCGACTATTCCCCCAACTGCTTGAGCTGTGGGAACCGGGCGATGACACGACTCCCTTTCGGGCATCACAATAAAGGCATAGATTGTTAATTTTTCCTCTCTCCTCGGGCGGATGGGCACCTGAATGGACTGGGAATCCATTGCACTTTGGGGGAGTCTGCTGAAGAAGGGACGGTGAGGAGCTTTGGATTTTTCTGATATAGATGGACCCGGTCGGGGCGGCCAGTAATCGTGCGGGACGAACCCAAACCTAGATATAGAATACCAAAAGCTTACTAACACGAGGTGTGCACTTGCACCAACAGTTTTTCTGCCACCAGAAACCCGGGTCTTCTTATAGTTGGTTATCACGAAGAGCAATAGGTTGTGCGGACCAGATCCAAATAACATGAAAGAGGCCAAGACAATTACAGGGGCTTGGATGCCGATACAAGGCCCCTCCCCCCCTACCCGCGAGTGGTAAATAGAGAAAGGTTTCGTGAAGCGAGGTAGCTATTTGCTCCTAAATTACGCATAATGCTAAAATTTTATGGCTCTGATAGCTCTGGAAGTCCTCGAGAATGCAGAAGCGTTCCCCGGTACAGTACGAGTAGAGTTATCGGCGGGTGCAGGCTGAAAATATGCACTTCCGATACGAGTACCGCATGATACCGACATCATATGGGCACAACGCATAGTCTCGTGCGTTTCAGGTATCACAAGAATCGTACCACCCGATCTACCATACCACCCCCGAACAAGCGGGACCAGCCTCCGCGAGAACCGGCCCAATCAACCCCCCCCCCCGCGCCCGCTTAAATATGGCGATCCGGGAGTCTGCTTGCGCTCTTGCTGACCCGATTGTCCATACTGTAGTTCCAATCCGACCTTTACTAAGGGATACTGTACTCGAGTACGAGCTCTCGGAGAGTTCGATATCGGAGCAATACTATCTTTAGATTGGCTGGACAGGCCTACCGGTAGAGTTCCACGCTCTGGGAAATCTCGATTACGGTAGCCTTCATTATCCGAAGAATACTCGATGATACTCTCTTTATTCCAAGTATGCGGCCATTCTTATTAAGACCCTTAGCCTCAAAGAAGGTTAGCGTTCCAATCGGGAATCTCCGCAACCCGGAGCAGGCACTTTGAATGGTTCGAGCGGTGCAAAATGCGCACCATAAGGGCGCCTCGCACCAGTGGCTTAGGTCAGGGACGCGTGCTACTATTCTAGCAGGTTTAGTTCAGTTTGGTGTGAGATATCCTACTTGTAGTACAGATTAAAAGGTTTATTACGATACTCATTTTGATTATTCGTTGTGTGGAGAAACCTTCTTTACGCTAATAAGATTTTCATCACTAGTGGCTAGTGGGTATTCCTTCTTTTGCACAAGTCAGCAGTGTACCACCACCCTCTGAACCTCCAAAACATCCTGCGTACTACCTCCAAAGCCAGTACTAGTACCTGCAGTTCATTTTTCTGGTTCGTGGTTCATGAACTGCAAACCGCCTCATTGAAATGCGGTGAAAATTGGCGGTGTGAGACCCCTTAGGTGCAACTTTCAAATTCTACAGCCTTTGCAACCACCAATGTAATTGAGAAAGAAAGAAAATCATGTTTCTCATTCTCCTTCACTTTTTCTTTAGTGCGCAGAGTTATTTTTTCCCCTCAGGTACATTAGTGGTTGCAGAGGCTGTAGGATTTGAAAAAGTTGTCTATGGCGCACATTTTGATCTGCTCGAACCAGACATCATAACCTACAACACAATACAAGGCAGATTTTAATGCACCCGCTAGTAGATTGGACAGCAACAGATAGGGTCCTCGAAAGTGAGGGGGTGGCAGGAGTGCTCAAGCACGATCTCCAAGGCGGTTTAGCACCTTCAGCCTAGCAAGGATATTCCGCCTCTCTGCCTTTGGCGCTCCAAGATTTCCCTTTGAGCAACTCGCTTCATGGTGCGATTGTTGGGGGCACGTGCCGAAGCGGAGAGGAAATGGGGGAGCTCAGCGCGACAGGCAGACGTCCCTCCACCTCCTTGTGAATGATGCAGCGGCTTGATACGAGGAGTGTGGTACTCCACTTGCGCCGCTATAATGTGCCTCACATATCCCCCTGCTGGGAGACCGACGACTCGTTCACGCCTAGCGAGCGAGCGGCAAAATAATTACACCGACATCGGTCCGCCGACGAATTATATCGCAACCTCGACACGCGGTGACACAAGTGGTACAGTACCCCGTTTTTCATGGTTGGCATCGGTAGGGATTTGTGAATGATCATAATGCCCGGTTTGCTGGTGAAGTGGCCCATGTGCCGTGACGTTGCCGATAGTTCGTGGTAGGCCGCTTTCAACCTCATCCCTCCAGCCTCGTAGGAAGAAACGATTATATATCAGGCTCTCCCTGAAGACACTCTGGGGCCGCATATGCTTCTTTCTATTTCGCGATACAGATACAAGCAAATTCACGCACACCCTCTCGAATACTAGTGTTTCATTGGGGATAATTCTCACAAGATGTCTAGCCAGCCCTCTCGATATCGAAGAGTGGTCACCGCTCTTGGCTTTGCAAAAATGTACAATTTTCCACTATGTATGTGTCTCTTTCTTCTAAGCCGAGTTCTGTTTTCACAGCTGATAATGAATAGGGGTGATTTTCGGAGGCATAATGCTAGGGTTTTCCTTGGCCCGCCTCCAATACCTCTCAGACCAAGTCCTCGAGGACAGTCTTGCGACTGGGGAATGGTATTGGTTCAGTCAAAATCTTTACAACACCTGCTTGAAGATCCATCTAGGCTGTATCCTGCGTACGTTCAACTATCTCGATCCGTTACTGTAGGAGCTCGAATGGAAGATGTGCTAGGACGTTTGAGTTGCCCTTCTCCCGTTATGCGGGGGTGGGAACACCGACAAACCTCGGTCCTCAGTTGAGACAAAACAAAAGGATATGTACATCGTCTGACTAGGAGGGGCAACTACAACATCCTACTCATTTATCTTCCATCCGAGTTTTTACGGTAGTCAAACCTTTCCGGACTGACCGAAACAATAGCATGTGGGATTATCGGTGTATTCCAATTCCTTCCCATAATCCGCAAGGTGTGCTAGTCTTCGAGTATCACAACCCACAGCAAGCATTTATACTAACGGAAATCAGAAAGCGCTTCTACTTCATCGGATAGATGGCTATATATTCCTTCTACTTTTGTGGGTTTCCACTGGGGCAGCTTTAGCCATCGCTCGTAGGTCATTTGGCGGGACAGTGGAGACACAAGCAGGGGTGTTTGTTCTCTCTTTCTTGACATTGATGTCGAGTTCGTTAGCCTACTACAACATCAAGAGACTACAAATCGAGCAACATAGGGCGTGGATGCTACGGACAATGATCTATGTGAGCTTGACAGCCAGCCCCGTATTCGCCGCTAATCGGAGTTTTAGATGGGTTCTATAATCACCATGAGGATTTTAATGATTATTAGTGCTATTTCAGTCACTGTTATAGGCTCCTATCACGGGGTAATTCTCCGGCCGGCACCTCTGTTCCTCCTTTCCCCAACCAACTAACGTTTAAAAAGTTGCTTAACTGCGATGAATTATCTGCGATCGTCTCCAATTCTACCCGCTTTGATATAGACTACCCGACATGCAAATCAAGTCCGGGCACTCTCATCCCGATTCGTGCAGGCTTAGGCGGGGACAATATGGAGGACGAGAACGCGAGCGTTGCCTTCAGATTGACGTTTGGCACATCACTGTGGGTAGCCGCGGTGGTCCACTACCTCGCTGCCGAGATATATGTATGCGATTCTTTGAATACTAATATTATATATAACTTAAGCATGTTCGAAGGCTAACGGGTCGAGCAGTTGCGTCTTACACCTGCCGAGAGTGAGAGATTGCGGATGGTGAGCTATGAGCGACAGCTGGAGAGAGGGTGGATTCATCCGGGGAGCAGTGGGTTGACGAGCGATCGCTGGGGAGATGCTAAGTGGTCTCCCGTTCCGATGGAGGAGGCGGCGTCCGAGAGACCTGGGAAATAAATCACTATCCCCACTACCTCATGCGCAAATAAGGCATCTCCTCTGATATGAACCTTTCCTATCCTTATCTCTACCTGCCCGACATGTCTCAAATAAGTTTTTTTAAAAATAAGCTACGTTCCTACACGCACAATGCTTTAAATAGCCAGCCATATGAACATTTGACTTTTTACCCATCAACCCAAGTTCCTCTTTTTACAGCCACGCAGCAAAGAAAAAAAATCACAAATTTAATATCCTATTGCTCACCCAACACTGACCCCCCAAACGGGCAACCACTATATAAGCTAGGTTTGGTTTCATTCAGAAACACAAGGCAATAAAACCCTGAACATTTATGTAAATACTAAGTGAGCCACCAACCACGCATGCTCGGAACCGAACGCGGTTTAGAGAGGGGGGGGTCCGTTGGGCTGTGAGGTGCAGGGTAGCGCTCCTGCCGACAGCGAAAACACCTTCGCCCCTATGAACACCTAAGTGGCCGAAGAAAAAGCCAGCAAACAGAGAAGGCCGAGAACGAACGACGGAGGAAAAGAGGTAGATACAAAATTTAATTAATATAAGAGCCAAGAAAGCACCACGAACACTAGTATGCAATCCCTGTATGACCGGAACTAGAATCACTACCAAAGGGAAATTTCTATCACCCCTGCAGGGGCGCATCATGCTCGGGATTGCGTAGGAAGATTACGCGTTTGTAAGGTAGCTACGTTGCGCTCATGTTCGATGCGGCGATGATGAGGGTGGAAAGGAGAGGCTGCTGTTGAATGGTCAGTGGCTCGCCGGTTCCTCTCTTGGGTTTCGTTACTTGTTTCGAGTAGCCCATCGGGGGTTACCGTGCGGGGCTGCTATTCGGGGCGGTTTGGCAGTTGGCTGGATTCTGGGGCGCCGGGTTCCCCCCCCCCCCCTTTCCCGCTGAGTTGTTTCGTGGTGCGATACTAAACGTCTAATTGTATTTATGTGGGGACTTGGGAGAGAAGAGAATGAAGACGGGAGGGAGATAGAGAAGAGCAGTGAACGAAAGACCAGCCGGGAAAAGAACTAGGGGCCAAAAGAGACCAAGTGCGTACAGCGGATAAACACCAAATTTTGAATATTATATTGCCTGCTGTTGTCCACAAACCCTTTCGTTCTCTATCCCACATATCACTTCCCGCACCCTTTGTCGTTCCTTTATATTGGGTCGCATTTGTTTTGGTGATGCGGCGCTTTCGGTTGGTTCTAGATTACTCGGCTGCGGATATGTCGCATAAGTTGAGTATGATGCTTGTATCTTTATGCCCTTTTGCTCTGAAGGCGAACACTAGTGTAGTTTCTTCTGATGATGAATGCGGTCATTACTGCTTTCTTTATACGCTGGGGCATTACCTGTAGGCCTTTCCCTTCGGTTTCTCCAAGGGTTATTGGAGTCGTTCGAGCTAAAGCCATCAAAATAATACTGTTCTGAGAGCGTATCTGAGCTTATTACAACATCAAATTCGCCACAAACATCGAGTGATCATCCATGACAGGCTGCCCCCCACTCCAGCCACGCAATCGACCAATACCCCCCCCCACACGGAGGTGAGCTTACGAGTATCATAACGCACCACCCCCCTCCACTAATTGAACCTTCACAACCCTTCCTCGCCCCATACTGTATCATACTCGTAACTCTTCCTACCCACCCAAACAAAAGAAAGCAAGGCAGATCCATCCGGGGATGTTTTCCGCCATTTCCATGCCCACCCTTCAAGCACTACCCGTACTCGCTTTATCTCTGGTTACAAAAGACCTGCACGGTCCACTGCGATCTGAGGCGCAACAGCCAGAACCGAGTTTACACCACGGCTCTCGAGACTTCTGGTACACACGGGAGACAGCATGCTACAAAGCTTGACGCGAATTACCTGCTGGGATAGGGCCCTCCCTTCCCCTGCCCTCCCTTCCCTTCACCGGAGGAACTGAGTTTAGTGTGCGGTAGCATTTTTCTTTTTCCTTTCTTCTTTTTGTATGATATTTCGTTTGTGTGGAGGGACACGTTTGGGTAACGTTGATCCAAGGCTGCCAGATTCGGTGGTGGCACAAAAGTTAGGGCACGTCAGCGATATGCAATGTTTTGACCCGGGGTAGATGGGCTTCTGGGAGGCTCTTGCTGGGGCTTGCTGCTTGCTCATCTGGGTGGGAGGGTGTTTTCCCCCCCACGCCCGTCCTCTCCTCGGTGCGCTTTTTCGTCGGCCGGGATTCTCGGAGCACCGATTTGCTCTTGCTCCTCTATTTCCCACTACCCTCGCGGTGGGTGGAGGCAGCAGACGACGCCCCGAATTTACTAGAGATGCTTGACGATTCGGATTCTGTCAAGCAAACCTATAACGATTAACTGCGAATGTGTTTAGACACCTCGGACAGCGAGTATTCGAGGCTGTTCTCAGACTTGGGCTCCCCAAGTTGGATGGCAAATATCGCTTCGGATTTGGTCCCGTGCGAACCCTATTTTGAGGCTCTAACCTTGACATAGCCTCTCAGCACTTCTCGCCCGACACCGACCCACAGGCGTGTTTTGTTTTCAAGCGTCAGAAAGAGGCCAAGGGTTGTAGCGATATCCATGTTACCACAAAAACTCTTGAAACCGCTGCCAGATCACCGGTTGAAATCAGCCCGCCAGCACACTATAGATTTAGTTAACAATTGTGAATATCAATTCATGAGGTCCAAACCATCCGGCGAGCTGATCTTATGCCAGGATAACGCTAATCGTTCCAAGGAGCTTTTGTCTCGGATCTAGCGATTACAAGGCTGAGGGAGGCTGTGGGTTTCAAGAGTTTTTCGGTATCATATTTGCTCGCAGTGTAGCCCTGACCTGTCCGAGTGTGATGTCTCGCGCACGGATGTCACTCACGTAAGGTTACAAACCACGATCGGAGAGGGACTGGGAATCCGATACCTCTTGAGCCTCAAAGAAGTTGGTGCCAAAGAAGCAGTTTAAATCGGCTGGCATTCACAGAGCAGTTGTCCCATTTGCTGTCTCTTATAAGCTAAAGGCTTGGGTATCCTTCTTGTGGAGAGTGGATGTCCATGGACTTGCCTTTCGGCCTAAGTAAGCTTTCACATGACGAGCTTGCTTGCCGAAGAAATATAGACTACTCGAGTAGACTACTGTAACCCAGAGTTTAGACAATCCAAGTCTTAGCGATCAAGGAGGACAAAGGTACCGGTGGCGCCACGGTCGCTGGGGGTGAGCGGGCAGTTCGCCAGCAAGCCTTCGGATAGATCTCACTCTTCCGAAGTCACCATCCTTGGCGCCCACTTTTGCTCTTCCTTCGTCCAAGAGATCTGTGGAGATCTTTTGCGCCCAAAACACGAAGCACTAAGTTAAGGGGTACTTGCGAAATCGCCAAGATGGTGACTATAAACCGTCGGGTAAGATTGCTCCCCGGTGGAGACTGGGAGATGACCATGAGGAGGTGCAAGTTGGGAGGGATAAATTGAGGAGGGAAAACACTTCTTTTGCGGTTTAAAGTTTTCCCAAGCTAAGGCATTGAATTTGTACTTGTATTTTCTCCATAGGCACCCCTAAGATGTGGTGATACCCCTAAGGCTGTGAGATCCTTTCTCACAAACCTATTTTTTCAATTTTTTACAGACTTTATTCTCTCTAGTCATTAATCTACGATAGCACGCCCTACCTTACTAACTACAATTGGCTACCCTTCTCCCATCCTTTGACCTGTTCCGAATTATCTGCTACAGTAACTACCTAACTGCCGTACACTGTACAAGTATGAACTCGAATAAACGGATCATGTGCTTTGTAGTCCAAAATTTCCTCCTCCGGAAAGGGGGCGGAGAACGCACCGAAAGATCCGCTTGCCGAGACAAATAAAAAAGAAAGAAAAAACGCCAGACCTTACCAGGAGAGGCAACTCCAACGTCCTAACACATGCTCTGATTATTCGAGTTCTTATGATGCCGGTATCAGGTTGAAATGAACCTTGAGAAGAGATGGGCTCGCAACCTGAATATCTCTCTTATTGGTGAGGTTACAACAATCGAAATGTTTTCGCCACCAGTTGTTCTTCCCTTTCAGTTACCATAAACGCTATTCCCCAAAGCACACCAAAGCAGTGCGGACTCCGGGGACAAAGAAAGGGATCGAAAAACATCACTCCTGCAAGTCACAGAGTGAGCCAGAATAGAAGGTGAGAGAAAAAAGTGAACAGTTCAGGAACAAACGGTAATCCCTCCTCGAACTATATTCTGCAAATGGTTTATTAAGCGTGGACATTACAAGTACAGTATACCATAGATAATCCCCCCTCCCGCAGAAGGAAAAAACAAAAACAAAAACCAGCTCTCCGAGATCGTTCTCTGGATATTCCGGCAACATTCCTCGAGCAGTTTCGGGCAGGATCAGATGCATGTTGATTGATCACCTGTGGATTATTTCCTAAACGAGCACATTTTCGCGTAGGTTGTACCTCGTCATATTTCTCCGCCCCTCGTACACGGGCGGATCTCAGGACTTTGCACGAGCGTCTGGACTGTCTGTCATATGTGGAACATTGGTGCGTGGAAGCGATTACGGCAGCACCCGAGCGGTCGGGCTGGGATTGCAAAGCTTAGCAATTGATTGAACGAGTTAGTCCAGGCCCGCAGGGAACAATTGAACTTCTGCCTTGCATACCGGTACGATACCTTACCCGTGAATTGCTCGTTCTGATGACATCTAGATCATGAGGTATGGTCTAGCGCGGGATTGATATTATAGTTTGTTGAGATGGGGGAAAAAGAGGCCAGACTGCTGCTTCTGCCAAAGTCCTGAGATCCACGTCACAGATTTCCGGATTTCAGATTCGAAGGTCTCCCCCCCCGCAAGACATACAGATACTTGGAGATTGTTAGGACGTTTGAGTTGCCTCTCCTAGTAAGGTTTAGCGTTTATTTTGCTTTTTTATTTGTCTCGGGTAGCATGTTTTTTGGTATGTTTTTCGCCCCTTTTCCAGAGGCGGAAATCTTGAACTACATATGATAGCACATGGTCTGTTTATTCGGGTTCTTACGATAGCAGAACTCCCCCGCGTCGCATGCCCGACTCCCAATTGTGCATCATATTCCACAATTCCAGAAAAGAGGACAAAGGCGTACCGTATCGTGGGCGCTATAACCTGCCCAATCTAAACCGCCAATGGGGGGACATATGATATTGCGAGGGAATGTGCTACAAGTAGAATGTTAATCCTCTCCCAAAAAGGGCTAGCGAGAAGAAGTTAACGGTACGGCAGGCGTGCAGTGTGCAAGGTGCCTAAGTGCCGAGAACGGGTACTGCACTTATTCGAGTATAATAAGCTCCCTTGCTGTTTTCTACTCGTACTCGTACACGGCCAGACTGCGGAGCACCGGTAGTTGGCCCGAAGAACTTAATCTTTGTTCTTGGTTCGTGATTTAGGTTAAACTAGCGATTGTTGTGATGATGCGGCTGCGGTAGGCATGGAAGCACCTTGCCGGTCTGTTTTCTAACCATAGGTTTCGTTGCTGAGACTTCCCTGCTTGGGTCATTCAGCATGAGTTACTCGGGCGCCCTGCAAGAGATTGCCAGGCAGAGGAGAGCAGGGGGTGTGACCCACTCTTATAATACGGTGCGCATGGATGGGACCGCAGTTGGGTGGTTAAAAAAAAGAATTCCTAGCAGGGATGATGAGATGGATGACTGGGATGTTTCTTTACCGTCTACCATTCCACCAACCGCCATTTTCACTGAACAAAGTTCGAGAATCCTGACGACCACACACATCCACTCACTCAATGTTCGATATGATAGGTTGAGACTTTTTTTTCTTCATCTCCTTTTTCCCGCCATTTCTCAAGTGGAAGGGAAAAAAAATTTCCTCAGCAAATACAACAACGAATACAATAGCCTAGAGTGCCGTCTTCTCTTGTGCCACCTGATCGACGTCAGGGGTACAGTCGGGGCTGTGCGCTGGGGACAGAATACCGGAACAGTCCTCATCGTCACCACCGAAAGGGGAGCGACTTCAATCCGGCGACATGGGTAAAGGAGGCTTTACGGCAGCCCATGAAATGCTGTACTGTACCCGTAAGGCAACGTCACAGTACTTTACGCTCTAGGCACCGGTACAACTTCCTTCCAAGAAGGACAAGCTGAATGAACGAATGCTTGGCTTTTTTTTTTTGATATTGGTGAAAACAACCTGAATCAAAGGAACCAAATAAGATCCCTAACTTAACTCATACGGTATAATTGAAGCGTGACGGGATAATCCTGACATGAGGAAGTTACGGGTACAAGCACTGCTGCTGCAGGCATAGATAGAGCGCAGGATTCGTCTTGCATTGATGGGCCGCTATAGGCTACCTGTATGGTTCTGGCTCTTTGATCCTTCCGTTTTCACTACTACTGGCAGTACTGGCATGTGTTTGACAGTTTCCTATCAATCAACCGCAAGTCTTACCGCCGGAATTCGTTCGAAGTACATGCCACTGTCTTGGGATAAGTCAAGTGAAATTATATATCTAAAGTCTAGCCCCCCACCTTTAGTCTTGCTTGCTCTCGGATCATTACTACTGCTTTTACATATAGCAATCGCTCATGATATCTTCTTTTTTTTTATATTTCCACGATCCCTAAGTATTGGTCGACGACTATTTATCAGATCACTTAACCCCCTCTCCTTTTTGGATTTGTGTGCGGTTTGTGGGCGTGAGCCATAGTTTCAAGCCTTTTTCTTTTTGAGGTGAGCTCTGGTTTTATTCATACGTTATCTCGGAGAAGAAGCTAATAGGTTACGACAGTCACTGTGTTCTACTGCACAATGGCAAAGTCAGTTGTAGTATCTATGGTTTTGAGACTGAAACAGCATCTTTGCAATGTCTACCAGGTGCTTCAAAGACTGTGCAAGAGTCTTCTCGATTCACCAAGACGTAATAAGCGTGCTATTAAAGTTTCACTATCATTGACAATGGCCGTGGCATTTACACTTCCCCCGCTCTTTGCCAAGTTCCTCGGAAAGAATCCATTCTTGCTGGGCACTGTCGTGAGTTTTTCTGAATTCTTGAAGTCAATGTTTTCTTTTCTTTACTAAGTACGTTAATATATACAGGCAATCTATCTTTTCCCACTCAAGACAGTTGGTGGCCAGCTAGCATCCACAGGTGTAGGCCTATTGGGTGTTATGTGCGGGCTGGGATATGCGAACATCACACTTCTCTTAGGCCGCTTGATCCAGTCCAAGAACACGAACGATATAGGCGTTGGCCGCAGGGCCTTTCTCTGGAGTGCCCTCGTATTCCTATCAGTAGGCTGCGGGTATGTTCGGTCTAAATATCCTCGTGCATATCTCGCCACCAATTTCATCATGGTGGTCAATATGTTCGCCCTCATTCGCGGTATCAACCACTTTGGTGCTTGTTTCCACAACTTCTTCTTCGTCATGGTGTTCGGCGCTTGTGTCTCTCTCGTCGTTTGCTTCCTCTTCTGGCCTGAAGATCACTCGTCCATGCTCCGCAACGACGTCATTACGGGCTTGCGGGAAGCCCAGAACGTGATGCAGTCTGTCCAGCATTCTATGGAGTTTAGCTTCGGCCAGGAAGTTGATATTACTGCCTTCAAGGAATCACATGTCAAGATTTCAGCTGCCCTCGAAGAGGCGAACTACGAATTATCGCTCACGAGGGTCGACTCAGCGGTGTTTGTCCCATTGAGTGCATCAATTGTTCGGATGTTATCCTTAGCCAGAGCTTTCAATTCCGCAATGCGGAGAAGGCACAGGCTCTACACTCGTGTCCACTTCCGCTTCGAAGATCTCTCGGATAAAGAGTTGGACATCTCTACCGTGACCCATTGTGATGAGGCCAAGTTAGATCTCATGAACTCCAAGCGGGCGATCGAGTTGGCTTTCGCTAGCGTTTTCGATCTTTTCGATAGCATGATTATCCGCGTCGAGGAGCTCTACCGCGGCAAGGAGATCTCTTCCACAATTGAGTACAAAAGGTTCGCCAGTAAGATCGATGATATCCGCGAGAAACTCGCCGCCGAGGTCGAGCTACGGACGATATCGGGACCCCACGAGCTAGAGGGCGCAGCATTCATGGATCAAGTGAACGCTGTGCTTCTAGACATGTTGGAAACCGTCAAGGATACTGCACAAATAATTAATTGTGTCGAGAAGCGGAGAATTTCTCTTGTCCCGCCTAGGAAACTCTATACTGGTAAGCACTCCCCTCCCTCCTCCAGGATGCCCAAAACACCCATGACCAAAGCTGATGGCATACACACGGCAGAGGAATTGATTGAGGAGGACGATTCTACTCGACGTGAAGTGAGCGAAGGGGACCATGGATTGGTCTTGCTTCTTGAATCGACATCGGCACTAGACCGTTGCCGAATCTACCTCGCCGACAGACTCCTTGCGTTCCGCAGCTCTCGGCACATCAAATACGGGACCAAGTTCGCCGTTGTCATGGGCCTTATCTCGCTGCCAGCTTACATATCCGACTGGTATATGTGGTACGAGCACCTGCGCGTACAGTGGGCACTCATTTCCGCCATGGTGGTAATGGAAACGACACGAGGCATGACTTTCCGTACCGCAGGGATGAAACTTGCTGGCGCAATAATGGGCGGACTGGCAGCCTTCCTTGTAGTGCAGATGGGCCAAGGCGTGATATACGTCTCCATAGCCCTCACATCCCTCGTAGGTCTTGGAGTCGGCTTCCTTGTGCAGCACCCCAAGTTCACTAAAGCCGGAACAGTGCTCGCACTGGCATACAACATAATCCTAGGCGTTGCGACTATATTCCCGGACCACGGACCCATCTCCTCCGCCTTAGCCCGCAGAATCCTGACGTTACCTGTGGGCGTGGTGATAGCAATGTTCGTGCACCTAACTCTCTTCCCCTTCCGCTCCCGCAGCGCACTGGCGAAGGCGCTCTCACACTCCCTCGACTGGTTGCACCACCTAGTTTTCGCTATAGAGGCAAGTGGCGAATTCCCCATGTTGAGGGAACGCTTCGACGACATGGCCGAGAAGGCCCGGCATCGCGTCAACTTCGCAAAGGTACTCCTTCCAGCAACAAGGTACGAAGTCTCCCTGGCTGGTCACTGGCCGTACGAGCGCTTCGAGCGCATACTGGAGAAGGTCGTGGACACAATGGTCCTCGTCATTGGCGAGAATGCTTCCGAACCCGCCATGTCCAAGGTGAGTGGAGGGGAGGGAGAAAAGCTCAGACTGAAACTCCTCGCATCCCTCTGTAACGACTTACTCGTCATCTCGCACACGCTCAGCGCGCGCCTGTTCATGCCTAGGAATGAGTCGCTGTCGACCTACGTGCTTGATGAGTACCAGACCCATCTCTACGCCAGGATCGTCGACAGGAATCCCACGTGTCCCTGTAGGAGAAATTTCGCCGACTTGGGCAGGCTCACGGATTTGGTCTACGAGATGAATTTGCTCAGGGAGGAGGTGGACGAGTTGATTGCTGAGACGCAGTGTCCGAAGAGGGGCCTGCTTCCACATTTGTCGTTCGTTATCAAGAAGTCCAGGCCCTCGACTCCCGTGGAGGATGAGGAGTCTGCGAGGCAGAGGGCTCTGAGGTGAGCCACTTTGTTGGGACTGGTCCCGGAGGATGGTTTTTTATCGTTTTGTTTCTTGTTATATTTTTCGATATTTGTCTTCTCTTTTTTTTTTCCTTTTTTTCCTTTTTCCATTTGTTATACCTGCCATTAATATTGCTGTCGTTTCCCTATCACGTCTTACGCCACATGAACAGCTTGGGTAACTCGGGTATCACTCTACGGTAGCTGAGAAGAAAGTTTTTTTCTGTTTGTTTCTCGATTTTCTTTGTATGGGATGGATTGGTGAAATAAAACGGAAATGGATAGAGAAAAGTTTGATATTAGGTATATTTTTTTCCCTTCATAACGGCGGCAGTTGGTGAGGAAAAAATGCATTCCGGGCAATATGGGGGGGAGGGCGAGATGGTCATGAATGGGCAGTGTTTCCCCTTGTTGTTTATTTCCATTGGAGCATTCCCGAACGGAGTTTTGATTTCTTCTTCTTCAAAGACTTGGGAGCATCTATACAGATGTGTTGTTAGTTAAAAATATTCGAGCGCTGCTCCACGTTAACTTCTCCGCGCGTATGATATGATATGAGTGCTATTGACTCAGGCCCAGCATCTGAAAAGGGTAGAGGAAGCCTTTTCCCTTTGCCCTTCCAGCGTTGTCCATGATACGGTATGATATTGGCTGCGGCCAAGTCATGGCGCCGAGACACTCACATTTAGAAACACCTCGAATGTTCGGCATTCCTATCAAGAACACAAACAACTCCCGTCCGTGCCGGTATGTATCGTAGACCATCCACACCACACCAAACAAACCCTGCCCTTTGACACCTAAATAAATAAAAAATTTTCCCAATATAAACCTTCGAGTACAGCATAGTGCCGGAAGAACCAAAAACATGCACCGGCGCCGATGCCAAGATGCAACAGATATATCACCCAAGACAATGAGTGACTGTCCATGATTGTGGTGTAGCGGGGATAACAAGAATAGTCCTTAAGCTCGCCCCTCTGTTTTTGCTTGAGGGTGGATGTTATCTCATCAGGTTCAAATCTGTGTTCTGTATGTGGTGCTGATGTTATGAGGTGTAAAGAGTACCGAAAGACGTTTTCAGTCCCAGCGTTATCACACTCTATCAATCGCGAAAATCATCACTCCCTAGCAACAACATGATATCATAACCTCAAAACAATCCCCGCAAGCCCCCCCTTCATCAAGCGTGCGACGGGTGGGGGCCAACTCCGTAGCACGAGGGGGACACAAATTCCGGTGCACATTTCGGGGGGATTTTTTTCTTCTTCCCAGCACCACACATTATCATAAAAGCCAACAGGGTTGACCTCCCTCCCACCCACGGCCCTGTCGTAACTGCCGCCAGTATAAGTTACGGCGCCCAGGTGGGGGGGGGGGGTGTTTTTCCCTCCCGCCAAGCGAAAGGGCCAAGCGTCTGACGCTTGTGATTTCACCTTTTTCGCGGAGCGCGGGGCCGTCGTCGAGAAAAACAAAAACGGTGTGGTGGTTGGGGTGTTGTGTGAGGGGGCCCTGAATCTCCGTATTAAACTTGGCCCCCGGAGCCTCGGCGGGATGATGTCGGGTACGGTACCGTAGAGGATCGGTGATCACCCGGGGAGTCGCGGTTCCTATCATGGTACTGCAAATTTGAGAAACCCAAATAACTGGTATATGCGAGTATGGTGCTCAGTACTTGTACTTGTACTCGAACACTTGTGCTAGGGCGTTAGAGTTGCCTTTTACTGATAAGGTTCGACGAATTTTCGTCTGGAGCTGGAGTTGAGGAAGGGGACGGGAGTCAATTTTCGCGACTGTTTTTGGCCACTATGCATGCGAAGAGGGAATTTTCGGCGTCTTGGCGCTAGTCCCGTTTATTCGAGTTCCCGAGGCATGTTGCGTTGTTTGTCGTTCCCTCAACGAGGCTTGGCAAATATTGGCGCCTAGATTTGGTGGTTGATTTGCACTGAACGAGCGCCAAGCCTCCCAGACGGCGCCGCTCCGCTGAGGGCTTACACGGCCAAATGCCGGTGATGGAGTTGCTGGTGCTGGTCCAACTACTAACATGCGTGGTTGGGAGCGGTGAGGGGGTTGGTAGGAGTGACGATGGTTTTCCCACTGCGAGCTGGGGTGCCGGTGATGCGCACTGGAACCCCGACACAAGTCACGATGCTGTACTCGAGTGAGTTACGAAGGAGCATCACGGGTAGATCTCCTCCCCCGCCCGCCCTCGCTCCCGCATACCGCACTTGTTAACCACCGCATTGCATCAAATCCTCGAACCCCGCTCGATCCACCTTTCGCTCCCCTCGACCAGTCAAAATGATTTGCTCACCTCATGGACGGCTTGGCAGTACAAGAAGAGTGCATATCTGATATCGCCGAAAAGGAACAGTTTTGTTGTGGATGAATCCATCCTGGCTCACTAGTGTGGTTTCGTGCGAGCGCCCTTACCCCTGCACGTGATGCCACAAACACCGATGCCGTGTCAATGATCGATTCACCCCCCTCCCGCATCCTTTTGTATTGGCGCGCAACCACGATGGTATTATGCGGATACCGACCGCCTAGCTCGCCGTGGGGTTAAGGGTAGGAAGTATTTGTTGCTGGAAAGTGGTATTGTGCCGGGGTGATGGGGGGGTGTAGAGGAGAGCACATACTAACTAGCGGGGCCTCGCTCGAGATCTCAAATGTGGCAGCTTGTTCCTGTGGGGTGCTGGCTGGCTGTAGTCTTTTGCTCGCGATGATATTTTGGCTCGCTCCGGTACTTCACGCTTAAACCTTCCTTCCTCTTTTTCCTCCTCCCTTGTGTTCTGTCCGTCATTTCAGGACTACCATATTTTTAGCGGAGGTAGGGAACCACTTCCAGCAAGCAACAAAGCGAGTGTGGATGTTAGGTTGTGCACATAGGGAAGTGCCAATATCCGATAAATCCATACATCCCTTCCGTTTCTTCACCCTTAATAGACCCTTTCCATTGCCCTAGTAGGGAGCTGTCTAAGTGATGCATTGCTCTACGGACTATATATATGCCTATCGACCAATACCAAAGAACCATGAGGCCGGACGGAGAAATAAATAGTGAATTTCAGGAGCCAAAAGCTAAAGGTTAAAGCTAAAGGCTATTTGGAAAGCTGGTAGTCGAATTCATTTTAAGGACCAGGGCCAAGCCACATTGGCATTCCAGTCAAGCCAAAACTAGAATCAGATACAATGTTCCCAATAACCCTATATTCCAGTATTTGGATGAGGAGCCATGAATCTGGTACCGCGCCATTCAATAAAGTGAGTTGTTGGACCAAGTAGTGGAGAATCTTATGATAAAACCTCCCTCTCCAAAGTGAGACCTCCTCTAAGGTGAAAGATCTTCCGGGGTGAAAGATCCTAGCCACCCACCCACCTTGCCAGGCACTATCAGTAAACGATTAGAGAAGCGTTGTAATACTCCCACTGGTATTGCGGGATGGCTTCTGATATCTCGGGGGAGTCGGTGCACTATTTCAGATTAGTCTTAGGCACGAGCCGGCTCGAGGCGGGCTTGACCATAGGTTCGAATTGCTTGAGGTCTCAAGTCTAGCCTCGATCCCGGCCAAGATTTCATACATCACTTGTATGCAACACGGGGGCCTGTGTATGGTTGAGCAAAGAAGTGAGGTGTATTTGAAAATATGTGCTCTCCCATATCCGCTCCCGTGTTTCCTTCCTTCCGCTTATCATGATGCTTTAGGCATATTTTCATGGGAGCTTCAACACTTCTCCCACTTCCCACCTCACTTCCCGCCTCACTTCCCATTCCTTCTATCATCTGCCTCTTCTTCCCCCCTCCCCCCAAGTACAAACATAGGCTCATGCAGGTTCAAGCCCGGCTCAAGCTACATCCTAGATATTCCCGACCAAGCCAGGCTTGTGGCAAATGTGGTTTGTGAGATTCGAGCAGCGGCTCTATTCAAGCCTTCAAGCCGGTTCAGCTCGTGCCCAACACTATTTCAAATAATCTAGAGTTTTCACCGGGGAGCTTTCTTTTTACATTCTCCATCAAGTCTGGAAGATATTTGTTGACTCTATTTTTTTACTCTCGATTTTCCTTTCTTCCGCCTTCTAGGTCTACCTTGGCGCTGGAGGGCGGGAAGAATTAGGACGGGAGGAAGAAACGAGTGCAACATATCTGATTAGACATTTTAGATAGTGAAACGGGCGGTGGCCTGTAAGAGCTGTAAAGTGTGAAGTGGGGGTACAAGTGTTTCCCCAAATATGTGTATGAAATCTTGCGATGCACTTTCGTCTGCACTGGAGAGCTTCTCCAGTGGGGGGGGGGCCGAGCGGGTGATTTCTAGTGAAGCTGGTGAGCTACCGGTAATCAAACCTTGTGGTTTCGTGGTTTCCAACTCACCCCCAATTTACTTATTTGAGCGTCGGGAGTGAACAAAATGGGCGTGGGAAGCGCTCTGGAGGGGCGGTAGTGGGTACGGAGTGGATCGGGTCTAGTGAGGGGAAATCCCGTAAAACAATCCCAGGATCCTTTCACCTAGCAAGCATACTTGATTAGCACCATATAGTGAATTCAATCCCACCAATCATCCAGAGTCAGGTTCATCAACAGGTTACCGAAGCCTGCCATTAAATACCGAGTATAAGCTATTGTGTACACCCAAACGACCCCACTACCCCCTCCAATTCTTCATAATCATCTCAAAGAGCTCAAATTCCTCCAACGAGTCGCTCACATCCGTCTTGATCTTCCCCCCCTCCCTGATTGCATGATAAAAGTTCTTCAACTCGAGCGTGTACGGATCCTCATATGTATTCCTGACAAACCTCTCCACAAACTTCCCATCCACATTCTCCCTTATAGTCATGGTAACAGGCAAGCCCTTCACGTACGGGGTATCGTACTGTATAAGCACGGACTTGTTCTCGGAGTATACCTCGATATGCGCGTCGAATATGGGAATCTGGTGGAAACCAGATTCATAGAGCGCAGTAAAGTGGCCGTAATTGAAGAGGACATTCCAGACCGTCAGACGGAGTGATGCCCCGAGAGTCGGGTTCTCACGAACCGGCATTCCGAGGGCCTCGCGCATGAGGGATAGGTCGTGGCAGCCTAACCTACTACCGTTTAGCACCGACTTGCGTTTCCACTTTCGGGACTCCGGCAGCTCACTTGGTTACCCGCCTGTACTGCGCGATGCTCTCCTCGGTGACCGGAACCCCATACCCCGTCAGTTCCCCCGAAATCATATCCTTCGTCCGCTTCGCGAATTCGCTCGCATCCTCTGGCGCGTAATCGGAGAACTTTCTCGGGAACGTTCCGGACTGTTCCACGAACGTGCTGTTCGGTCCGATTATATCCCGGACCCTGGCGTATATGATATTCTCTCGTCCGCCGATCTCCGCGATGGCGTCCTCAACGACGGCGGCATAGCGCCGCATGTACCCCACCATGACCCTGCCCTTGGAATGCTTCTCCCCCTCAGCGATGGCCAGTGCATCTTTCTTCGTCAGGGTCATCGGTTTCTCAATGAAAACGTGCTTGTCATGTATCAGTGCTAGAAGGGCATGCTCGGCGTGGAATTCTTCTGGGCCCAAGATGAAGACTGCGTCGACTAATGGGGAGGAGCATAGCTCCGCCGCTTTCTGTGTTGTGTGGATGGGTTGTTGGGATGGGATTTTTGAGGCTGCATGGGAGACCGCGGATGGAGAGATGTCGCAGAGGTAGGTGATTCTGTAGAGTTCTGGTAGGAAGGCTAGGGTTGGGAGGTGAACTACTTGGGCTACTTCTCCGCAGCCGATTATTCCGATGTTTATTGGGGTGGACATTTTGGAAGGGGATGCCGGCGAGGAGTGGATCGATAGAACACTGGTACTACATATAATAATATTATAAAGTAAAAGCGGGGTTAGCTATGTCATCGATAAGAGTACAAGCATTGCTGGTCCAGCGCGGTAGGGCGTTGTGCTGCACTGCGTCCAAATGTTTGGTAAATTGGTCAGGATATACTCCTGGCGGGGTAACATTTATAAACCCACCTGCTATTGCATACCACTTAAATAGGGCAGAGGTACTGTGTAATACGGCCATTTTCACAAACGTCAACACGCTATCATACGAGTATTTAGATATTGAGTAACTTATCATAGTACTCGCTGCCGGGGTCCACAATCGGGGTGACCATTCCTTGCATGCTGTTGCCTCCGAAATATGACCGATCCAGTTCGGGGTCCATATCTGATTGTTGGGCGTGCATCCCACACCAAAAGCGATGTGTGCAGGGCCGTACTCGCACAATTCGGTAGGTTTACAGCATAATAGGAGTTTCACAAGTACATATTATTTCTTCGCTCAGTGAAAGATTTGCCTATTGTGACGAGCATGTGAATGTTTGAGAAAAGTTGCGGTAGTTTCGTAGCTTCTAAAATTGGAAACTTTCGAAAGGAGCACTCGGACGGGCTGCAATACAAACTCTCGAGGCTTAAGCTGAATTACCAAGTTTATCTGCACAAGTGATTCCGTAGCAGGAGATTCCCAGTTCTACCAGGGTTGCGATTCGTCGGGGGGTTATTGGCATGAATTGCTTATGTTCGCCGATTGCTGTTTTTCTGTTTTGTGAAGAGATGCCATGGATGACCACCAATGAGCTATGTCAAAGAACTATTATATTTTAATGCCATAAATTAGGATATTACGGTTCCCCATAAATACTTGAGCACACACACAAGAGGCCTTCTAAGATAATGGTAAAAAGCCTTGCACTGCATCGAGCACAGTACTCGACTACTACTCGTAACTTCATTGGTAGGTCCCGGAGAGAATAGTGCAGCTCCATAGGGATCTTGCGGAGGTAGAAACACGGTATTATAAAGCTGGTAAAAATCACACCGTCTGTAGGAGCGCTAAACAGTCCCTTTGTTCGACCATATGACAAGACCTTTTACAAAATTCTGAGCATTCAAATGTATACCAGCAGAGCTAAGAAAGCGTATAGCTATACTTTATTTATTTATTTGTGCTTCGAACCCGGCACAGAGGTCACGAACGAAACTCAAAACGCAACACAAGTTAACTCCCAGGCTCCACCCTAACAGGAAATACAATAGTGAGAGTAGGCGGTATTTAAAAATAGAGCACCAGTTGAATTTCAGCCAATGTACGAGATTGAGATTCTAACGGAACTTAGAGACAATGACAGCGATGATAAGCAGCACTAGGACAGTTATGATTGCGATAGTGATCATCCGGTTGGTAGCCATCCTAAATAAATGATGCTTGTTAGGCTGCACGACCGTAAACGGGAAACCAAATGTCAAGGCTCATACCTACGTGCCATACCCCTAAGAGTTTTGATACTTCTGTCCAGAAACCTTTCACTATCGTTCAGGGTGTTATGGGTATTCATGATCTGTTCCCTCTGTCTCCCAAGATCGCCTAAAATGGAAGCACCGATTTCTTCAGTTTCGTTTGCGACACGTTGCGAATCTCTAAGTCGCTGCGAAGATCTTTCTAACCGATCAGTTCCAGAGAGTAGCTGTTGGCGCTGGTCAACCACAGCATCCCCTGTGCCGGGTTTCGAGCGAGCTCCAAAGAGAGCATCACGGTCGAAGTTTTGAGCGTGTTTGACAAGCGAGTGGCGGGAGGTATCGAGGTCATGGGTATAATTACGGAGGCGGGATTTAACCTTGGGTCTCTGGGCGGAGGGGATATTATTGATCTCTAGGGACATTTGACCGAGCTTCTCAACTGTTAGCCATCGAAAATAGTTCTGGGGCGGGTAGAAGGGAATGGACAATTTCATCGGCCTCATCAACGGCCCTTTCGGCAGCACGAATAGCCGCTTTGCGCGGCTCCCCGGAAAGCTCAGGTATTTGATCGAGCTTTTGAGAGATATCTGCTCGGACAAGCTTGAAATCGGCCTCGTATGAGGCGAAGAGCTCCGAGCCGGGATCAGAATCGAGTGTGTTCGACATGCTTAAGACCTATCTGGTAGGGGCGGTGACGGTTAGTATCGAAGGGTAGATGGGTTGACTCCTCTAGCTCAACTCCGGTGATGTCGGGGATAGATAAGGAGCGCCGGTAAGCTCCTGAGAATTTACTTGGTATGATATCTTAAAGGTTGTAGCTAGAGGGCTGAGTGTGGGGCAGTGAGGCGGGGCAGAAATAGAAAAAAGGACAGACGAAAGATGCTTGGGAGGTGGTTGGTGATGGAGACAGTTGGGGTGTAGGTGGGTTTTCGGGTCATGGTAAGCAACATATGCGTGTACTCGTACTCGTACTATAAGTGTCATACCAAACAGAGCTTGGAACCACCGATTGCGGAAGCACACTTTTATGCCGATTTTGATTTATTGTGGTAGTAGGGGGGGAGGCTTGGGTGATAAAAGGAAAAATAAGCGTAAAGGAAAATAGTTGCCCATAGGCCAGTCGATAATTCCGGCGAGAGGCATTTGAAAGACTGTCCTAACATGACTTTTGAGGTGTAAAGTTAATAGAACAAACAAATCTTTACCTTGGCAAACTAGTGTCTGGGCTGAGTGAGGTACTTTTGGAGTTCTGTTTAATAAGTTTCTATAATATTATAGTCTATGGTAATGCTACAACAATAGAAGGAATTCATAATACAAAAAGTGTAGATAATAATTCAGAAAAATCGGAGGTATTTGAAAATCTAGAAACTTATCAATTATCCAGATTTCAAATAACTTTATACTTGGAGCTAAAACATAAAGGAATTTTGTAGCAGATATAGTGGAAATGAGATATATAAATCCTGTTGAGTATTGCAAGGCTCATAATCTGGTTCGTAAATTCTTAAAGTGCTGAGTACTCTATATTCAATTGAAAAATTGCAGGATTTTGTTACAATTTAAGGGGGTGTTTGGCACGCCGTTATTTGAAATAAACTTGATTTTAAAACATGTTTTAGGCCAAATCATGTGTTGCAACAACAAGTGGGTTTGGCACAGCATTGTTTGTACACATGATGAAATCGTTGTTTGAACACATGTGTTGGAATAATATCAAAAAATTACGACAATGATTACTAAAAGATTAATTTTACAATGAATATATATTATCTGAATTTATAAACCATATCTTAATTATCTGTGTATTATATGGTAGGGAGAAAATAATAGAATAATTTATAGGAAGTTAATGATAGAGTTTTAAGAAATTTTATGTTAAGGGCTTTACAAAATACTATTATAAATATTATTTTTACAGGAACACTATTTTCTGGATTTTCTGGACAAATAGATAATTATGTATGTAATATATTAATAAACTTTACCATAGTCCATAGTTTACTCTGCTGAATTTATATAAAAAGCCAAACCTGAGCTGCAGAAAATCCTACTGTTACAAGAATAACATCTTTTTCAGCCAACTACATTATGCTTAAGGCTTGTACTGCAATATCCATGACTTGCAATACATTCTTGATATCTGCCTCATCTTGATCGGTAGACATACTTGATATATAGTATGTGGCGGTTGGCCTGTATTGTAGGATGGTTGATTATGGTAAAAATTCATACGTAAACCTTTTTAGATTTAGTCGAGGTCATAACAACTTTATTTTATTTATTTACAATTGAAACATATTAAGTAAAATAAATTTCTTAAACTAATAATAGGTTTAAAAAATATTATTTTAAAAACATGTGTAGAAACAATGATACTGTTTGGCACACTCATGTGTTCAAACAATCCATGTTGGTTGTTTGTACACATGTGTAGAAAACATTGTTTTGAAATCAAGATTATTTCAAACAACGGCATGCCAAACACCCCCTAAGATTTTTAAAGTTTATTTGAAAGGGTAGAAAGAAAATATTTATATATCATATAGAGGAAGAACTTTCTCCACTTTTCTTTTTTATTGAAAACAACTAAATTAAGCAATCATCCCTGACCATTACAAAATACTAACTAAAACCATATAAGTGTAAGTGTACAAGTGTTAGGCATAAAGAAAATGCACGGACCTCTCGGTAGGGTAACTGCACACAGACCCTCATTTATCGAAGCCTAACACCCCCCTCCGGCCCCGCTCTGGGGCCCGCACGTCCTTAGCGAGATTTCGAAGAGTTGCGTCCCATGACTATAATGTCATCTCAATGAAGCCCATTCATAACACCATATACATCGCTGCCGTCCATCCGACCGGAAGCTGTTCGCAGGATATATAAGAGGGCACCTCTGGGTACCTCTGAGAAGTGGAACGGAGGAAATCCATCAGAGGCGCATTGAGTTACTAGGCTTCAAAGTTAGGCATCCTAACTACAGGCCGAAAGTAACGGGACGTTTTTGGTTCGAGAATCCGCAACTACTCCTACAGAGCCCCGGAGGCCATAGGAGATAGATATGACACCAATACCTATCTGAAGGCCGCTGTATGTTGGTTGGTCCTGGAAACGGGATCCCTCGAGAGGTGATTCTCTTGGAGGCGAGGCGGACCGAGGGGAAGCTGCTCAGACTCAGAAGACCTAATAGGCGGTAGACATATGTGTGTTGGCGCACCATCTATGAAGCCTACATCATGGGTAGATGCCCGACACATACGCTGGCCACTATGTGAAATCGGAAGACACTACTGGAATGATAGTCAAGAAGACTACAGTTTCAGACAGAAGTCTATTCGGCTCTATAAATTGAAGACTGGTCATTCGAGGATAATAACACATCCTACGATAAGACGGAAAAGAATTTATGAGAACAAAGATGGTGTGCAAGAATTCAGGGTCAAACGGTGTTCGCACTTGTTAAGACTATGAGACGTAGCGTACGATCTTGGGAAAGGTACTTAGTTATAGGAGGATTAGAAGTAGTCCGCGAACACTCAGACGCGGGATATAAATATCGAAGTGCCTCCCAAGCTTTTAGACAACACAAGCAACGGAGAAGAGACCTTAACAATATAACGTTGTTTTACCTACGAATCTTTATAAAATATTCCTTCTATCGATTAAGCGAGTTCTTAGTAGTCATAAACGAAAAGAACGACACTGAGCCTTCCTAGACAAATCTCCGTCCATTACGAAAGATTCAGGCCTAAGTCTTCTTGACAGATATTTAGAGTCAGCTTCCGCCTAATAACAAGCGAAGTATGCTAAGCAGAGAGTCTATTTCTTGAAAAGAGTAAACTTGGAGGCTAATTGCCAATAATATGAACTTTATACAAATGATTTCTTTTCTTAAATTTCTTTCGTTTCCTTATAGTTTAGAAATCATTTTCATATTAGTTCTTTAAAGTGGATTCTATACCTTCTATTTTAAAAAAAAACTAATTGTATACTTCTTTTGATAAGAAAAATTAAATACTAGTAGCTTTATTAAGTAAGGAAATTGATTTTAATTATAATTATAACATACTATACTGCTACTATTATCAACTCTTATAATTGTTTAACTTATTATCATCTTCATTATCAATTTTCTTATGCCTGTATCAGCAAATATTAAAAATTATATCCTTTATATTTTATATATTAGATACACAAGATATCCAAAATGCAAATTATTAGCCAGGATATAAATAGATATGATAACTAATTTCTAAATGCAATAGGATATACCTGCTATATTTTGAACATAATAGCACATACTTGTTAAAGTCAAAATATAACAAAACATACCAGCATGACTGTTTGGTAGAACTTGAAGCTAACTCTAATATGTGTTAAGATGACTTAGACCAGAATCTTTGATAAAGATAGAGATTGTCTAGGAAGTCTCAGTAATGTTCTTTTCATTTATAACAACTAGGAACTGACTTAAGAGGACACAAAAGATCTTGTAATAAAGATTTGTTGGTAGAATAATTTTATATTAGTAAGATCTATTCTCTCTTACTTGATGATGTCTGTAAAGCTTGATAGGTACTTTAATATTTATATCCCTCATTCTGAGTATTTGCAGACTACTTCTAACTACTATATAACTAAGTACCTTTCCTTGGTTTGTACACAACAGTCCTTAGTCTTCCCAAGTGTGAATTCTATTTAATTCTGAATTGTGTCATACCTTCTTCGTACTCATTAATTAAATATTTATCATTAGAAGATGTGCTTCTATCTTCCAATTAGTAGTCTCCAATTTATAAAGTTAAATAGTCCTCTTTCTAAAACTTGAGTCTACTATTTAACTATAGTTCCAGTAGTTTCTTCTGAATTTATAAAGTAGTCAGCTTATGTATCAGACACCTATACATAATACAAGCTTAGTAGACAGTAAGCCAATCCTTTACATCTACCGCCATTTAGGTCTTCTGAATCTGAGTAGCTTCTCTTTGATCTGCCTTACCTCTAAGAGAATCACCTTTAGAATGATCCTATTTCCAGGACTAACCATTATATAGCAGCCTTCAGATTGGTATTGGTATTATCTCTTTTTCTTATAGCCTCTGGGACACTGTAGAAATAGTTGCAAATCATTATAATGAAAATAACCTATTACTTTCAGTCAATAATTAGAATACCTAACTTTGAGGTCTAGTAATTCAATGCACCTCCAATAGAATTTCTCTATTCTACTTCCTAAAAGTATCCTGAAATGTCCTCCCATATATCTTGTGAACAACTTCTAGTTGGATAGACAGCACTAATGTATACTATAGTGTCATAAAGTAGACTTCCTTGAAATAACATTATAGTCATGTGATATAATTCTTCAAAATCTCACTAAGGATATGAGAACCTCATCAGGAATTTAGAAGGAGGTATTAGTAACTCTAATAAAGGAGAGTCTGTATACAATTATCCAACTGAGGAGTCTGTACACTTTTCATATACCTAACAGATATATGATAAAAACTTAGTAGATCCATTATTGGAAATTGGGGCTTGGCTTAGTGCCAAGAAAGTGAGTGATCCTTCATGACCATGAAATAAGAAACTCGCACAGACTCTATCAAACTGAACATGAGTCATAGCAGAATACATAGACTCTTGATAGGATGAAGAAAGTAGAATAGTCTGAAATCCATTGTGACTCTGAAATTCTAATGGTGAAAGCCAGAGTCAAATGTAGATTATGACTAAATTGAAGTTCTGCAAGGGAGGTATTAGTAAAAGCAGGCACGAAGAATTGATGGTACTGTAAAGTAGAAGAAATAAGGTAAGTAGAATAATAATATCAGTACGAGTAAAAATGCTACCAATTTGGAGTCCAAAACATATATGTGAGCTAAAAGCGAAGCTAATCTAAGACTGAAACTTATTCAAGTTACCACATCAGTTAAAACCAATTTAACATACAGAAAAAAGTGATAGCCAATTCCAATAGCTTTGAGTACTTACCTTCCTTGAACACCATCAAATTCCGCTCTCATGTAAAGGAGAATATCATTATTCTACTTAACAAGAAGCCTCCGATATGTATAAGGTTCTACAAAAAACAATTAGTAACTGGGTATGGAAAAAGTAAAAGATTAAAGGAAGGGGAAGAAACCCAGCTATAAAAAAGGAGAATGGAGTAGGATATACAAAATAGATTCTATGATCAGAGTTAGAAGACAGACTCTATAAATAATTTTATAAAACAATAAAAGGAGAGATGAACTGTTCAGCAAGAGTGGTTTCAGATTCTGTCTCAATTTCAATTCTGAGCACTTTATCCCAATGTGAACCCAGCAGTGTTTCAGTTCAGTAATGACTGGTTTCAAGGACTCCTAGGCTGCCACAAAATCAGCCATTGTAGTATCACCAAAAAAGCTTAAAAAAAACCTAGTAATTTCAAAATACTAATCTGAAATTGACTTCAATTTAATAGGTGGAACTCCCAGCCTAAGAGTGATTGGTATTGGGAGATTGCTTTGGAAAGACTAGTTGGATGATACCAGGTGTCAAATATTTGCAACCTAGAGGAAATACTATTACCATTCAAATACCTGGAGGAGAAAACTTATAATTGTAAGGGGGAAAAAACTGTATGAGTAAAGGAGAGATGTTTATGGTGGGACAAGAGGCAGGCAAGTCTGGTATTATGTGTTTTTGCTAATGGGATACCCTGTGTCTATTAGGAGTACCGAATTCTGATAGCCTTGAGATAGCATAGGTAGGGTAACTTTACCCGAGATTGGAATTCTCAGTCTCCAACACCACCCTCCGGCCCCCTAGCGGGGCCCGTGTGTCATCATATCTATCAACCTTAGTTGCGTCCTGTAACCATTTAGTTACAGAATTGAAGGCGTCTGAATAACACAATATATATTGCTGCCATCTGTCTGACCAGAAGCTGTTTCTGGGATATATAAGAGGGGACATCTGGTAAGATTGGGGACAACCACCGTCTCCGCTACACCTCCGGTGATTGAAATCTCAACACCAAGGAATTCTCACCACTTTTCGCGTCTGGTCCTCCCCCTACGGGGGGGACTAGGCTATCACCTTTTATCGTTTTGCAACGGCAAAACTTCTCTCCTGCTTTTTCTCTTAAGGTCTACCCTCATGAGACCCCTCCTTACTCCTTCCTGGCGTCTTCGTCGCTGGGTTCCTCTCCTTCCCCGCTTTTGCTTTGGCCTCGCTTAGCATCAGCACGGTCGGGTTCCTCCTTTTTCCCTACAACAGACGGCTGGGAATACAGTTTGCAGTATGCGATTGCAATGGATTCCTTCTTCCTTCCTCTGCTCAGTTCGGGTCAGTCCCTCTGCTGGGTCCGGGTTTTGTCCCGCTGGTAGGTACAGGTTAGTCCCACGGTCGGGAGTTGGGGGCTGGTTTTCTCAACAGGCTACGGTCAATTTCGCCTCTCTCCTCCCCTCTACTCTTTGCGGTGAGTTTGTCTACTGTGGGCACTGGGGAGTATGGGGACCGCCTAGTTAAGACACGAACACGTTTACCGATAGTTGTTTCGGCATTTGGGTCTACCCCTCCCTCTCCCTCTCTCGGCTCGTTCGGCTGGTATCCTACTACCACCCTCCTCGGCTAGCATCCTACTGCCACCCTTCTCGGCTAGCACCCTACTGCTCTCCCAGCTGGCATCTTACTGCCCCCCGGCTGGTACCCTACTACCACATCCTGGCCGGCATCCTACTGCCACCCGGCTAGCACCCTACTGCTCCCCTGAGCTTGCACCTTACTGCTACCTCTCTCTGGGGGGCCCCAGCCCTGGCCTCCTTCCCTCCGGCTGGTATTGCACTGTCTCCGGTCGATCGGGTTCTCCCCTCGTCAAGCTTTCCCCCATGGTGGGGGCCGCGCCATGAATCGGTGCACCTGGTCCTTTTTTGGGCCCGATCTAGGGTTAGCTTTTTAGCGGCTGGCTGTGCTATGGGCACTGCCCGGTGGGTATGAGTTTGGTTTCTTTTGTGGAGAGATATCCGGGGGGATTTTTCCTTGGGCTTCCTGCTTTTCCTGTTTTGGGTTTCACTTAGGGCTTAGTTCGTCTGAGTTGTAGGGGGGGCTTGATTCGGGGCGAGATGTGCGGTTGGCTCCATACCAGAGGGGCTTGGGGTTCTTGGTTTTTGCCTCAGACGGAGGAGGGACACGTGTGTTTACGGTTTTGTTTTTGCTATAGCTAGCGCTGCATGCAAGTTCTTGTACCTTAACAACGAATATATGATATAAAAAAAAATAAATGGTAAGTTTGGGGAAGTGGAACAAAGTCATTCCGTCAACTACCCAGGGAGTTACTTGACTTCAAAGATGTGACGTCTTTAATATGGACCATAAGTAATAAGACGTTTTCGTACAAGGTTACGATGTTGAATGTTAGAGGGTTTAAGACAACGAACCAACACATTCGCATCTACCTTCCAATAATTAGAAGAGTTCTAGAGTCCTAAAAAGCTTTACTGAGGGGCCAATAGGCCTACAGAGTGTTGTAACTATGTTAGGAGTATTGTCGCAGTTGTGGGAATTATTACCAATGCCGCTCAATGACTAACCCCCATCGCATAGGACAACTAGGAGTTGCCAACTGTGAGATTATGAGTATATTCGATAGAATGACTTCTCTCCTATAATATGGAGGTTATCTGAATATATTTCATTGGTTAGTTGTTAAGCTATCACAACTAGAAGTCTTCAACTCTGGCATATATGCAAAGACAACTTCATGTCGAGACTGATCCTCTCAACAATAGAAGAGAATATTTGAGCCAACATAGTTTATTTTGAGAACTCAGCTACAGGTCTAAAGACTCTGAGAATTGGATAATTACTATTGGCGATAAATACATCTTCCAGGAAGGAAATAGTAATTACTGAAGATGTTGTGATGGTTTTCAGGGTCTCACAGTGTTCGCACCTTCATGGAGTATCCGACATTGCGAGTTATATTTGAGGAGGTATATATTTTATATAGTAGATAGATATCACTGGTGAACACTCAGACACAGAATATGAATATTGAAGTACTTACCAAGCTTTAGACTTCATAAAGCACTGGCAACGGAGAAGTGACCTTAACAATATAATATTGTTCTTATGATTCTACTCTACTTTCTTGCACTCTTAGTAGTCATAAACAAAATAAGTTGCTCTCGAACCTTCCTATGCAAATCTCCATCTATATAAACGAATCTCAATTGGCTTAGACAACTCTAAGTCAATACTGTTGTCTACACCTAACAGTGTTCCCCCTATGATCATATTTCAGGAAACAGGCAAGAGCCGGAAAGATAACACCCAGATGTCTTAATTGGGTATAACTCCACCGCATATATGAACAATAATCTTTTTGAAAAATACATTACAAATTGCCTTATTGCTATTCTTGGAGGCCAACCAACTCTCTTTGCTCTCAATTTAATGGGTTCCCATAAAACTCCTGCCATTCTCCAGCTTCTCCAAAACAATAATATTATTCCTTCCCTCATCCTACTTGGTGGTACAAGTCTTGTCCAGCCCCTTGATGTCTCCATCAAGAAGCCACTTAACTTGAAGGGGCTAGTACAAGACTTGACTGACCAGAAAATCTTTAATTCAGAGTTGGCAGCACATTTTGAAAGGTGGAGTATGGCTGACTGTTAGATCATGACTACTTACTGTACCAGTGATAGGTGGAAGCTGACTCTAAATATTTGTCGAGAAGGCTTAGGCCTGAATCTTTCGTAATAGACGGAGATTTGTCTAGGAAGGCTCGGTGTCGTTCTTTTCGTTTATGACTACTAAGAACTCGCTTAATCAATTGTTAGGAGTACCCAATTCCGATAGCCTAGGAGTACCTTAGGTAGGGTAACTTTACCCGAAATCGAGAATCTTAGTCTCCAACACCCCCCTCCGGCCCCCTTACGGGGCCCGCGCGTCATCATACACATCAACCTTAGTTGCGTCCTGTGACTATATGGTCACAGAATTAAAGGTGTCAGAATAACACCGTATACGTTGCTGCCGTCCGTCCGACCGAAAGCTGTTCGCAGGATATATAAGAGGGGACCTCTGGCAAGATCTGAGAAGTGGAACGAAGTCAATCCGTCAACTACTCAGGGAGTTACTAGGCTTCAAAGATGAGACATCTTTGACATGGGCCGTACGTAACGGGACGTTTTCGCACAAGGTCTGGACATGAATGTTAGGAGGTTCGGGATAACGAACCAATGCATTCACATCCACCCTTCGACGATTAGAAAGAGTCTAGAGCTCCTGGAAACACTACCAAAGAAGCCAGTGAGCTTCGAGGAGTGTTGTAACTATGATAAGAGGTGTACCGCAGTTGCGGAATTTACAACCAACACAACACGAAGGTCCACCCCCTCTACATAGAACAATCAGGAGTTGCCGACCGAGGAATTATGAGACTATTCAATAGAATGGCCTCTCCTCTATGAGAAGAGAGTCATCAGAATGAATTCTATCAGTTAGTTGTTGAGTTATCACAACTAGAAGTCATCGACTTCGGCATATCTACAGATGCAGTCTCGTACCAAGACTGATCCTCTTGGTAACGAAAAGAACTATTGGAGCCAACAGAGTTCGACTTGAGAACTCAGCTACAGGTCCATAGACTCTGAGGATCGGATAATTACTACTGGTGACAAGTATGACTCCCGGGCAAGAAATAGTAATTACTGAAGATGGTGTGATGGTTTTTCAGGTCTCCCGGTGTTCGCACCGTCATGGAGAACTCGACGTTGCGCATAGGAATCGAAGAGGTACATATTTTGTATGCTAGATAGGTGTAGCCCGCGAACACTCAGACGCGGAATATAAATATCGAAGTGCCTCCCAAGCTTAAGACATCATCAAGCAACGGAGAAGAGACCTTAACAATATAATATTGTTTTTACGATTCTATCCTATTTTCTTGCACTCTTAGTAGTCATAAACGAAACGAGTTGCTTCCGAGCCTTCCTAGACAAATCTCCATCTACACAAATGAATCTCGATTGGCCTAGACAACCGTAAGTCTATACCGGTAGTCTCCGCCTAACATCAATAAAGGAAATATTCTTATAGAGATTCATAGGTAAAACAAGGTTATATTGTTAAGGTCTCTTCTCCGTTGCTGGTCTTATCTAAAAGCTTGGGAAGCACTTCGATATTTATATCCCGCGTCTGAGTGTTCGCAGACTACTTCTAATCCTCCTATAACAAGTACCTTCCCCAAAATCGTACGCTACGTCTCATAGTCTTATCAAGTGCGAACACCATTTGACCCAGAATTCTTGCACACCATCTTTGTCCTCATAAATTCTTTTCCGTCTTATCGTAGGATGCGTTACTATTCTCAAACGACCGGTCTTCGATTTATAGAGCCCAATAGACTTCTGTCTGAAACTGTAGTTGTCTTGACTATCGTTCCAGTAGTCTCTTCCGATTTCACATAGCGGCCAGCATATGTGTCGGGCACCTATGCATGATGCAGGCTTCGTAGATGGTACGCCAACACGCTTATTTCTACCGCCTATTAGGTCTTCTGAGTCTGAGCAGCTTCCCCTCGGTCCGCCTTGCCTCCAAGAGAATCACCTCTCGAGGGATCCCGTTTCCAGGACCAACTAACATACAGCGGCCTTCAGATAGGTATTGGTGTCATATCTATCCCCTAGGGCCTCTGGGGCACTGTAGGAGTAGTTGCGGATTTTCGAACCGAAAACGTCCTGTTACTTTTGGCCCGTAGTTAGGATGCCTAACTTTGAAGCCTAATAACTCAATGCGCCTCCGACGGATTTCCTCCGTTCGACTTCTCAGAGGTACCCATTTTTTTTTTTTTTTTTTTTTTATATCATGTATTCATTGTTTGGTTAAGGCACAAGAACGTGCGTGCAGTACTTGCTATGGCAGAAACAAAACCCGAAATCAAACAACTAACAAAAGAAAACCACTAAACCAGTTTCTCCGATGACGTCCAATAACCGACGCATTGCCTACACAGGACTTATAAAGGAAAAATACTAACTAACTAGCATTATAACGAAAACAAACAAAAACTCATAATAACAAGTAAATGAAATCGAACAGGAGACCTTCCACCACTTAGACCATTTGGCGACCCAGCCAACGATAACCGAGGCGAGGCAGGAAGGAGAGGGGAGGGGGAAAGGGAGGGCTGGCGGGGGGCATATTGTGTATACATGTCGGGGGGGAAACCAGTTCTGGTAGCGGTGAGGAAGCGACCGAGGCCCAAAAGCATCAGGATCGAGGTCCATAGAGAAGAGTCAGGTCCAATATCCGTTATCCCCTGGAGGTGGTGAGGGCGGGCGGCAGACTTGGCGGAACAAAACAGGAGGGCATGCTCGAACGTCTCGTCCTCTTCCTCACACCAGGGCAGAGGGGAGAGGGGTCGGTATCGTGCCATGAGGGTTGGGCAGCTAAGTAGCTCTTGCCGGCGCGCATCTGATGGAGCCGGCCTGAAATAAAGTGCCCCAGGCCCATAAAGGGGTGCGGGCGTATGGTGGGGCCGAAGAGGTAGTAGAGCGGGGGAGGTGAGAGGAGGCGCCATGAGGTGAGGAGTTCCTCACGGCATTGGGCCTTGAGCGAAGCATAGAGGGCAGTGGCCCCAAGCGGGGCTACCTATTGGAGAGGCAAGAGGAGAGGGTTTGCTGGAGGGAGGGGGTCACTACGTTTGCCAATGATGAAGTGAATGCGATGGGCGACTGCATCGACAGAAAGGTGACGTCGGTTGGGTGGGGAGGGCGGCTTGGTGAACCATGTGAGGGGGGTGTAGTTGGGGCCAGCCCAAGGGTGGCGGCCACGGACAGAGCCAGGGAGACGGAGGGAGTCAGGTGCTCGGAAGGGGGACGTAGTTGGGACAGAGTGGTCCAGGCGGGCGGTTGCCGGGTTGATTTCCGGTGGCAGGCATACGAGACCGACTGCCGCCAGACATTGCAGGTGTTTGATCAACAAGTCGATTGGAGGGAGGGAGGCCTCACAGTGGAGAACAGCTGTGTTGGTAGAAGCGAAACAGGTTGTAACCCATCTCTGTACCTGGTGCCAGAACGCTCTCATCTTGTCGAGCATCTTGGAGTAGGGGGAGAGCAGGTCGCTGCTGTAGAGGAGGATGAGGCGGACTATGGAGGAGGCAAGACGATGGCATAGATGTGGTGCAAGACCCTTGCCTGGCCGTGACAGGCGATCTATCGTAGAGAGGGCAGCTTCGGCTAGGGCAAGGCGCCTGGTGAAGTGGGAGGAGGTGGCACGATCCAACACGGGGGTCGTGGGTTCCAGCCAGTAGCCCAGCTACCGAAGTACCTGGGCAGGTTTGTAGGGGACGGAGTCTACTGAGACGGGGAGGGGGGACGGGGGCCCTCTCTGTTGGGGTGTCCTCCAGTGCATCAGTTCTGTTTTGGGGAGGGAGAAGGCAACACCTATGCGCCTTCCTTTTGATGTGAGTGAGGTGGCAACAGCCTGAAGCTTCTGAACGTTGCGTCGGTAGGAGGGTGAGGCTACCGTACTGGCGAAGTCGTCGATGTAGGAGAGGATTATGCCGTTGGGGACTGGAAAGTGGAGGGAGGAAACGTAGATCAGGAAAAGGGGAGGGGAGACAGGTGATCCCTGGGGGGTGCCGACCTGGACTGGCGAGAGGACTTTAGGAGAACCTTGGTAGAGGAGGCGGCAATGCTGGCCATGCAGGAAGGATCGGACCCACGAAACAAGGTAGGGTTGAACCCCTTTTTCTCGAAGCTTGCCGCACAGGGCAACTGAGTCAACGTTGTCCAAGCCTCCTTTGACGTCAAAGAGTGTGGAGGAATAGAGGCCCATGCTGTGCGAAAGTCGGACCTCATGTGAGAGGGTAGCAAGGGCGTTGAAAGTGCCCATGCCTGATAGTGAACCACATTGATTGGGGTGGACGAGGCCAAGGGCCCGAGCAACTGCGGCTCGCCTTACAGCTACCACACACTCCAGGATCTTGGACAGGGTTTGGAGGAGGACTATGATGCGAAAGGAGGCTGGTGTATCATAGGAGGCCTTACCTGGCTTGTCGAGTACAATGCCGTTGGCCTGCTTGAGGGATGAGGGGTGAAAACCGTACAGTAGGAGGGGGCTCAGGAGAGAGGTGAGGATCTTTGGGTTTGTTCCGTGAACTCTTTTCCACACCGAGTATAAGATGTGGTCGGGGCCGGGAGCGGACGAGCTAGAGCTGGATGCCAGGGCCCTGGAGATCTCTTCCTTAGTGAGAACGTCAAGGTCCTTGAAGGGGCGCAGGATAGTAGGAGGGGAGGAGGATTCTCTAGGGGGGGAAAAGTGGAACAGGAGGGCGATGTTGACAGCAAGCGGAGTGTCAGCGTCCGGGAAGGACGGAAAACGGTCAGGGGGGCGTCCCATTGCGAATCGTTTGGCTGTCTACACAGTCTTTGGGGTTGCGGAGGAGAGGAAATCGTCCCAATACCTTCGCTTAGCCTGCTTGATGGCCTTAAAGTTAGCGTTGCGGGACGTCCGGGCCTCAGCCTGGGAGGCCACGCTAGGGGCCTTGCGGGCCCGACGTGTAGCTGCGTGAAAGGAGATTCTGAGAGAGGAGAGAAGCGGCGACCACCAAGGTTTAGAGCGGGTCGACATGCGGTTGAGGGGGGTGTACAGGAGGAGAGTGGTGCGGAGGCGGTCAACATTGCTATCAAACCAGGTCGTGGCTGAGGACACGGTCAGGAGGGTGGGAGGTGGAGAAACAACAAATAACTTAAGGGCATCACCAAGGGCAGTCCAATCGGTCTTGGCTGTTAGGCGGAAGCCGACTCTGATTTATTGTCGAGAAGACTTAGGCCTGAATCTTTCGTAATAGAGGGAGATTTGTCTAGGAAGGCTCGGGGTCGTCCTTTTCGTTTATGACTACTTAAGAACTCGCTTAATCGATAAGGGAAATAATTTTATAAAGATTCGTAGGTAAAACAATGTTATATTGTTAAGGTCTCTTCTCCGTTGCTTGATGATGTCTAAAAGCTTGGGAGGCACTTCGATATTTATATCCCGCGTCTGAGTGTTCGCGGACTACATCTAATCCTCCTATAACTAAGTACCCATCCAAGATTGTACGCTAACGTCTCATAGTCTTAACAAGTGCGAACACTGTTTGACCCTGAACTTTCACACACCATCTTCGTTCTCATAAATTCTTTTTCCGTCTAGTCGTAGGATGCGACATTATCCTCGAATGACCGGCCTTCGATTTATAGAGACGAATAGACTTCTGTCTGAAACTTCAGTCGTCTTGACTATCGTTCCAGTAGTCTCTTCCGATTTCACATAGTGGCCAACGTATGTGTCGGGTACCTATGCATAATGCAGGTCGCGTAGATGGTGTGCCAACACTCTTAAGTCTACCGCCTATTAGGTCTTCTGAGTCTGAGCAGCTTCCCCTCGGTCCGCCTCGCCTCAAAGAGAATCACCTCTCGAGGGATCCCGTCTCCAGGACCAACCAACATACAGCGGCCTTCAGATAGGTATTGGTGTCATATCTATCTCCTATGGCCTCCGGGGCTCTGTAGGAGCAGTTGCGGATTTTCGAACCGAAAACGTCCCGTTACTTTCGGCCCGAAGTTAGGATGCCTAACTTTGAAGCCTAGTAACTCAATGCGCCTCCGACGGATTTCCTCCGTTCCACTTCTCAGAGGTACCCAGAGGTCCCCTCTTATATATCCTGCGAACAGCTTCCGGTCGGACGGACGGCAGCGACGTATATGGTGTTATGAAGTGGGCTTCATTGAAGTGACTTTTTAGTCATAGGACGCAACTCTTCGAAATCTCGCTAAGGACGTGCGGGCCTCACAACGGGGCCGGAGGGGGGTGTTAGGCTTGCGATAAATGAGGGTCTGTGCGCAGTTACCCTACCGAGAGGTCTGTGCATTTTCTATATGCCTAACATGAGCTCCCTCCTACAAGGTTTCGTCTCGAACACCTTTCTTAATTATCTATTACTTAACAAATTTCCTTTTAAGACCCGATGTGGTCAGGGTAAAAAACCTTCCGGCGTTTGCTTGTCCACCGTAGGAAAACCTTTTCCTCATCGTCTTACTTCTTCCTGTCCTGGCATCTCCGGGTTGTCGCGATGAAATTCTTCGACTACTTCTTCGGCATTTTCCATGCCTGTAGCGGGTTCCCAAGTATTTTCATCTTCCGCACAACCCTGCCATTTCACAAAATACCATAGCTCTCGTACCTGCCGGTAACGATTGCTGATTCTTTTCCTATACGTCCGTATTTCGCTACGGACGATTTTCTCTATCTCCCATTGCAAGTCCCCTTCAACCTCTTCTGGTTCTCTGGGAGGTTGCCTGCGTTCAGGATGAACCGATTCTCGATATGGTTCGAGCAAGGATACGTGGAAGACTGGGTGAATATTCCATCGGTCGGAAATGTTTAGTTTAAACGCTCGGTTGCCTCTTTTTTCCAATATTTGGAACGGCCCATAGAGTTTGGGTGCTAACTTTTTCGACTTCCGTCTAGTCCGTATGTTTTTTGCGTTTAACATAACTTTGTCGCCAATTTTAAACTCAGGTTGTTTTTTGGCTTTCCGATCGTAGTATTTTGTCATTCCTTCCCGTGTCTTTTCAAGCGAGCTTTTCGCCTGTTCGTGTATCGTCTTAATCCAGTTCGCGTATAGGGAAGCGCCGGGGTTTTGAACTTCACGTTCTTTCATCCACTCAGTTTGAGGGTGGAACCCATAGTTCGCGTAAAAGGGGGACATTCCGTGAGCGTTGGTTGCAGAATTGTTATATGCATGTTCTGCTAACGGCAGTAACTGATACCAGTCATCTTGGTCATAGTTAATAAAACTTCGGAGATATCCTTCCAGCACTTGGTTGGTTCTCTCTGTCTGTCCATCCGTCTGTGGATGATATGCCGTCGACATTCGTCGTTTTATCTCCAACGCCTTGCACAATGATTCCCAAAACTCGCCAGCGAACTTAGAGTCCATATCCGAAATGATCTCCGTCGGTAAGCCGTGTAGCTTCCAAACCTCCCTTAAGAACGTATTTGCGACATCCTTTGCCGTAGCCGTAGTCTGTAGTCCAAGAAAGTGTGCCATTTTTGTAAACCGGTCAACAACTACCATGATTTGTGTACAACCTTGTGACTCTGGTAGTTGGGTGATGAAGTCTACTGATATCGACGACCATGCTGTGAACGGCGTCTGCAGCGGTTGTAACAGTCCGTATTTCGCATGTCGGGGTGACTTGTTGTGTTGACATTCATCACAGGACCGCACGTAGTCGTTGATCCATTCGGCTAGCCCTTTCCAATAAAAATCTCTCATGATGATTTCTAGGGTTTTTTCTTGTCCGAAGTGTCCGGCTATCTTTGCGTCATGGCATCCCTCGGCTATCTTGGTGTACAATGCTTGGTTGTCTGGGACGAATAGACGATTCTTATAGTATAGAAGGTCGTCGATCAGTGTCCAGTTCTTAGGGAATTCTTTTCCTTCATTTCGGAGCTTTGATAAGTCCTCGCGTCGTTTCAGCCAGTCTCTATCCGATAGCGTTGCCTCAAGAAGTTGTCCAAGGAACTCGGGGTTAAACTTCTTCATTGTCTTTTGTTTTAGCATGGCCGTTGATATTAGTATTTTCTCTGGTACTTCTTCAATGTCGTACCAGGACAAATTTTCGGCTGCCGATGCTTCTAGCTGACATATGATGGGTTCTTGTTCCTTTATTATTAGACCTCTTGTAGCGATGTCGGTGCTTCCGAACCCTTGGGCTCCTCTTTCAGTCTCGTCTAGCTTATCGACCTCCATTAAATCGGATGTGTCGATTTTTTCCACTATGAGTTGAGCCATTCTGTCTCCTTCTCGGATTTGGCAATCAACATCCTTGTGATTATATAGCAAGACTTTGAGTTCTCCCGTATAGTCGGCGTCTATTGTCCCTGCGCCGACCGAAATTCCGGAACGTACTGCCAGCCCACTACGAGCCGCTACTCGTCCATATGTCCCTGCTGGTAGGCTTATTGCTATTCCAGTATCGAGTAGCGCTTGTCCTCGTCTAGGGATAATGGCGTCGCTTATGGCGTAGAGGTCATGTCCGGCCGCCATTCTTGAACCTTTAGTGGGTAACCTTGCCTTGTGGTTCAAGCGTCTTACTCGGATGTATCTGTCCGAGGTATTCGTCTCTGGTTTCAACGCCAGGTCTTTCTCATCGCTCCAACCTAGTACTTCTTTTCCTAACCCTTCTTCCTTCTCTTCCTGTAGTGCCAACAGCATTACTTGGAAGTGTTCTGGCTTTAGAACTGTTTGCTCGCGATGCGTAGCTCCCTCCTCAGGACAGTACTCCGGCCGTCTACTCAGGGCGTCTGGCTTTCCGCCTTTTGTCCCTGGTCGGTAAACAATCTTAAAATTGTATTCTGCTAGCTTTTGAGCCCACCGGATTTGACGTCCACTCCAAACCTTGGAAGTAAGGAAGTATTGTAGGTTTTGGTGATCGGTGTAAACCGTCACAGGTTTTTCCGTGCCCACTAAATATTGTCTCCATTCTTTGAACGCTTCTAGGATTGCAAGTAGTTCCTTGTCATGAATTTCGTAGTTGCGTTCTGCCGAGTTCAACTTTCGTGAGTGGAAGGCAACAGGATGTAGCCTTTTTTCCACGAATTGTGACAAGACACATCCTAAGGCAAAGTCGCTTGCATCCGTTTCTACCACCGTTTCCCGGTCTGGGTAGAAATGTTGTAGAATGGGCGCAGTCGTAAAGCGATGTTTTAATTCTTTGAACGCTGATTCTTGTTCAGCGCCCCAATGGAAATCCTTTGGATTTCCTTTTAGTGTCTCCGTTATCGGTTTACACACTCCGGAGAAACTTCGTATAAATCGTCGGTAAAAATTGGCAAATCCAATAAATATCTGGACTTCCTTTACCGACGCCGGCGATTTCCAACTCAATACGGAATCGACTTTCCTCGTGCTCATAGCTACTCCTTCGACAGATACCATATAACCCAGGAATTCTACTTCCTGGACATGAAAAACTGACTTTTTCAAGGATACAGCTAGTTGGTAGTCTGCGAGTCTTTGCAAGACTTGATCGACTAGCTCAACATGGCTTTTCTCATCCTTTGAATATATCAAAATGTCATCCAAATAGCAGACCACTCCGTAGTCCAAAAATTCATGTAGGACTTGGTTCATCATGTCTTGGAAAGTTGCCGGAGCATTAACGAGCCCGAAAGGCATTACCTTGTACTCGTAATGGCCGTATCGAGTTCGAAAAGCTGTCTTCCACTCGTCTCCTTCTTTAATTCTTATCAGATGATAGCCGTCTTTCAGGTCAAGCTTCGTGAAAATCTTAGCCCCAGCTACCCGATCTCTTAGTTCGGACATCAATGGTAGCGGGTGCTTGTTCAAGACTGTAATACGGTTGAGGTTTCGGTAGTCTACAACTAACCGAAGTTTACCGTCAGGTTTTGGAACGAACAGCACTGGTGCGCCCGCTGGGGATTTGCTTCTTGTGATTTTTCCTTGATCCATCATCATTTTAAGGTATTCCCTTAATGCGGCAAGCTGTTTTTCTGATAAAAGGTATATTGGGCCCCAGGGCGCTTTCGCGTCGTCCTTTAGTTCGATTTCATGATCGAACGTCCTCCGAGGCGCCAATTTTTCCGCCGTCTGAGGCAAAAACAGGTCCTTGTGTCGCCAATATTCTTGAGGTAGCGATCCCAAGACTATATCGTCGGGGCTTTCACTAGCGCCAATTCTTCCAATATAGGCAGCGTTTTCGTCAAAGACTACCGACTCATCGTATTCGAACATGTCGGCTATTCCTTCGTCTTCCTCCACACATTTCTCGCAACATTTCGCATCGAACGACCATCTTTTTGGGTCTTCGATGTGGGATATAGGATGTTCCTCATGCCACCAGCCGAATGGTATGATCATCCCGTACGATCCAAGTTCTGCTATTTCGCAGGTTATCTCAGACAGATGTTTATTTCTTCCTATCTCCAACCATAAGGGATGGGTGTAGAACTTCCCTCCGGAGACTGCTGCGGTCCCATCAAACCCATAAATTTTGACCGCGTCCGACCGTTGTGTGAACGGTAATCGGTGTTCCTGTACCAATCTTTGATTGATAACGAACACATTAGAGCCTGAGTCCAATAGGACTTTAATTTTTTGTCGCCTATGGTTTAAAAAGAGGTAGGCGTCTCCCTCAGGGCAGGAATATCTTTTAGGTAATGACGCGTAAAGCTTGCGTCTTCGCGGCTGACCGCGATCTTCTTCTGGCTTTCGTTTTGGCATTATGTAACAAGGTGTTTGTTACCATGCCCGCACGGTTTCGACCATTGAGGTCTCCTCAGACAAACTGAATTTTTCTTGGTATATCGGGCAGCCCACTACTAGCGGTCTTTACCTCCTGCCGAGGAGTTCCCATACCTTCCACCTTTTCTACCTGTGGAACCAAACTTGGAGGTCTCTGCCATCGTCCAGATATCATGGGGACAAGAGCCGGGTGCGTAGGGCTGGTCGGCTGTCCCTTTGATAACCTTCCCGGGCTTATTATCCACCCTCACTTAACCGTAGACAGTGTCCTCATTTTATCGGGTGCCCGTCCGGTACCAGCGCGGCACCTAAGAAGTAATAAATAGAGGTGAGGTTTAGAGCTCTTGTACCTAGTGGTCGAAGATATGCCTCGCTCATCCCCTAAGTTTTTCATCTTAGCCCTACTGTCGCTCCTGTCGGTGCCCTTGGTGCTGTCTGTTTCCTGTCTAGGTTTTGGTCCTTATCGGAGACCTTTCTGATTCCAGGTCACGTGCCTGACTACCCTGACAAACATGTGTCCGGATCATTGGGGCGAAACATACGTTATTACCTTGGGAAGCATAGAGGCGCCGCCAATGTCTCTATTGCTCTTTGTTAATCCTCTTGGCTCAGCAAGAGGGACGCGTGTACTCCCACTCAGGCCGTCCCGCACGGTTGCTTTCCTCGCTTCGGCTTCCCCTTTTGCTGTCGATTTCGATTCCTAGCGACTATGTGTCTACTAGACTACCCGAACACCGTCGTTGTCGGTACCTTTGTGAAGACCTATGTGATTTCTTCGTCTTCGCCTAATTCCCACAGCCGGCTAGTGGTCCGGACCTGTCCAGCCTGTGCGGGTTTTCGAGGAGGCCGAGGTGGCTTGATAGACCTTGCTCGACTTGGGCCCATTCTTAGCGGCCTTCGGCTAACTGCGGCCGCTGATACTTGAATGTTCCCATAGCACGTTTTATATGTGTGGTTCTTTTTTCCACATCTCGTGCAATTGTTGTCCTTTTTTCTCGCATCTATAACGCTTTGCGAGATTCCTTGGTGTGCTTCAGACCAATTTGAATGCGTGATCGGAGCACTTCCTCCTAATTTCTTAGTCGGCCGTTCCGACTTGTGATCCTCACGTTTCCTTTTTCGTGAGGGTCCCCCACCTCCCTTTATATAAGCCTTTTCTCTTCGTGGCTTATCAGGCCTTTCATCTCTTGAGGATTTATCTTTTGTATCCTTAGAGGAGGTGTGTCGGGAACTGCCTTCTTTTAGTAACTTTTTTCGGTACTGAAGGTCTTCTTCTGCCCGGCCAGCTTCTATTATTACATCTTCCCATTCCTCATCGGTGTCGAACTTCTGGAAGGAGATGCGGGTGAGGATGTCTTCAGGCAAGTTTCTTTCGACTGTCTCCCTCCATGATTCACCTGTCATATTGGCTTTGTTATTCAGGTTGTGCATGATTCGGAGGTAGGTTTGAATGTTGCCCTTGTATTTTACTTCCTTCATGTCCCGCAGGGCCTGTCGTCCTTCTTGTAGGGGCGCAAAAGCCTTTCCTATTTCGTATGAGAAGCGGGTCCAACTTCGAAAATTCCGATTTTGGGTTTCGCCCTGTAGCCCGTCCATTTTTCTTCGGTACCATATCGTGTATGGTGTTACTACCTTTCCCTTGGTACGGTTGAGGGCGTATATGACCCTTTCCCGGTCATCTCTCCAAATGTGAGGATTTCGGTCGAAGTAATCAATACATTGTTGAAGCCAAATGTGCACATCTTGGTGCTTTTCTCCTTCAAAGAGCGGTGGTGCCTCCGCTGGTCGTTTTGTGTTTACCACGAAGGCTTCCGCTAGGACATTTGCTAGGTCTGATTGTTCTGGGGTCAGACCCCTGCGGCGTCTTTCTGGACCACCGCCTTTTCTTCCTTTTCCTTCAGCGTCATAATCGCTGCCGTCATCGTCGTCATCACTAGGGTATCCTCCTCCTAGTCCAGGTGGTGGAGTTGCGTCTGAGGTTCCTTCCCCACTAGCTTGAGGTTTTGCCACTTGTTTACCCTTTTCTTGTCTAGTGGGCCTGGAATAATATTCCTCGTCATCCTCTACCGATTCCATTCGTACACGCTTGCTAGCCTCCGGCTTGTCTTTCGGAGTCTCTTTCCTTCTGGAGGAAATGAGGAGTTCTTGGACCGCTTCGCCAATTTTTTTGAGCTCACCCTGTTGAGATGAGAGTGCCTCACGGGTCTTCTTTGCCTCGGTTTGGAAAAGCGCATCTCTTTCTTTGAAGGCACTATTTACCTTCCGGTCTCGGTCCTTCATTTCCTTTCGGATTTCTTCTACTGCTTGTTGTAGAAGAATGTCCCGTTCAAGCGTGGTCTGGTGTAACTGCGAGGTGACCCCTTCGTGATGTTCTTGTCTGGCAGCTTGTTGTGCCAGATTTTCCGCGATTTCCCTTACTATTCTTTCTTGTAGAGACTTTACTTCGGTCTCTACTCCCTGGCACTGCATCAACAGGACCCCTATATCCTGATTATGGAGTTCCTTTCCTTCAGCAATTTGTCTTTGAACTTCAAACAGCCGGAGCGCGTTTTCCTGTTGAGCTCCCGTGAGCTGGGCAAACGCTATGTTTGCAGAGTCGATAGAGGATGTAATGTCTCTCCGGACATCGCGTAATACCACTCCTACTCTTGCAGCTAGCCTTGCCAAGTCGGCTGCCTGATCCCTTGGCCTTGGAGTAGATGAGCGAGATGAGCTGGGGACACTTGATGCCCGTGATCCATCTCTTGGTGGACGCCTTATTCCCGGAGGAAGTGATGAAGGTTGGCTCGGCGCATTTTCACCTTCGCTCCCAGTATCCATCGCGTCTTTATCCTTTATCTTTTTTTTTTTTTTCGTAGGTAAAACAATGTTATATTGTTAAGGTCTCTTCTCCGTTGCTTGATGATGTCTAAAAGCTTGGGAGGCACTTCGATATTTATATCCCGCGTCTGAGTGTTCGCGGACTACATCTAATCCTCCTATAACTAAGTACCCATCCAAGATTGTACGCTAACGTCTCATAGTCTTAACAAGTGCGAACACTGTTTGACCCTGAACTTTCACACACCATCTTCGTTCTCATAAATTCTTTTTCCGTCTAGTCGTAGGATGCGACATTATCCTCGAATGACCGGCCTTCGATTTATAGAGACGAATAGACTTCTGTCTGAAACTTCAGTCGTCTTGACTATCGTTCCAGTAGTCTCTTCCGATTTCACATAGTGGCCAACGTATGTGTCGGGTACCTATGCATAATGCAGGTCGCGTAGATGGTGTGCCAACACTCTTAAGTCTACCGCCTATTAGGTCTTCTGAGTCTGAGCAGCTTCCCCTCGGTCCGCCTCGCCTCAAAGAGAATCACCTCTCGAGGGATCCCGTCTCCAGGACCAACCAACATACAGCGGCCTTCAGATAGGTATTGGTGTCATATCTAACCCCTATGGCCTCTGGGGCACTGTAGGAGCAGTTGCGGATTTCCGAACCGAAAACGTCCCGTCACTTTCGGCCCATGGTTAGGATGCCCAACTTTGAAGCCTAATAACTCAATGCGCCTCCGACGGATTTCCTCCGTTCCACTTCTCAGAGGTACCCAGAGGTGCCCTCTTATATATCCTGCGAACAGCTTCCGGTCGGACGGACGGCAGCGACGTATATGGTGTTATGAAGTGGGCTTCATTGAAGTGACTTTTTAGTCATAGGACGCAACTCTTCGAAATCTCGCTAAGGACGTGCGGGCCTCACAACGGGGCCGGAGGGGGGTGTTAGGCTTGCGATAAATGAGGGTCTGTGCGCAGTTACCCTACCGAGAGGTCTGTGCATTTTCTTTATGCCTAACATTGGCCCAGGCTGGTGTGGGGGCAGGGGGGCGCAACAAAGGGGTGGAGAGAAAAATGCAAATCGGAACGTGGTCAGAGCCGGTGGACGCGAGCGGGGTAGCCCATTCCTCAAAGAGTTGGGCTGCTGCGCTATTGGCAAAGGAGAAATCAAGAACGAAGGGTCTGCCCACGGAGGCAAAAGGAAAATAAGTAAACACACCGGGCGTATTAAGGAGGGAAAAACCATGCAGAGAGGCCAACTGAAAGTAAGGAACTGACGTTCTTTCTCAGAGGTACCCAGAGGTGCCCTCTTATATATCCTGCGAACAGCTTCCGGTCGGACAGATGGCAGCGACGTATATGGTGTTATGAAGCGGGCTTCATTGAGATGACATTATAGTTATGGGACGCAACTCTTCGAAATCTCGCTAAGGATGTGCGGGCCCCAGAGTGGGGCCGGAGGGGGGTGTTAGGCTTCGATAAATGAGGGTCTGTGCACAGTTACCCTACCGAGAGGTCTGTGCATTTTCTTTATGCCTAACAACCAGTGAGGCTTTTTACCAATTTTATTCTACAACAGCTAATCCAATTTCACTTTCCTTTTACAAGATAGGCTATTGGAATTTGTGAACTGTACGATCTTAATAGCAATATAGATTATACAGATGTAATATTAAGAGTATATTACGGGCACGTTTCTAGCGAAGTGGTAAGAGGTATAAAGACAGATTGGTTGAGATTCTTGTTCTTAATTTTTTTGTAAACGAAGCCAGCGGTAGCGTCTATTTATACAGGTTTGCATCCTCCGCGTAAACCCCGTGTAACAGAGAAATATTATAGGGAGAAATATAAGTGCGACTGTGTAAAACCATAACATAAGTAGGAAAAATATAAGGGCGAACGTATTTGACCCTGAGAATCTGCAAAGATATTCCTGTAAAACATCTGTGAATCCAAGAGGGTGTGAGGGAAATTACAGTAAGTCTGAAGAAATAATCACGGCTGTAAAGTCCGAGAAAATACGTAAAGATGATGAAATATCCTATAAACCAAAGAAAGTAACACATGTGTAAATCCTTAATCGTTATCCCCAAATATTAATGAAATAACGTAAGAAAACATATTTTAACTATAGTAACGTATGCGGTGTTTAGGTATGCCGAAACACTAACTAAGTGTGAGAGAATATACGCTATTATCAAGGAAATATAGCTTATGAAACGAATCAAGAAATTTCAACATAGGCCTCTCGCTTCCTATTGATAGAAAGTGAGATTTTGAGTTGGATATTAAGGGATTTACAAATTTGGAAATTGGAAACTGGAGAGAAGATTTTGTTCAAGAAGATGATAGAGCAGATCTAAAAGATACAGATGATATGCTTATAGAATCTGTAACTAATACTACTATCATTGTACATACCAAAAACTTAGATATTAGGCCATTTACCTCTCTTCCTCTGGTATCACGGCCACCTAAATGCCCTATACCTACAGTTCAAACTCCTTTTAAGGCTTTTTGCTTTATCTTCTCCCAACATGAAACTATGTTCTTATTCAATATTGCTGTTCCAGCAATTATTTGAGAGAACTAATGTTCAAAATTGCTAATTTTGGCATCATTGCCCATCACTCTCTCTCTTGGCACCATCATACAAACCTATTTGTATAACTGCCAAGTCCCAATCCCTAATAGTGGATCTACCAAGTTTTTATAGTATCTTGAAAGATAAGGTAAACAAGTAGTATTATGCCCATTACTTGAAGATTTGAATAGGATGATAGAGGCAATACAGTAAGAATAGTAACTGATCTTGAAGGTCTATCTTTTGACTTTTATAGATTCAATGTCTAAGTAAATAGTGGCTATTATTGCAGTATTAGGGGGCTATACCTGCTAGTCAATCCTAAATTTTTGTATTTAGTTTTGTTTTTATTTTTATTAATAATAATATTTACTTTGTTTAATTCTTTTACATAGAAGTGATTTAAAAGATATTCACTTTTTCAATTAATTCTCCTGCTTTTTATGGTATTATTTACACTAACTATGATACCTTTACTATTTACAGGAGTAATCTAGTATCCTTGGCACTGGAATTTCAGCTCCTAAGACCCCCCTGTTCTCAGTTCGTGCATGCCAGAGGCCTGTATTGCGTTTTTACATACTAAGGGAATCCTAGTGAGGAAAAAAGAAAAAAACCAGATCATAATAGACTAGGCTCAAGAATAATCAAACAGTAGCCATTCCCGAGCACCCTATCAGTAGTCTACCAGGTTGTTGTAGCGTTCGAGCATGGGGTCGTCTTAATCAGATCATGTCCGAGTATAACACCCCCCCCATAATCTACTTGAGCATGTCTATCGTTGCTTTGTCACAGGTTTCCGTTGGTATGCTAGCCACTTTCCCACTTAATAGCTTTCCAGCTTGGCTGTTAGCTTCTGGGTAGGTGGAGCCGAGGCTTGCTAATTATGGTGCTGCGCTGTTTGTAGGACTAGATGTACGAGTAGTACTAGAGTAGTGGATCAAATATGGAGGTATGATGTAACCAAGTCGGGGTGGCGAGCCGATGTGCCTGCGGACAGATCGAATAGAGACCGAGATATAGAGATCGGTTAGAGGGAGGAGAGGTGTGGAAGTATAGATACGGGACAGAAAGGAATCCAAAGCATAGCATGCTGTACTTATTCCGGTCTGCCAGCTTGAGTTACCAACAACAATTAAAGGCTTGAGATTCAAACCCGACCTCCTCCTCTCTAGCCTGATACAATTAAAGTATTGCTTGTATGTGCGCTCTCATATATCACTTCCCACAGCAAAGCGCCTTCTGTCCCCGACCCCACTTCCTTTCATCCTCACAACTTCTCACTCGTAGCATTTCCCCCTCCTATCCATATTTGCATTCAACCTCCTTCATCTTGGAATTTGTGTATTCTAGATTCAGTTGGTTTAGCTAGGTTTAGAGAGAGAACTCTTCTGCATTGATTTCCATGGAGATAAGCATCTCGGAAACGTATATAATATTATAATATTATGTAAACCCCCACCCATCTTGTCTCCTAGATATAAGAGGGCATCGACATGTGACAAACAAATACAACTAGGTACAAAACGAACATGAAAACAAATGACTATAATATCAAGAGCCAATTTATGGGTTAGCAAAAGGGTCATGCTACCCCATACCACCAATGATAAACCCTTGCCTTCCCCCCCTCCTTTTGTTCTTCATTTTGTATAACCATCTACAGATCTTCTACCTTTACATTTTCTTCCTTTACATTTTCTTCCCCGGGCCCGCAGTTACTCTTTGAGCACCGACACAGGGGGAGGGAACAGTCGGACGCCAGCCAGCCGGCAGTAGGAGCGCTAGCCATTAGCAGGGTGACATCCAATGCATTTATCCTCCGTGGCTTTCTACTCAAGCCGACGACGACACTGTTTCCCTTGCATGTTTGGCGGGTCTTGTGTTTCCTTGTTTCTCAAACCCAGATTTGCTACAGAACAATTGCCGGTGTGCTCGACAAGAGTAGGAGGGCACTTCCCATAACTGCTTTTATCTCACGAGGAGGCCATCCCAAAGCTTCAAAGTTAAGTCGCTTCCTTCGATTATATGCTTTTTGTACGTACTACTAGTAGTGTACACGTACTCGAGTGCATCGTGATGTTGAACCTCGTCCAGTCCGTCCTGAATAGGAAGGTCCAAGGTAAAAAAGCGGGGTCTGGAAAATTGGAGATGAGGAGCTTGTTGTTAGGGTTGGTTTGTCCTTCTGGTAAAAGTATACACAACATGAATGTTAGCTCTGTTTAATTTGCGAATTAAATTTTTGATATTTTTCCCCTCTGATATTTATATATAAATACAGCTATCGGGGGAGCAGATTGTGGAACTCGGGATGTTTTTGTTTTGTTTTTAACTTTAATCATCGGCCTTGTGGATATTCCAGACTGCTGTGATGCTTACTTTAATTTACTTTTGAGATCCTCGTGTCTCTTATATTTCAGACTAATCTCTGGGCACCTTGTATTCCACACCCTAAATTGACTTCAGAGCACAAGGACCGTTTATTCGAGTTTTTATAGTGAGTCGATCCACGGACTTAACGATAAAATAGCTATAATTCCCAAGCTTGTTCCGTACTGTACTGTACCATGGATTTATCATAGCAAAAACACAAAAAATCGTACACATGGGTGGCTACGGTACAGCTAGAGAATCGGGGGAATCCAGTAATTTTTCGTATAATTTCCTCCCCCCTTTTTTCAATTTTCACCATGTGCTAAGGTAACGGATGGACGTATCATACTTTGTATTCGTAAATACATACAATCATTAATTTGCCTATCTGTTCCCTGTATGAAGAATGAAAATAAGATAAGAGGTAAAAAAGGGTATTATGCACCTTCCTTCCGTGAGCGCCTTGGATAAAAGGAAAAGAGAAGAGAAGAAATCTAAACTATTCATGTAGCAGAAAGAAAAGTAAAGCAAGACGTATGTAGTGTACCCAGACAAAGTATATACAATACTCAGGGAAGAACCAAAGATAAACGAAAGAGGAAAAAGAGTATCATAATACGGCAAGAGAATGGAAAAAAAAAAAAGGGAATAAATGAATCAATGAAAGAAAATAGAAAATGAAATGTATCTGCAACACTCCAATTAGAATGCCCAACTTTTAAACTAGTTTCCATTGGTCGGGAGGTCAAGCAAATGACCCATCTGAGTAATCTACCCCCACACGTCAGTATTCCTCCTCCCCGACATATATTACTAGACACATACCTTGGTCCTCAAATAGTCGCCCACCTCCTTCCCCGTAACACCACCCTTCAAATTCTGCCATGCAAGTGGAATCATAGGCACTCTCTCCACAACCTTAACCTCCTTCCCCGGCCCCTCCACAGCAGCAATCTTGTCCGGGTTATTTGTGAGAAGCCTAATATTGACCGACTCTAGATCCATCAATATAGCTGTGGCAAGGCCATAACTCCTCGCATCAGCGGGATGTCGGAGTATGAGGTTCGCTTGGACCGTATCATTGCCCAGGTCCTGGAGGTTGTATGCCTTTAACTTCTCCCCGAGGCCGATGCCACGTCCTTCCTGGCGGAGGTAAACTACTACTCCACCAGCCGGATCCAAGGACATGAGGCGAGCAGCCTCATCTAGTTGCTCGCCGCAATCACAGCGAGCGGACCATGCGATTTCACCGGTATAGCATTCCGAGTGGATGCGAACGAGGGGGGCAGTGCGGGTGCCGCTTCCTGGGGTGGTTAATTGGGTGGTGGGAGCCATGTTGGAGAGAGATGTTGAGGAAGCTGCGCGACTAGGAACCCGGGAGGACATTGGGGAGTCATCGGCGTGGGAGGAAGTACGGCCTGGGAAGAGCCTACCTGTGTATGCGCCTCTGATCATACGGTCCATTTCGGTCTCCCCCTCGCGTGGGGTGTCGAGCGATCTAGAGCGGATCCTATTCCCGAATACAATGGCCAGGTGCTCTTTATTATCAATGTTATTCTGGTACAGGTGGAGAAATATTTCGGTTCCCGTGGTGCTGGGAGGATAGTTTGTTAGTGCGTTTTTTTCCCGTAATAGGCGGATTGTGAGGTCGGGTAATCACGTCGGAATCCTAGCTCTAACCATGCAGTTGACCTTGGGCAGCTCTTCCATCAGCATTGGTGGGTTTGTGTTCTCTGCCAGTCCCATGAGTGGAGTACTGGGAGTTGTAGGAGGCGTAAATGCCGGACTAAGAATCGAAGGAGGAACCTGTCCCTCTTCGCCTAGAAGCATTGCCGAGTCCGAGCGAGACCTGGGATTCGCAGCCAGAAGTGTAGGTGAAGCATGAGCCGGTGGAGCAATGGTTTCCATCGATGGATCAATGCCAGAATTGGACCCAAGGTAGTAACCGTTTCCGGTAACCTTTGGTTTGGGAGAGTATATAGACATAGAATCGGAACCGCCCTCTCTAGGGGACTCCCCCGAAACCAAGTCCGAGGACGGGGGGGTGTCGAGAGAACGAGTGGTTTCGGCAGTTGACATTTTGAGTGGCACCGTAAAGAATTAGGTACCGTATGTGGATGTGGATGGGCTCTGGATCAACTGCAGTATCGTAAAACAATTGAGGCCAGGAACTAAGCGGGGAAATATTGAGAACCAAAGCGAGCCCCAAGTAGTCAGCTCAAATAAAACTTATTATTTGTTTGGTAACAAGGGAAGCTTCAGGGTAAGCGGAGAGGGGTGATGATGAGGGGGAAGATGGGGGAAGCTGGAAGAGCTCCGGGCGCAGAGTAATCGAGAGGTAAGGGTGAGTAAGCAGAACGAAAAGAGAGAGAAAAATGGCAATCTCACGGAAGTGAAAGAAGCTTACGATATCCAATGTTTACGGTACCACACCATAATCTACTGTGAACCCATGGTATGAGATGAACATCCGAAGCCCAGTTTTCTGATTCGCCCGTGATGCCCGACGGGCGAAATGGATAATGATTCCCTGAAAAAGAACAAATGCACCAACCCCCACCACAGAGCCCAGTCTTACCCCACCTCGGGTCTATCCAACGCCATTCATCCAGGTGGGTGGTATCGGTAACATATTTTCTCCGCAAGTCCTGGTTGGTGAGAATCCTGTCTAATCCATTTCCTTCACCCCATTGTTGCTCGAGCACACGCACGACATGATATTAGAGAATAGGAACTCGAGAATTACAAAATAGTCGTCTAATGCACCTCCCCTATCGGTAACATAGCCGTGGTTCCATACAAGTCGAACGATTGATATTGTCATCCTCAGTATCAATGATTGGACCTTTTTCAACATTAATAACCGCGCTTGACGAACCGGTATGTAGGATTCGAGTTATATTTGCAATAATACAGGTATCATTAGTTACCGGCATTGTGTCGGAGTGTATCCGGGGTGTGCAGCAGTGCATATTTACTTTGGGAGTTACCGGTATGTTGCTCTCGGGGGGTCTCAACTTATGCTGGCAATAATAGTTCCCATGCTACAAACATATGTTTGCCTTATCATCAGGAAGACATAGAACCCAAGTATGATAATAATATTATTATGTATCATATACATATATGCCCTAATACTCCTAGCCCTAATCTACCACCCACAGAACAATCAGCAGGTAACCGTAATCATATCAGATCCAGAGCACTGTATGATACACCGATTCGAGACCGAAGCCAGTACGGTACTTGAGTACAATGAAAATCAACTTAATCCTATGGATAAAGGAGCAGGGCAAAACCTGTGCTCCACAATTCCTTCCATACGTCATGATACTGTTACATGTCAATGCCGCCCGGTGAGGATGTGTTAAAATGCCGGGGAGTTCCCTCTGGTGGGATTTGCAAGTGAAAAGAAAAAGAAAGGAAAGGAACAGACAAGAAAAGAAAAGAAAAAAACTGCCGGTAATGTCCTCGAGTGGATCACCATAGTCCTGCGATCAGGCCTCCCAGTGCAACCGTGGTATTTTAGATTTGATTGTGCCTGAACCACTCGTGCAGTAAGATTGAGCTATCGTTGGTGAAGCACCCCTTTTGTGCTTTACTCGATTTACTCGTACCGGTACTGTGTGCAAGAGTATTATAAATCTCAACAAAAATGAACGCGAGTGACAAGGAAGTTGGGAGCAAATAAAATAATAAAATTAAAAACCAACTGGCCAACTGGCTAACATAATAATAATATGGTCAGCATAATTGTAATTTTACGGTTGCAATTGTAGCATGGCTTGAGATGACTCGTCTCTCCCCCTTACTTCCAGTGGGTCACATAACTCGCTCAATTACCGGTGGCTAATCTACTCGAGTAATAGCCTCGGACTTTATAACGAATTCAAGAGAAGCCCTATGGCGAGAATGCCAACCGAACCAACTAACGGCCCCCCCGTGACTGCGTAACTCGTCCCGCCATATAATTGTCGACCACCCCTCTCTTTCCCTCGCCCCTCCCTTTCCACCCCTCCCCCCTTTATCATCCCTTTCCCTCCCTTCCCCGTCATTCATCCCCTTTCGTTTTCCACATCTACCTTCTCTCTCTTGTGTCGGTGCCTTCGCACCGGCCGCACCCGTCGCTCATCGTCCAACTCAATGTCTCCCACCCGTAAGAAACGTCGAAGATTGAAACCCGGCCGAAGAGAATGGATCAGAATCAACAGATCATCAACAATAAATTATTAGCTAATAGCTTAAAGTTGACCAACCAAGCGATCAAGAAAATTTGGTTCTCTGACGGATTTGAACCATCATTCGAAGCCGGAGTCGGATTCCTGGCCTTGTGCGGGGGGGGTGTCTAGGGACTCGTCGCTGTTGATAAGAGCCTTGGGCTAGTCACCGTTGATAGAACTGCCCGGGGCTCGCACCCTATTAACCGCGCTTGTTCCTATTCAGAGGACTTGTCACTGCCGATAGCGTTCCACACAGGGCGTCGATCGGCGGCCGAGGTTTCCTAGGGGCTAGTCACTATTGACCACCGGATGGCCCGGCCCAACTTGTCTGTTTTTGAAACGGTTGAGCTTGGACTGACTTTAATTGTGTGGCCGTCTGAGATTTGCTCCATGCAGTATGAGTTATGGAGAGGGTGGAGCCTAGCAACTAAAGTTAAAAGAAGAAAACTCGGGTGACAGGGTCAATGGTCCGAAACGATTGGTAATACCCCACAATAGATTGTTCTCACCGCTGAGATTCTGACAATCGTCGTTGCTTATCAGCATCACTCTAACGAGCCTTTGCTAATTGCGGATTGGGCCGTCTGCCTGTTCAATGCCTCCTTTGTGCTCGTCCCATCCTCGGAGCGCGGCCCAATCCCATGTGCGCTCGCCCTGGACCTCTGCTGTTTGGCGAACGATAGAGTTCGGTCCCAATTACCGGGTGTGCAATTGCGACGCGAGGCCGGATTTCCTTGAGACCCAGACCACCAGGACTTCTCAGCATTCGGCTTCTCCCCCCCAGGTACGGGCTTTTCTGACCATGAATGGGCTCTTCCACCCCTGTATTAGGTCTTCCGAATCTGTATCGGCTTCTCCTGAATCGCACGGGGGTATGGACATGGCGTTCGACCACAGATCAGCTTATGAAGCCCTATGGGGGATATCAAGTTGATTTCTCCATTGAGGGGTTGTTGAACTGCTGAATTAGGTCCATTAGAACACCGATAGACTGGATGGGTGGTGCACTTGCTCCTGGAAACGGCGGACTGGATGGATTCTCCACGAGTCGTCGTGAATGGACCGCTGAATAAACCGCCGGCATGATCAGGATAAGAAAGAAGAAACTGGTTGTGGCTCGATGGATTATCCAAAGTTAGTTCTCACTTAGTATGTACTACTATTTAAAATTAAGCTGACGATGTGATAAGACATTCAGAAACTTTTGACACTATTGGATAATCTTCAGGGCACTGTCAGTGACCTCTAAAAGCATAGCTATACCTACGACCAATTGTAGACGTTATTTCAAAATCTCATATGGATAGACGTTACTCGGGCCGAGGAATTGTTTGTATTGGTGGAGCGGTCCTTTACGGTTGAAAAACAATAACGCCTTGTTAATGGCTGCGGGCTGGAAGCCCCTGAGATTCCAGATAGACCTGGGTGTCTTGAATAGGGTCTTGTGAGTACATCCTCAAAGGTTTTGATCATCCTGGGATCTCACATTGGCTGACAATCACAAAGGGTTCATGCTGTTTGACCGCTTTTCAATCTTCGACGTTTCTTACGGATGTAGGATGCATTGAATTGGCTGATGGAGGTGCGAAAGGAAGGGTAAATGGTTGATGTATTTTATAGCTGGCTTATAAGGTAGCTGAACTATTTTCCCGTTGACGAACTTTGGTCCCAGGAGCGAGCCCATCCCCCTGCCCTGACGGGCCTGCTGCACAAGCGCCGGCTTAGGTTAAGTAAGGATAATGTGCGTAGGTACGCTTGTGTTAAAGGAGTAAGCTACTAGCATCCCAAGTTATACCGAATCTCTAAACATATCTTACCTCTAACCCCTCAGGACTCCTTCCCATACCCCAAGCTCTAGGCGAAGCCTTGGGTTTGAAGGTTGCCTATCATTAACGATGGGTTAAGGCCCCCAATACCACGGATTTTGATGCTTTTTCTCTCTTATATCACACCATTCCTCCAATTCAACAATATTACCAATCTACCAGGAAGGTAATTTTAATTCTAATTTTTAAAATATGGGACATGGTAAGGTATTCTCGATTGACTAGACATGTGATCTTATTGGCATACTCCATCAAGATATGGTTTTTTTAGACTTTTAAGCGCAATTGAAGGGCTAGTTGGAGAGACGTGGTAGGGCTTTCAAACTGTGTCCCAGATGCGTATAAAATTGAAATAGATGCTCCTTTTTTTGTTTTTTAAGTCCGCTAGATTGATTGAGGTATAATCTTGGCGACAAAATTCCTCACCACCCCACCCATTTTGCAGAGGCCATGGCTGATTTTTAAACACTCTCAACTCGCCTAGAAGCAATGGTAAAAAAATGAAATCAATTCCATAGTGTGGGTAATTACCCAGCTTGCCTGGATAGAAATTATAAGAACTTGCATATATCACTGCCAGGATCCATAGCCGACGGGTCAGACTTGATACGGTTGTAATATATTAATTGTATATAAAGCTCAAATGAAATTAAAAGTATCTTTCGCCGAACCTGAAGATTTCATGTTCTGCATCATTAATATTTGCTAACAGAGCTGACTACATATAAATGATAGTATTGAAATAATTCTTGAGATTTAAGAAAATCTTAAATTATTTTGTAGATGGCCTGAAATCCTAAGAACTTGAAATAAAAGTGTACATTTTTAATAAGGTATGAAGAAAATTTATAGTAAATATTGTTTAAGATTGAGATTTATTTACTCTATTTACTCATAAATATAAGATAAAAGTGATCTAAAAAACCTAAGATGTAGTTTAAATACTTTGCTAATTAATTTATAATATTCTTATACTAATAATACTCTTATAACTTGCTATAATAAAACTAGTCATAGTAAATTCATGACTATAATAAATAAAAGAGCACAAAATTCAGAATTTCTTATAATAATTCTATTTTGAGTACAGCCACTTGACAGTAGCATTCATGAAATGCATCTCATATTAGTCATGCCTTGCCAAAAAGGTGACGGTACTATACTTAAGTGGTAAAATAATAATTGCAATACAGCCACTGAATTTGGATGATATAACTACTATGTTCTTCCATAAAACTCAAGTATATAGCTAGTAAAGATCTTTCTTTCCTTGTTCTATTATTATCACAATTGAACCAATTGGGAGATGCTAAATATGTACCTAAAAAAATAAAATAAACCTCCTTGAAAACATCATAGTGTGAAAGGACAAATGCAGAAATATGTATAATTCTTGTATTTTTCTGCTATTTGGGTAACATTATATAAGTAGCATCTCTTGTTGATTAATGTTGATCTAATATTAAAATTTTCCTCATATGGGCTTGTGAGGGAATATCTATTGACAGAATTTCTCATCTTAGTTGTACTCTACTCTGAGTCCTGAACTGGTGGTAGTGTCATACAAGCATCTGGGCTGTCAAATAAAATTGCCAAATAATAAGAGCTGAATTCTAGAATAAATATGAATCAGCCTGAGTAGTTTCATATACTATAAATAGTTACCATACCTGGGTGATGAGTCATACTTAATTAATACTAATATTTGTTATAGTAGATGGAGTTCTCAGAGAAGCCAATTTGAGACTCCACAGAGTACTATTGCAGTTAGTTAAACTTATACCTATACTGGTATCAAGAGACTACCACCGTAGGAATGGCAGTAGACAAGAGACTATTAAGATTGGAATAGTAGTAGACAAGAGTTTACCAAGTAGAGGTACTGTTAATTAAGTACCTTAGTCAGATATACTATATTATACTAGAAGTACTTAGGTACTAGTAAGGGGTGGTGGTAACCCTACTGGCAAGAGTAACTAAAATAGTTAATTGAGAAGTTGTCCTGAATTGTGTAGTTGTGAGTAGAGGTAGAGTTATCCTACTCTGTAGGTTAATTGTGTAATAAGATGTAACTATTATAAACCTGGCATGGTTTATAAAGGATTTTATAAGTTATATGAAATGTTTGTACACATGACCTGTTTAGGAGTTATGTAGGATAGGTTTTGATTAACAACTCAGTTAAGTTGTATAATATTATAATAATTGTTCTGTTAGGCATATAAGACCTAGCATAGTGGTAATGTCACGCATCTGACTATAGAGGTCAAGTGACTCGATAAGATGGTTGTGGCAAAGTGTAACGATCCTATCTTCTTATAGATTAGTTCTCCAACAGGTAATGACGTCTTACCTGATTCCGTATCGGATATCGATAGCTCTGAGACCTCTCTGGGCCTACGCGATCTTCTCTGATCTCGGCTATCGATATATCTCTCAGTTCTCGTTGTACTTATACAAGCGAGATCTCTTTCTCAAATATGTTGCGGGAGATGTTTGTGTGCGTGAGTAGATTGATTTTAATAGTATAGGAAAGACTTAAGTGGTTCAATCTAAATTTATTTATACTTGTACCACCGACTCCGGCATACGACAAGTCCCCGCCGGCACGAGGTTAACGCAAACCGGAACTACCACTAGCTACGAACAATCCAAACCTCCGACTCCGTACCTCTAACATGCCCGCGCCATGCCCTAACACGAACACTAAATACAAAGCCATCAACGGTAAAGAAAGTCCTCCCTGAAGCGACACCGTAGACCCTCTGGTACGGGCCCAACCAAGCCAAGTAGCCGAAGCCACAAGACCTCCTCGCATAGCCGAAGCCGAGCAAGGTACCAGTCCCCCAAGGTCCTTGTACAAAAGACAAAATCACTATCTCCATCTAAATATGACCCCGCAATCCCTCCTCCACAATAGAAACCCACTCGGGTACCCCCACTCAATGATCTCGGGACACCCCCAGCCGACCGCCACGGCCAAATACCCCCCAAAAATTCCATCAACAAAAGAAACACCAAAGACCCATGTGCGTAGACACGAAGGAAAGCCGACTTACCGGGTGAGGGCTCCCTAGCCGAGCGAGCTCAGTCATAGGCAAACGCCCGGAACGCATCGCAAGAACCACAGCGCGCTCCACGTTGGCCACCGATCAAGCCACCCAGGAGGATCCCCTGACACCAAGGGTCAGGACAGCCCCCCCGGCACAACTCAGCTTCCGCCTCGGACAGCACTATTCTGCTGGGGCCACGAGGTACCGGGAGCACGCGAGCACGCACCGGTAAGGGCGACGATTTATCGGAACCGGGGACAAGTGGCACGGGTGAGGTCTGGTCTTCTTTGACCCGGCGCTTCTTGCTTCTCCTCCTCTTCCCACCCCCAGGTGCAGGCCTACGGTCGGGAGTAGATGGGCCACCCTCAACACCACCCACCGCCACAGGAGGGGTGCCACCAGAGATGCTTCCCCGACCAGCCACGGGCTCAGCCACAAAGGACTCAGGCACCTGACCCGCCGAAGGAGGTAATGCCACCGCAGCCGGCACCACCACAGGGGCCACCACCCCATCCACCGAAGAGGACGCCTCTACCACCACATCCGACGAATCAGATGGGGGCCCACCCACCCCACCCTCCGTGGAGGGTGGTGCTGGGATAACCGCCGGCGTAACAACTCCCAGAGGGAGCTCCTCTGCAGGACTGTGAGAAATCTCAGGGTCTAGCCCATTCCCCACCGAAACAACCGTAGTAACCGAAGGGACTGAGGGAGTAGGCGACGAAGGAATAACTGAAGGAACCTCAGGTTCACGTAGCGAACCTGACAGAGCAGCATTCTCCATCTCAGCGCGATGAAGCCGCCGAGAAAGCACAGAGATGTGATGCCGAAGGCGAGAGACTTCAGCCTCCAGGGCGAAGTTTTTCTCGACGGCACGAGACAGAACCACCAACGAGTGCAAGGTGGACGCGGTGGAGGGGGGAGAGGCTCGCTTAGCCATAGCGACCGTAAAGAGGTGAGGCTGAAAGTGAGGAAGTCGCAGATAGGCGAGATGAAGAACCCGGGTTCTTCAAACGATCGTAGGAGGAGGAGTAGCAACTATCGTGATAGAAGCTAAAGACTTGAAGCTATCGTGAGATAAGAATCAAGGGCACCGATTGGCCTGTCACTGTAAATTCGCTACCGCGGCGGAGCGAAGATAAGTAGGAGAAAAGACTTAAGTGGTTGCGTGAGGAGTCTGTCCCAAAGGTCCTTGTTTTTTTTTTTTTTTTTATCGTCATGTATTCTTTGTTTAGGTACAAGAACTCGCATGCAGCGCTAGCTATGGCGTAAACAAAACCTTAATCCCAAAACAAACTTAACAAAAGAAACCAAACCAGTGCCTCCAAAAGCGCGAACAGCCCATATCGCAAAGCAGCCTTAAAACATAAATATAGGGAAACACTCAAAACTAACTATGATACCTTAAACATAACCAAGGAAAGCCCCCGAACAGATAAAACATTCAAGTCACGGGGTGGCGAGGGGATGGTGGGGGGGAGAGAGAGGGGGAACCCCGAAGGGCGGGCATCTCAGGGGGAAACCCGGTAGCAGTGATCGAGATGTATTTCGCCAGGCCGTGAAGCAGAGCCGGCGTGTGCCAGAGTGGGTCGTCCTCCCGTAGGCCGTCTACTCCCTGGAGGTGGGAGCTCCTGGCTTCGAGTTTGGCCGAGCAGGTAAGGATGGCGTGGTGGAACGTCTCGGGCTCCTCCTCACAATAGGGGCAAGTGGTAGGGGCGTTGGGATCCTTCCAAGAAACGTGTGCTGCCAGGTAGCTTTTTCCTGACCTCATCTGATGGATACGACCTGCCATGAACTTCCCAAGCCCCATAAAGGGGTGTGGGGTCAGAGTAGGCGTGTACATGTAGCGTGGGGGGGGCGGGTATTGGGAGGACCACGTGTGGAGTAGGAGCTGCTTGCAGTCCCTCTTGAGTCCAAGGAAGGTAGGGTCGCCGGGGGCACCTGGTGGCAGAGCGGTTGGCAGGAGATTCTCAGAGGCGGGAGGGGCCATGCGCAGATGACCTCTGTCCCGAAGGTCCTTTTTTTTTTTTTTTTTTTTTTTTTTTTTTTTTTATCGTCATGTATTCTTTGTTTAGGTACAAGAACTCGCATGCAGCGCTAGCTATGGCGTAAACAAAACCTTAATCCCAAAACAAACTTTAACAAAAGAAACCAAACCAGTACCTCCGAATACGCGAACAACCCATATCGCAAAGCAGCCTTAAAGCATGAATATAGGGAAACACTCAAAACTAACTATTATACCATTTAAACATAACCAAGGAAAGCCCCCGGACAGATACCGAAACGTTCAAGACACGGGGTGGCGAGGGGATGGTGGGGGGGAAGGAGAGGGGGAACCCCGAAGGGCGGGCATCTCAGGGGGAAAACCGGTAGCAGTGATCGAAATGTATTTCGCCAGGCCGTGAAGCAGGGCCGGCGTGTGCCAGAGTGGATCGTCCTCCTGTAGGCCGTCTACTCCCTGGAGGTGGGAGTTCCTGGCTTCGAGTTTGGCCGAGCAGTTGAGGATGGCGTGGTGGAACGTCTCGGGCTCCTCCTCACAATAGGGGCAAGTGGTAGGGGCGTTGGGATCCTTCCAAGAAACGTGTGCTGCCAGGTAGCTTTTTCCTGATCTCATCTGATGGATACGACCTGCCATGAACTTCCCAAGCCCCATAAAGGGGTGTGGGGTCAGAGTAGGCGTGTACATGTAGCGTGGGGGGGGTGGGTATTGGGAGGACCACGTGTGGAGCAGGAGCTGCTTGCAGTCCCTCTTGAGTCCAAGGAAGGTAGGGTCGCCGGGGGCACCAGGTGGCCGGGCGGTTGGCAGGAGATTCTCAGAGGCGGGAGGGGCCATGCGCAGATGACCAACTAGGTTGACCACCCTATGGGCTATCGCGTCAAGCGGCAAGTGGCGACGGACTGGCGGCGAGGGTTCAGGAGTTTTCCAGTGGAGGGGCCTGTAGCCCGGGGTGAGGCCCACGGTGAGGAGCCGGTTGTCTTCCATGGAGCGGAAGGTCGAAGTTGTCGGGAAGGTGCTGTGGAGCCTCGCTGTTGCCGGATTCCTTTCTGGAGGGAGGCATACAAGGCGAAGAGCCGCCAGGCGCTGATGGTGTTCGATTAGACACTGAATGGGAGGGAGCGCAGATTCACAAGGGAGAATCCCAGTGGGGGTATCACTAAAGCAGTTGGTAACCCATCGTTGAACCGTTCTCCAGAAAACAGCCAGTCGGTCCAACATTGCAGCAGAAGGGGAGAATAGGTCGGCGCCGTATAAAAGTATGGGCGCAAGAAGGGAGGAGGCGAGACGGTGACAGAGGTAGGGCGCCAGGCCCTTGCCAGGGCCCGAGAGCCTTTTGACCATGGAGAAGGCCCCTTGGGCTAGGGCGAGCCGTTTGGAGAAGTGCGCGTTGCTTGACCACCTGAGGCTGCAGGCAGCAGGCTCGAACCAGTAGCCCAGCCATCTCACCACCCCGGAGGGTCGGAAAAGGAGGTCGTCGATCACGATAGGGATTGTGCATGGCGGACCCTTTTGCCTCGGGGTCCTCCAGTGGATCAGTTCCGTCTTGGGAATAGAGAAGCTCACCCCCAGCCTGCGACCCCTCTGGGTGAGAGCTTTGACCAGGTGCTGTAGGCATTGGATATTCCTCCTATAGGAATTCGAGGCGACCGTGACTGCGAAGTCGTCGACATAGGAGAGGATTAGGCCACGTGGGACTGGAAAGTGGAGCGAGGACACGTAGATAACGAAGAGTAGTGGCGCGATGGGGGACCCCTGAGGGGTGCCCACCTGTACTGGTTTGAAAACCTTGGGGGAGCCTTGAAAAAGGAGCCTGCACTGCCGTGCCGTAAGGAACGAGCGTACCCAGGAGCAGAGGTATGGGGGCACCCCCTTGGAGTGGAGCATGTGAAAGAGGTCGTTGGGGGAGATGTTGTCAAAGCCTCCCTTTATGTCCAAAAAGAGGGTGGAGACCTCCAACCTTGGGCGTTGCAGGGTCTGGACCTCGTGAGCGAGGGTGGAGCAAGCGTCGAAGGTACTTAGGCCTGGGAGGGAGCCACACTGGTGGTGGTTAAGGAGGCCGAGGGATCGGGCAATGGGAGCGAGCCTGTTGGCCATGACCCTCTCTAAGATCTTGGAGACCGTTTCTAGTAGGACAATGATGCGGAAGGAGGAGGGGGAATCATACGAGTCCTTGCCTGGCTTGTCCAGCACCACGCCATTGGCCATCTTGAGCGAAGAGGTGTGGTGGCCAAAGGCCACCAGGGGGGAGAGGAGATCGGTTAGAAGGGAGGGGCAAGCTGAATTTACCTTCTTCCAGACGCCATACGGGATCTAGTCAGGGCCTGGGGCAGACAACGGGGATGCTTTGCGCAATGCCGCAGCGACCTCCTCTGGCTTCAGCGGGGGACAGTCTTTAAAACGGCGCAGGATGGGAGGGCAGTGGGCTGGGGGCTTGGGGGGAAAGAAGTGGGATAGGAGTGTGGAGTTTAGCTCCTCCGGCGATGAGGCTCCCGGCAGAGAGGGGAAGCGTTCTGGTGGTTTGCCGAAGGCGAACCTTTTGGCAGTCCATACATTTTGGGGTGTGGCACCCTCGAGGAAGTCCGACCAGTGTTTCTTCTTGGCCTGTCTAATAGCCTTGAAGTATGCGTTCCTGGCAGTTTTGGCGGCTCTTAGGGCAGTGCTGTCTGGGGACAAACGGGCTGTCCTCGCGCAGGCGTGGTGGACCTTTCGCAGGTCAGTGAGGGCATCAGACCACCAAGGCTTGGAGCGCAAGGATGGCCTCTTTGTTGGGGTGTGCTGCGCCAAGGTACTCCTGATTCGATTCAGGTTGAAATCCAGCCACCTACCAAGGGCCTGCTGTAGTGGAAGCGTGGGTGGGCTGGTGAGCTTGAGGGCACGGAGCGCTGTGTATGTTGCAGGCCAGTCAGTTGCCGACCAGTGCGGGGACACCCCAGGAGGGGACAGGAACGGGGAGGAAAGTGTTATGGCTATGGGGATGTGGTCAGTGCCAGTGGACGGAAGTTCCGCATTCCAGGTTTCCAGGTAGGGGGTCAGATGTTCGTTCGTGAAGGCTAGGTCCAGCACAGAGGGGGAGTGTTGCTGACCAAGCGAGAACCGGGTGAACACGCCAGGGGTGTTTATGAGGGCAAACGACCTTTCCAGGGCCAGGTCCGCGTACGGAGCTGAGGCCCTGATCTCGTTATCACGGAAGGAACGGAGGGGGTCCCAGGAAGGGTGATGGAGGTTGAAGTCACCCACCACTAGCAAAGGGTGTGGGAGGAGAGGAAAGGCCACCTCTGGAGATACCGTTCTCGTAAGAGAGGAAGCAGTCCATAAGGAGTAGAGGTTAAGGACCCGAAATTTAACATGGGATGAAGAAAATAAACCATTAGGAGTGTGTATATCGAGCGCCATCAGGCCCGGGTTGTCAAGGAAAACTGGCACCACCGAGGTGGAGTTAAGAAAGGAGCGTAGGACGTAGAAGGCCACCTTTGGCCTGTTGTGTGGTGAAAATGGGGGGGCAAAAAACTTAAAACCATTAAACTGCGGCAGTTTGCCACGAAACATAGGGGGGTCTTGTAAAGCAACAATAAAGGGGGGCTGGGGCAGGGCCACAAGGCTGCTGAATAAGGAAAGAAACACGTTCCAGCTTCCCAAGCAGTTGTGTTGAGCGATGGTGATAGAGTTAAGACTCTGGAGAGGGGGGCTGGTTCCAGGGGAGTGGGGGGGAATAGAGTGGTTGAGCGCCATCTCCGGGACTAACCCGAGGTAGACTTCCGGAACGGGGTGGGAGTAGCTTCCTCCTGGGAACGGGAGGCGTTGTCTCCTTGGTGCCGGGCAGGGGTGCTGGGGAAGGGGGTTTCCTGGGGGGGGTGGAAAGAGGTGGTGAAAGGGGGGTCGGGGGCTGACTCGGCTCTGCGGGCAGCACTATCTCCCAGGTCCAGGGCAGGAGCAAGGCGTTGGGGCCGTACAGGTCCGGAGGAAGGACCCTCTCCTCCATCGTCCTGTGTATCCATCTCTTCTTCATCTGGCGGGGGGGCATCTGAGGCAGCGGGAGGGGGGACCGGCTTCTGGGGGCAGGTCTGGTCGTAGGCGGGGTGAAGCCCTGAGCAGTTGGTGCAGGCGGGGACGGAGGTGGGGCAGCAGTTGACAACCGGCTTGAGATGTCCCCCCTTGGGGCAGGTCGGGTTCTGGCAGCGGTGGCTTGCCCTGGTGTGACTGTGGGCGCATATTGGGCAGATGGGATGGTCGACCTTACAGCGCGCCGCCTGGTGGCCGAAGCCCCAGCAGTTCTTGCACTGCGTGAACCTGTTTGCAGAGTATGCTCTCTCGATGCGGCACCGGGAGGCGTAGAGGACGGTCCTACCCACCATCTTGTCCACGTCCGACGGGGCGACCGTGACGATGCAGGAGGTGTTTGCCTTCGAGAGGCGTAGCTCCTCGTCCCGTACGAGGAAGCGGGCTGATAGGATCTGGACCTCTTTGACATTGAGGATAGTTTCCCTGAGGGTCTGGAGGAGGGCTTCGGGGTCGTCGGGGAGGAACGAGACTGGAAGGGAGTGGATGGCCAGTTGCACCTCGTTGGGCGCTGGGCGGAAGACAAGGTAGGGGTTTTCTCCCACGGGGTAAGCCTTGTTGAGACGTGAGGCTAGGGCTTCGTAATAGGGTGCGTACGCGGTAGCGGGAGTGGTGGGATCAAGCGCAAGCAGGGTGACAGCACCACGGTCGTTGACTTTGGCTGTGAAGGCCTTGGGGAGGGGGCAGTTGGCCTCTTTAAGAACTGAGGCTGCAACGTCTGGGAAGGAGGCCGCAATGTCACCCCTGTGGGGTTGGGGGGCAGGAGAGGAGCGGGGGGCAAAGAAACGTCTTTCCGCAGCTGGCAGCGTCCTAGGCATGGGTGGACCCTCCCTACCTGGTGCTGTTTTCGCGACTTGAGCCGCGGAGGAGACGTTTGTTGGACCAGACTTCTTTCTGCCCTGAGGTTTCGAGGAGGACGCGGCGGAGGAGTAGGAGGGCTTGGGTTGTGCTGGGGGGGCGTCCGCTCTGCGAGCTCCTGGCAGGAATTCGGACGGGTCGGGGTATTTGCCGTCCCTCCACTCCTGCGCCTCCCAGGTCCTGGGGTACTTGGCAGCGAAGGCCGCGGGGTTGCCGTGAAACCTGCCGGTCGCAGTGTCGTAAACCGGAATGTCCGGGTCATACTCGGCAGGGTATCCTGACGGGGTAACCTGGGGTGAGGTGGGGGCTGTTGTGTTGGCGGCTGGCTCTTTACCCTTTCGGGAAGGTCTCAGGAGAGGGAGCGTGGGGACTAGCGTGGGGGGCTGTGGGGGCGGGACGGGATTGGTCGCGATCCTGGTTGACAAATCCCTAATCGAGGCCTGGAGGGACGCCACGGCGCTTGTAGAAAGACTGGTCGTATTGGGGCCGGAGGGGTCAGGGAGGGTGTTGGCCAGTTGGGAGGAGAGGTCGTGCACACGGACGGTGAGATCTCTGACTGTGTTGGATAGCGTCGTTACCCCCTGGACGAGGGCGCAGACCAGCGGAATGAGGAATGTCTCTCCCGAGGAGAAATTCAAGAGGTCTTGGTGGGAGGGGGTGGGGAGGTGGTCGGAGGACCAGTTGAGGAGAACCCTGGAAGCTTCGACTAGCGAGGCAATGTTCAGGTGAGCTGGGTGCAGAGGGGCAGTGGAAGAAGATCGTGATGAGGGGTGGGAGGGGGCCTCCTGATGGAGAGCAGGAGTGCCCGAACGTGAGGCAGCGGAGAGGTCCATAGTCCTGGGTAGGAAGGACGTTCCTGAGGCCCAAGGGAAGGCGGTTCGTGAGCGTTAAGGGGCTTTTTCACCAGATGCTAGTGGTGTTGAGAGTATGAGCAGAACGTAGGGGCAGGAAAAAAGAGGGCGCGGAGCATGTCTGTCCCGAAGGTCCTTTTTTTTTTTTTTTTTTTTTTTTTTTTTTTATCGTCATGTATTCTTTGTTTAGGTACAAGAACTCGCATGCAGCGCTAGCTATGGCGTAAACAAAACCTTAATCCCAAAACAAACATTAACAAAAGAAACCAAACCAGTGCCTCCAAAAACGCGAACAACCCATATCGCAAAGCAGCCTTAAAGCATAAATATAGGGAAACATTCAAAACTAACTATCATACCATTTAAACATAACCACGGAAAGCCCCCAAACAGATACCAAAACGTTCAAGGCACGGGTGGTGGCGAGGGGATGGTGGGGGGGAAGGAGTGGGGGAACCCCGAAGGGCGGGCATCTGAGGGGGAAAACCGGTAGCAGTGATCGAGATGTATTTCGCCAGGCCGTGAAGCAGGGCCGGCGTGTGCCAGAGTGGATCGTCCTCCCGAAGGCCGTCTACTCCCTGGAGGTGGGAGTTCCTGGCCTCGAGTTTGGCCGAGCAGTTCAGGATGGCGTGGTGGAACGTCTCGGGCTCCTCCTCACAGTAGGGGCAAGTGGTAGGGGCGTTGGGATCCTTCCAAGAAACGTGTGCTGCCAGGTAGCTTTTTCCTGATCTCATCTGATGGATACGCCCTGCCATGAACTTCCCAAGCCCCATAAAGGGGTGTGGGGTTAGAGTAGGCGTGTACATGTAGCGTGGGGGGGCGGGTATTGGGAAGACCACGTGTGGAGCAGGAGCTGCTTGCAGTCCCTCTTGAGTCCAAGGAAGGTAGGGTCGCCGGGGGCACCAGGCGGCAGGGCGGACGGCAGGAGATTCTCAGAGGCGGGAGGGGCCATGCGCAGATGACCAACTAGGTTGACTACCCTATGGGCTATCGCGTCAAGCGGCAAGTGGCGGCGGACTGGTGGCGAGGGTTCAGGAGTTTTCCAGTGGAGGGGCCTGTAGCCCGGGGTGAGGCCCACGGTGAGGAGCCGGTGGTCTTCCGCGGAGCGGAAGGTCGAAGTTGTTGGGAAGGTGCTGTGGAGCCTTGCCGTTGCCGGATTCCTTTCGGGAGGGAGGCATACGAGGCGAAGAGCCGCCAGGCGCTGACGGTGTTCAATTAGACACTGAATGGGAGGGAGCGCAGATTCACAAGGGAGAATCCCAGTGGGGGTATCACTAAAGCAGTTGGTAATCCATCGTTGAACCGTTCTCCAGAAAACAGCCAGACGGTCCATCATTGTAGCAGAAGGGGAGAATAGGTCGGCGCCGTATAAAAGTATGGGCGCGAGAAGGGAGGAGGCGAGACGGTGACAGAGGTAGGGCGCCAGGCCCTTGCCAGGGCCCGAGAGCCTTTTGACCATGGAGAAGGCCCCTTGGGCTAGGGCGAGCGGTTTGGAGAAGTGCGCGTTGTTTGACCACCTGAGGCTGCAGGCTGCAGGTTCGAACCAGTAGCCCAGCCATCTCACCACCCCAGAGGGTCGGAAGAGGAGGTCGTCGATCACGATAGGGAGTGTGCATGGCGGACCCTTTTGCCTCGGGGTCCTCCTATGGATCAGTTCCGTCTTAGGAATAGAGAAGCTCACCCCCAGCCTGCGACCCCTCTGGGTGAGAGCTTTGACCAAGTGCTGTAGGCGTTGGATATTCCTCCTATAGGAATTTGAAGCGACCGTGATTGCGAAGTCATCGACATAGGAGAGGATCAGGCCACGTGGGACTGGATCTGTCCCGAAGGTCCTTTTTTTTTTTTTTTTTTTTTTTTTTTTTTATCGTCATTTAATTCGTTGTTTAAGGTACAAGAATAATCGCATGCAGCGCTAGCTATGGCGTAAACAAAACCCCTTTGTATCCACCCCGGACCAGGAGAAAACCCGTACCCGCAGGACCCTCTGGTATGGGCCTAACCGCACACACTCCAAGGACGACCAACTCAGGTGCCCGGCCCGCAGGCCTCACGACTTGAACGCGAAGGGGTCTCGCCTAGAAGCCAGCCAAATGTCCAAGAAGATTCCTCCCTCGAAAGATACCCCTCCCACTAACTACACGTAGCCAACAGAAAGGAAACCAAACAAGCTAGGCAGGAAAGCATAGGGAAAAACTCCACCCGTAAACTGCAGCGACCACAAAAGAAAATAAACTCCCGCCCACCGAACCGCCAAAGTGCCGAATATAAAACCGCCCCCGAAGCGAGCGGCCGGCAAAAAGCCCGAAGGCTGATGCCCCCAACCAGCTGAGCCACGGATGTAGTGCAATACCATGACCCGCCAGCCGAAAACGGAGGGTCTCGGTGCTGGACCCAAGGAGTGGATGTATGGCAGAGGGGATGCCGCCCAGCAGTGAGGTGCCAGCTAACGAAGGGGGGTAGTAGGGTACCAGCCTGGGAGGGGAGGCAGTAGGGTGCGAGCCGACGCAATCGAAGTGAAAAATGGAGGGAGGGCCCAAGGCCCCAGGAGAAAACCCGACCGTGAAAACCGAACCGTTGCCGTTTTACCGCGTCTCTCGTGTAGTCCCTTGTTCTCCGAGAGATAGCGTCACTTAGTGGAAGGGATCCCACCGGCGGTAAGGAGGCGGAAGGGCGAGGGTAGGAAGGCAACCGTGTCTTGAGCCGAGCGACTAGGAGGGTATGGCCAAATCTCACCAGGAGACAGACCCCGAAGTTACTAGCCGAGGCGTTCCCCCTCGGGGATCGTGCAAGTGGGGAGAAAGACGTCCACCACTGCCAACGCCGACCGGAAACGAAGAGAGGAAGCCGACCGTGCCAAAACCAAGCGAATCCCCTAAGCGAGACAGGACTACTGGGCGAGCCCAGATAACTCCCCCATCAAGCGAACAGGAGATAAGCGAAGTAAAGGCGGGAGAGGCTGGAGGAGTTAACCGTACCCCTAGGCAGGAACCATCAAGGGGGCAGAGGGGAGAGGGGGTGGGCCACGATAGTTGACCGTGGTGTTGTCAAACTATGTGGCAGGAAAATAGGAGCGACGAAGCGTGTCTGTCCCGAAGGTCCCTGGACCCTCTATTTATACAGACTCCTCACCCAACCCTAACCCTGTGTGACTCATACTTTCACGTCACCATACTCTATGACTCACAACCGTGAGTCATGTGAGATCCTTAGTTGACTCATACGCGTCAACTGCGCAATATACCTAAACCAATCATAATCCTCATATCCAATCACGTGCGCTAAGTACGTCACATGTGTGAAACTCGTGACTCATAATATGAGTCACGTGCCAAAGTCATAACATCATATGACTCACAACAGTGAGTCATCTCATAACAATAACATTTATGACTCGCGACTGCGAGTCATGTGAAATCCTTATCCCGCCTTATCAATCCGCCTTGTCACAATCCGGTTTGTGACACAAAGCTATGTAGGAATTAAATTAATAATTTCTATTTCATAACTCCCTGACCGCAAACCATATAAGGCCACTCACATTAGTAAATAGCCGACCGAGGGATTTTCTATCAATTAGAGACGAGATAATCCAGCGCTATCAAACTTCGTCAGAAATTACCAATACTCGTTCAAGATTAGGTGTATATCGGACGTCTCCAATAGGAGTCCCTCTTAGAGTCAGGAGGTCCGTGGGGAACTACACTTAGATTGGAAGACTGGAGATGCTTGAGTCTTTCTATGATACTAGCATGTCAAGACTCATGCATACATATATTAATTATGCACAAGTTCCTGACAATGAACTTAGCTAGTTCTTGATCAAAAGGATGATTGGAATGATAGCTATTTGGACTACATTTACATACTTAGTCCATTCAAGCCTAGAGATCGGAAAGAGATCATTGGAAGATAGGACGCAATCTTCTCAAGATAAATATCTCGTCTCAATTAAAGGTTGAAGTGGTCTACGAACTTTCAGGGTCAAACGGTGCTCACACTGTTAGGCGGAAGCCGACTCTTATATATTTGTTGAGAGGACATAGGCCTGAATCTTTCGTAATAGACGGAGATTTGTCTAGGAAGGCTCGGTGTTGTTTTTTTCGTTTATGACTACTAAGAACTCGCTTTAAAGTGATAGAGAAAGTATTTTTAAAAAGATTCGTAGGTAAAACAATGTTATATTGTTAAGGTCTCTTCTCCGTTGCTTGTTTCTTTTCTAAAAGCTTGGGAGGCACTTCGATATTTATATGCCACGTCTGAGTTTTGGCGGACAACTTCTATCACTCCTATAGCAAAGTATCTTCCCCAAAATCATACGGTACGTCTCCTAATCTTAACAAGTGCGAACACCGTTTGACCCTGAATTCTTGCACACCATCTTCGTGCTCATAAATTCTTTTCCGTCTTATCGTAGGATGCGTTATTATCCTTGAACGACCGGTCTTCGATTTATAGAGCCAAATAGACTTCTGTCTGAAACTGCAGTCATCTTGACTATCGTTCCAGTAGTCCCTTCCGATTTCACATAGTGGCCAGCGTATGTGTCTGGCACCTATGCATGATGCAGGCTTCGTAGACGGTGCGCCAACACACGTATGTCTACCGCCTATTAGGTCTTCTGAGTCTGAGCAGCTTCCCTGTTAGGCGGAAGCCGACTCTAAATAACTGTCAAGAAGACTTAGGCCTGAATCTTTTGTAATAGACGGAGATTTGTCTAGGAAGGCTCGGTGTCGTTCTTTCATTGATTACTACTAAGAACACGCTTAATTGATAAGGGAAATAATTTTATAAAGATTCGTAGATAAAACAATGTTTTATTGTTAAGGTCTCTTCTCCGTTGCTTGATAATGTCTAAAAGCTTAGGAGGCACTTCCATATTTATATCCCGCGTCTGAGTGTTCGCGGACTACTTCTAATCCTCCTATAACTAAGTACCTTTCCCAAGATTGTACGCTAATGTCTCATAGTCTTAACAAGTGCGAACACCGTTTGACCCTGAATTCTTTCACACCATCTTCGTACTCATAAAATCTTTTCCGTCTAATCGTAAGATGCGTGCTTATCCTCGAATGACTGGTCTTCGATTTATAGAGACGAGTAGACTTATATTTGAAACTTCAGTCGACTTGACTATCGTCCCAGTAGTCTCTTCCGATTTCACATAGTGGCCAGCGTATGCGTCGGGTACCTATGCATAATGCAGGCTGCATAGACGGTGTGCCAACACTCATAGTCTACCGCCTATTAGGTCTTCTGAGTCTGAGCAGCTTCCCCTCGGTCCGCCTCGCCTCAAAGAGAATCACCTCTCGAGGGATCCTGTTTCCAGGACCAACCAACATACAGCGGCCTTCAGATAGGTATTGGTGTCATATCTATCTCCTATGGCCTCTGGGGCTCTGTAGGAGTAGTTGCGGATTCTCGAACTGAAAACGTCCCGTCACTTTCGGCCCGTAGTTAGGATGCCTAACTTTGAAGCCTAATAACTCAATGCGCCTCCCACAGACTTCCTCTGTTCTACTTCTCAGAGGTACCCCGAGGTGCCCTCATATATATCCTGCGAACAGATTCCGGTCAGACGGACGGCAGTGACGTATATGGTGTTATGAAGCAAGCTTCATTGAGTTGACATTATAGTCATGGGACGCAACTCTTCGAAATCTCGCTAAGGACGTGCGGGCCCCAGAGCGGGGCCAGAGGGGGGTGTTAGACTCTCGATAAATGAGGGTCTGTGGGCAGTTACCCTATCGAGAGGTCTGTGCATTTTCTTAATGCCTAACATTCCCCTCGGTCCGCCTCGCCTCAAAGAGAATCACCTCTCGAGGGATCCTGTCTCCAGGACCAACCAACATACAGCGGCCTTCAGATAGGTATTGGTGTCATATGTATCCCCTATGGCCTCTGGGGCACTGTAGGAGTAGTTGCGGGTTTTCGAACCGAAAACGTCCTGTTACTTTCGGCCTGTAGTTAGGATGCCTAACTTTGAAGCCTAGTAACTCAATGCGCCTCCCACGGATTTCCTCCGTTCCACTTCTCAGAGGTACCCATTTTTTCTTCTTTTTTTTTTTTTTTTTTATATCTTGTATTCATTGTTTAAGATACAAGAACCTGCATGTAGCGCTAGCTATGGCAAAAACAAAACCTGTAAACACGCGCGTCCCTCCTCCGTCTGAGGCAAAAACCAAGAACCCCAAGCCCCTCTGGTATGGAGCCAACCACATATCTCGCCCAGAGTCAAGCCCCTCCTACAGCCCAGACGAACTAAGCCCCAAAAGAAACCCAAAACAGGAAAAGCAGGAAGCCCAAGGAAAAATCTCCCCAGAAATCTCAGCCCGAAGGCACAAAAGAAAGCCTAACTCATACCCACCGGGAAGTGCCCATAGCACGGCCGGCTGCCAAAAGGCTAACCCCAGATTGGGCCCAAGAGAGGACCAGGTGTACCGATAAATGGCGCGACCCCCACCGAGGGGGAAACTTGACGAGGATGGAACCCGACCGACCGGAGACAGTGCAATACCAGTCGGAGGGAAGGAGGCCAGGGCTGAGGCCCCCCAGAGAGAGGTAGCAGTAAGGTGCAAGCTTAAGAGAGCAGTAGGGTGCTAGCCGAGAAGGGTGGCAGTAGGATGCTGTCCGAGGGAGGTAGTAGGATACCAGCTGAACGAGCTGAGGGAGGGAGAGGGAGGGGTAGACCCAGATGCCGAAACAACTATCGGAAACGTGTTCGTGTCTTAACTAGGCGGTCTCCATTAATCCCCAGTGCCCACAGTAGACGAAACCACTGAAAGGGAAGAGAGGAGGAGAGAGGCGAATTCGACCGCAGCCTGTTGAGAAAACCAACCACCAACTCCCGACCATGGGACTAACCCGTACCCACTAGCGGGATAAAACCTGGACCTAGCAGAGGGACTGACCTGAACCGACCAGAGGAAAGAGGAAGGAATCCAATGTAATTGCGTACCGCAAACCGTATTCCCAGCCGTCTGTTGTACGGAAAGAAGGAGGAACCTGACCGTGCTGATGCTAAGCGAGGCTAAAGCAAAAGCGGGGAAGGAGAGGAAACTAGTGAGGAAAACGCCAGAAAGCAGTAAGGAGGGGTCTCATGAGGGTAGACCTCAAGAGAGAAAGCAGGAGAGAAGTTTTGCCGTTGCAAAAAGATAAAAGATGATGGCCTAGTCCCCCCCATAGGGGGAGGACCAGACGCGAAAAGTGGTGAGAATTCCTTGGTGTTGAGATTTCAATCACCGGAGGTGTAGCGGAGACGGTCGTTGTCTCAGAGGTACCCAGAGGTGCCCTCTTATATATACTGCAAACAGCTTCTGGTCGGATGGACGGCAGCGACGTATATGGTGTTATGAATCAGGCTTCATTGAGTTGACATTATAGTCATGGGACGCAACTATTCGAAATCTCGCTAAGGACGTGCGGGCCCCAGAGCGGGGCCGGAGGGGGATGTTAGGCTTCGATAAATGAGGATCTGTGAGCAGTTACCCTACCGAGAGGTCTGTGCATTTTCTTTATGCCTAACACACACTTAGTAGAAACTAAAGTAAAAAGCTCCTCGGTACCAGTTAGTATAAGGATACTAAGTACTGGTAAATAAGTATAAATGACTTTAAGGTCTCCGGGTTAGTTGGAGGAATCAAGAAACAGAGAAGAGACCTTAACAATATAATAAGTTTGCAATTACGAATCTTTATTCTTTTATTCTTTACTACTTTACGAGTCTTCCTAGACAATCTCCGATCAAAGATTCAGGCCCTTGTCTGACTGATAAGATTGACTTCGGCTACCGCCTAACATGTTCATACACATGACTTAGACTTTAGGTCATTAGTGTTATATTATATAGAAATTATTATGATATATAGATAGAAGTAAGCCTTCTAGAGTTTACTTAGATTTTACATATATGACCTATTTAGTGGTATTGGAGACTATATGCATGACCTGGGAAGAGGTTATGAGGACAAACAATTCTGTAGTTAAATGGGACGCAGTCATAATCTATATGGCATTTAGATTTGTGGGTTGGTTTTAAGAAAGTCCATATAAGATGATAGGTTTGGCCTTTGAGATAGATTTTCATGCAACCACCTAAGTTATTTCCTAACATATATTTTTAAGAATATTACTTCATATTTATGACTCATATATCTCTATTACCAGAAAACTACAATTGTTATATTGAATGATAGTTGTTTTTGAAGTACTATAAACTCTCAATAAATCCACTATCAGGGATTGGGAACTTGGCACGCTAGCAGGAGGGTGTGTACAATATGTTAAGAGGATGAGTGATCATCCATGAAGCTGAAATTAAGAAGAATGCACAGACAATATCAAGTTCGTTAAGTGACTCTTTATGCTCTAGAGAACTATAATAGGTTTAGCCTTTCTCATATTGAAATGACTCAACAGCAGCGAGGAAGAGAGGTAAAAACTTAGATATTGTAAAATGAGTCAGTTAAAGATACCGTAGTTAAAAAGGAGAAAACAAAAGTGAAAGAGAATGTATGTTGGAAATTGTTGCACCTCAAGAGAATGCCATCAATTCGAAGTCCAAAAAGGTACTAGGGACCAAAGGGGAAGGCTATTGCAGAACGTCAATTAAGTCAGAAAGATTTGAAACCAATCATCTATCCTAAGAGAACATATAGTCGAAATCAGAGACTCCGAATGCTTACCTTTCTTGAAAATCACCGAATCTCAATACCTAATCCAACCCAATTCAGAAAACCAACCCAGTAAGAAGTATTCAATTTCTACTACATTCTACATCGAATAATAAGTAATTGAGTACAGAGGAAAGAAGAGATTGAGGAAATTGGTAGGGGGTGACAAAGGGTACAGGAGAAATGGAAGAGGTATATACAGCGCGTCCTATGGCATGAGTTAGAAGATTAATTATATAAATACTTCATAGAACAGCGGAATGCAGAAAGAATAGTAAGATTGGAGTGGTTTCGCATACAATTCCAATTCCGATTTCATGAGATATATCTAAATGTGAATTTAGATAGATTCCAGTTCAGCAACGGTTGGTTCTATTGGTTCCTAGGTGGTATTAATATTACCCTACAATTAATTACCAAAAAAGCTTCAAAGATATCAGAGGATTACAAAACTTTTGTTATCAACTAGCTATGGTTCAATTGGTGGAATTCATAGCCAAATGTAGCAAACTTTTAGGGTGTTACTATCAAGCATCCAGTCAGTTAATACAAATTGTCAAATATTTTCAATCTTGATGAAACGGCAATCCCATTTGAATACCTGAATGGTGTCACGGATGTGACAGGTAGCTCAGGATTTCGCACATGACTTGATTAGGAGTCATGGGTCTTGCGCATATGACTCGCTTGAGTCATATGACTTGTTTATGTTATGATTTGTTATGTTTCACACATGACTCAATTATGAGTCATGGGTCTCGCGCGTATGACTCATTTGGGTCACATGACTTTGGTAAGGCTTTTCACAAGGCTCACACTTGTGAGTCATCAGGGTTAGGGTTGGCGGAAGAGCACTATATAAGGAGGTCGATACGACCGAAGAAGATAGGCTCTTCACGCTTTGTTCTAAGTAATTTCCTTACTTCTATCTTCGCTCCGCCTCGGTAGCGTTCCTTTCGCACCACGATGGTCCTTCGATGTCTTTGATTCTGGGGGAGATATCTGAGTTCGCTCAGTAGTTCCTGGGGTCTTTGGTGTTGAGGTTGTTGTGTGGAGGAGCGTCGTGGTTACTTGTTTTCGCCTCCTCGTCGTTGTTTGATTCTCACGATGATTTCGCTTCGAGCGTTTTCACCTTTGGCGTCTACGAGCCCTCCCTCTGTAAAAAGTCTTCGGCTTCTCTGTCTATTGTCTACTCGCAGAGTTTCGCGTTCGGGGGTTGGGGGATTTGAACATTGCTGTGGGGGGAAACACCCGTGTCGTTCTTTGGGCCAGCTCATGTTTCTTGTTGGGTTTTAACGGAGTCCTTAGTGTTCACGATACAAAACGCCCTTGGGTTAGATTGATGACCTTCCCAAGTATCAACACGTCGTACCGATCGCATCATTCCTTAAGGGACGGGGGCCTCGCCGGCCCCGCCCTTCCTCTATCGTATCTACGGTCGGAACCTTACGATGTTGTTTATCACCGTTCCCTTGGAGTTTACGTCCTTGTGGCATTTACGGTGGTTCGATCAGGTGTCACCTCCTCGCCTCTACGTGGGGATGGCTTTGACCCTGAAAACATTTGCCTCCTGGCGCGGATGAACCTCTGCCCGGGGTGGTGTGGGGCGATTGGTTGCCGGGCCACGCTTGGTCTAGTGCAGGGGTCGGTGTGGTTACGGATGGTGGTTGGCGGTCACACCCATTGCAAGTGGGGCCTACCTTCTGTTTGTCTCGTTTCCTATCCTGGTACCCGCCCTCTCTGAAGCGTCAGTTTGGGCACCGTTCGTCAGTCTACGGTGCGGCCCCTTTGGGGCCCACATTGGGGGGCCTCCGGGTTCCCTGGTTTCCCTCTCGGCTTGCTTGGATTTCGGTTCGGGCGGGCTGGGACTGTGGCCGGCGTCTTTGGATGCTGGCGCGTATGTTGTGGCCCCGGGTTCGTCCTGGCGGCCCCCCTCGGCTACACGGTGTTGGGGGATTGGGGCTCTGTTGTTGTGGCCAAGATCAGTGGCTGCATGACGGGGTCAGGTATCGGCTGTCCTGTGGCTGTCGGGCGGTTGAGCTGCCTGAGGGGCGGAGGGGGCTGGATGGGAACTGCGGTGCCTGGTGTGTGGGGCTTGGGGGGGGCTGACTTGGCGGGGAGAGGCGCCTGCGAGCACCGGTCGGGCCTGCGTCAGGTTGGGCGAGGTCTAATTAAGTGTTTCCAGACGGCTCGGGCTGTTAAGGTTAAGCTGCTGAGTGCTGCAAAGCTTCCTGACGGACCGGCTGGCTGACGGCCACCTGTGCGGATAGTGGGTTGCGACCTCTGGGTTGGACTTGTTTGGGTCTTGCGTGCTGGGTTCTGTGGAGCTTGTTTGGTTTCTTTGGTTTGGTTGCGGGTACGGCGGGCGGGGGCATGGCACCACGGGTAGGAGATAGGCCCTACTGACCTTTTCGGTCTGTCACCACCTCTATGTATTTCCTTTGTTTATGTTTGGTTTTGGGGTTACGGGCAGCGGGTACAGATCCTCCTCACCATTACGCTCTTCGGAGGCACTTGGCAAAGTGGGTTCATAGGGTCGACGGCCTGGCATGCGGATGCGAGTTGTGGACATGTTGGTCACGACCTCTCTGCCTTGGTGCCGCCTGTGTTGATAGATTGTTGTTGGTTTTCTACTGTGGAGGAGGGATTGCGGGACGGTATTCAGACCGGGCGGTAGTGGAATTTTGTTTTTTGTACGGGGAACTTGCCTTTGTCGGACACCCTTTCGGCTTGGGGCTTCGGCCTGGGTCTTGCCTGTCGCCTGTTTATCTTGGTATTCGTGGGTTTGCCCCTCGTACTCCTTGTTCAGGAATGATGCGGACTTGCTACAAGGGCTGCGGTTGATTCCATACCAGAGGAATTTCGGATGCGGGGGCGAGGAGGACTTTCTTTACCGTTGATGGCTTTTGTAGTTAGTGTTCGTGTTGTGGGCATGGCGCGGGCATGTTTGAGTTACGGGGCTGGAGGTTTGGATTGTTCGTAGTTAGTGGTAGTTCCGGTTTGCGTTAACCTCGTGCCGGCGGGGACTTGTCGTATGCCGGAGTCGGCGGTACAAGTATAAATAAATTAGATTGAATGTTCTAAGTAATTTCCTTACTTCTATCTTCGCTCCGCCTCGGTAGCGTTCCTTCGCGCCCACGATAGCTTTCTGATCCTCGGATTCTGGGGGAGATATCTGAGTTCGCTCAGTAGTTCCTGGGGTCTTTGGTGTTGAGGTTGTCGTGTGGTGGAGCGTCGTGGTTACTTGTTTTCGCCTCCTCGTTGTTGTTTGATTCTCACGATGATTTCGCTTCGAGCCTTCTCACCTTTGGCGTCTACGAGCCCTCCTTCGGTAAAAAGACTTCGGCTTCTCTGTCTGTTGTTTACTCGCAGAGTTTCGCGTTCGGGGGATGGGGGATTTGAACATTGCTGTGGGGGGAAACACCCGTGTCGTTCTTTGGGCCAGCTCATGTTTCTTGTTGGGTTTTAACAGAGTCCTTAGTACTTGCGATACAAAACGCCCTTGGGTTAGACTGATGACCTGCCCAAGTATCAACATGTCGTACCGATCGCATCATCCCTTAAGGGACGGGGGCCTCGCCGGCCCCGCCCTTCGTCTATCGTATCTACGGTCGGAATCCTACGATGTTGTTTATCACCGTTCCCTTGGAGTTTACGTCCTTGTGGCATTTACGGTGGTTCAGTCAGGCGTCACCTCTCCGCTTCTATGTGGGGATGGCTTTGACCCTGAAATCTCTTACCTCCTGGTGCGGGTGAACTTCTGCCCGGGTGGTGTGGGGCGATTGGTTGCCGGGCCACGCTTGGCCTAGTGCAAGGGTCGGTGTGGTTATGGATGGTGGTTGGCGGTCACACCCATTGCAAGTGGGGCCTACCTTCTGTTTGTCTCGTTTCCTATCCTGGTACCCGCCCTCTCTGAAGCGTCAGTTTTGGGCACCTTTCGTCAGTCTACGGTGCGGCCCTTTGGGGCCCACGTTGGGGGGCCTTCGGGTTCCCTATTTTTTCTGTCTCGGCCTCACCAGACTTTGGTTCGGGCGGGGTGGGGCTGTGGCCGGTGCTCTTGGGTGCTGGCCCGTATGATTGTGGCCCCGGGTTCGTCCTGGTGGCCCCCCTCGGCTGTCGGTGCTGGGGGAGGGGGGCTCTGCTGGTGTGGCCAAGATCAGTGGCTGCCTGGTGGGGTCAGGTATTGGCTGTCCTGTGGCTGTCGGGCGGTTGATCTGCCTGAGGGGCTGAGGGGGCTGGATGGGAGCTGCGGTGCCTGGTGTGTGGGGCTTGGGGGGGGCTGACTTGGCGGGGAGAGACACCTGCGAGCACCGGTCGGGCCTGCGTCAGGTTGGGCGAGGTCTAATTAAGTGTTTCCGGACGGCTTGGGCTGTTAAGGTTAAGCTGCTGAGTGCTGCAAAGCTTCCTGACGGACCGGCTGGCTGATGGCCACCTGTGCGGATAGTGGGTTGTGACCTCTGGGTTGGACTTGTTTGGGTCTTGCGTGCTGGGTTCTGTGGAGCTTGTTTGGTTTCTTTGGTCTGGTTGCGGGTTTGGCTGGCGGAGGCATGGCACCACGGGTAGGAGATAGGCCCTACTGACCTTACCGGTCTGTCACCACCTCTATGTATTTCCTTTGTTTATGGTTTTGTTTTGGGGTTACGGGTAACAGGTACAGGTCCTCCTCACCATTACGCTCCTCGGAGGCACTTGGCAAAGTGGGTTCATAGGGTCGACGGCCTGGCGTGCGGATGCGAGTTGCGGACAAGTTGGTCGTAACCTCTCTGCCATTGCGCCACCCGTGTTGATAAATTGTTGTTGGTTTTTATTGTGGAGGAGGGCTTGCGGGACGGTATTCAGACCGGGCGGTAGTGGAATTTTGTTTTTTGTACGGGGAACTTGCCTTTGTCGGACACCCTTTCGGCTTTGGGGCTTCGGCCTGGGTCCTGCCTGTCGCCTGTTTATCTTGGTATTCGTGGGTTTGCCCCTCGTACTCCTTGTTCAGGAATGATGCGGACTCGCTACAAGGGCTGCGGTTGGTGCCATACCAGAGGTACTTCGGATGCGGGGGCGGGGAGGACTTTCTTTACCGTTGATGGCTTTTGTATTTAGTGTTCGTGTTGTGGGCATGGCGCGGGCATGTTTGAGGTACGGGGTCGGAGGTTTGGTTTGTTCGTAGTTAGTGGTAGTTCCGGTTCGCGTTAACCCTGTGCCGGCGGGGACTTGTCGTATGCCGGAGTCGGCGGTACAAGTATAAATAAATTAGATTGAATGTTCTAAGTAATTTCCTTACTTCTATCTTCGCTCCGCCTCGGTAGCGAGCTTCAACCTCACGCAACGCATTTCGCCTCGCTCACGATAACTTCATCGATCTACATCGTTTCCATCTTCGTTTGTCGGGCGGTTGGGTGATAGAATAGTTGTTCTCGCTTGAGAAGGTGTTCCAGAGGGAGATATCCGTGGTTGATCCCGGTAGTCTCTGGACACAGGCTTGAGTGAGGATGGCGACTTCGTCTGCCTCCTCCTCCACGGACTCTGTCCCCAACTCGCGGATGTCGTCTCCCGTTCGGATCGACTCCAACCCTTCCTCCTCGCTTGAGACGGCTCGCGTCGCCTTGTCTCTCGCGCCCGTTTCTGAGGCTGTCCGTGGCCTCATCCCTACAACTACACGGTCGTACGCTGCGCCTGGCGGGGATTACAGTTTTTTGTCCTTCGCCCATGAACATGGCTGCCCCAACGCGGTAAACCCGACGTTGGATGATTTGGTGAGGGGGTCGGTTGCCACAACCGCCCCTGTCACGATGAAAGAGGTGGAGTTTTTTGTGAAAGGTTGCCTGTCTGGGAAGGGTTGTCCAGCCACATATGGCTTGGACAACGCCTCTACCACGGGCCTCTTCAATCGGTTCAACTCCGATCACGGTTCGGTGTACACACCGACCGTGCCCACCCCCTCTCCCCCACCGACTCACAGGTTGTCATCCCGGAGTCGTCCCTCCTCCCGCCGGCCAAGCAAGGCTCGACCACTGCCACGGTTGAGGCCAGCTCATGGTCCACCTCTCCCTCCGCCCATCGAGCGGCGTTCGATAGGATTGTGGCTCGGGATCGCGCTAAGCGAGCCTCCACTGCCTCCACCCCCTCGTTTTTGTCCGGGCTGTCTTCTGGCGAAAAAGCCCTCTACACCACTGGGAAGTTCAAGCTGGACGACCCTGCCGACGAGGACTATGCCCCCCCGGCAAAGGGAACGCTGCGCCGTGCCCGCTCCTCGTCCCCCCGCAAACGCGCCGCCCCGGCCCCCAGTCCCTTCTTTGAGCCCCGGTTCATGAAGGCGATTGACGTCGACGAAGGTCGGAAGAAACAGATCGTCCCGGATGAGGAGTTTTCCCATGTCCTGGACACCCACCGGAAGCGCCTGGCCCCCCCCGTGCTAGTTCCTTCCACTATTGAGGATTCCCCCCCCTCGTCCCCCCCTTTGCTGATCACCCAGGAAGTGGTGCCATCGGCGGAGGTAATTGTTCGGGACACCCCCATGGCTCTGGAGGAAGGAAAGAACTCGGAAGCGACCGGTCTGGGCGACAGCATTCACGCCCCCAGTCTTCCGGGTACGCCTGTCCCTGGCTCGTCCCCTCCTGACTACGATTCTCTGCCCCCTACGTCGCCTGGGGGTATTTTGGAAGGGTCACTGGGTATCCCCCGGAGCACGGGCACTCCCTTGGAGGTGCCGCTACCGGAAACCCAGCCAGAGGATGCTGACGCTGCCATGGCTAGGGCAGACCAGATCATGGCCGAAGTGGATGAGATGATGGCGGCTGGTAAGTCCCCCTCCCCCGCTCCCAGGTCTGGCAGTATTGTGGGGTCCATGTTGGAGGGCCTTGAGGATATCCGGTCTGGGAACACCCAGCCCCTCTTGTCACCTCTTCCCAGCATAGAGGGATCCGAGGAACCTGACACTGTGGAGGACGTCCGGACTTGGATGAAGGATGAGATCGTGGAAACGGTCCCCATTATGTGGGTGGGACGTCGGTTTCATCGCTTGGAAAATGCGGTCCGGACCCTGACGGAGATAGTTGGCCGGCAGGAGGAGGAGATTGCCACCCTGAAAGGTAGGTTGGCCCCCCGCCGTCGTTCCCCCTCTGTGACTCCTGAGTCCTCAGGGACTACCCCCATCCCCCGCTCCTCATCAGAGGGGTCTACTGAAGTCCCTACCAAGGGCCAGGGTGCTGCTCCAACGGCCCCTGCTACTAAAGCGTCCTTCGTGGACATGGTGAAGAAGATGGCATACGTGCCCAAACCCGCCGTTCCGCTAAAGGACAAGACAGTTCCGGTCCGGCCCACTTCGGCAGCCTCCTCCCACAGCACCAGCAGTGGCAGCTCTTCCAGTGATGGGGGGGTAGTCCTGAAGGTGAAAAAAGCTGCGGAGGGGAAGAGGGTAAGCTTTGACGATGAGGAGGAGAAGGAGGAGGGAAAGAAGAGGGAGAGGAAGAGAGGCAGGCGTCTGAGTGGTGCTGCCAGAAGGAGGAGAAAGATGGCGGCTCAGGCCGGCCAGGAGATATCGGCGACCCCGGCCAAGACTCAGGGGAAGACTGCTACTGACGGACAGGCTACACCCCCCGCTGCTGCCGCCCCAGTACCCACGGTGCAAACCCTTTCATCGGGGCCAGGTGCCATCAGGAGGATCTACAACGTGGTGCCAAACCTGATCCCTCGCGACGGCCCTCCTCGCAGCGCCAGTCAGCAGGGGCCACCACCAAAGCCGGCTCCACCCCAGTCCTCGCCTACCCCGGATGCTAGGGGAGGCACATTACAATGCGGTTCGCCACCCGCAAGGAAGTGGCTTTGCCGGAGGGGGTGACGATCGAGGCCATCCGGAATCGTATCAACATCGTCCTGTCCAACTCACCGAAGATTAGGGGTGTCAGCCCTTACGTTCGGGCTGGGCATATCCGGAACGAGATTGGGTGTATCTTTCTCACCCTCGCGGCGCACTCGGCCGCTGAACTTGGGGACCGACTCGACAAGGCCCGGCTGGCGCTGTTAAGGAGTTTCACTCCCGGAATTTGTGTTCCAAAAAGATGTGAAGAAGGTGAAAATCATGGTGACGGGTGTCCCCCTTTCGGACACTGGCCGTGGCTCCATCTGGAAGGTTGACGGGTGGATTGGGGAGCAGGCCTCGGATGGCTTGCGCACTGACTTGGAGCTAGGTAATCCCGGCATAGTCACTGTGTCCCGCCCCGACATCATGGGGTCCATTCATGCCATGAGGCAAGCTAACGCCGTGTCTTGCGGTATTCGCTTTGTGGTGGAAGAGAATGAGGCGGCCAAGGCTGCTTTGGAGGCTGGGAGGATCTGGCTTCGGGGGGGTACCCGGAATGTTAGGGTGTTCACTGAGCACCGGACGGCTAAGGTTTGTGGTAAGTGTCTGCAGGTGGGCCACTTTCAGGCCACCTGTGCCCTTCCTTCCCGGTGTCGGTTTTGTTACGGGGAGCACCTGTCCCGGGAGCACATGTGTAGGGCTCTAGGGTGCCCCGGAGGCGTGGGGGAGGCATGTGGGCACACCCGCAGGATGTGTTGGTTGTGCGACAGGACCGATCACTTTGCTGGGTACGAAAGGTGTCCTGCCTTGAGGACTGACTTTAGGACTCCCGTGTCCTCCCCACCCGCGACAGCAACGGCCGCTGCTGCAGCCTCGCCATCCGAGGTACCCGATGCTACGGATAAGGGACCTGAGAGGAGAAGACGGCCACGACGCCGGAGCAGGGGAAGGTCACCAACTCCCCGGGTGGTGGAGGTGAGTAGTGATGAGGAAGAGGAGGCTGTTCCGCAGGAGAAGTCTGCCAAGGCTAAGGGTAAGGAGCCTGAACGACCCCCCCCTTCCCCCTCCCCCAAGCGTGGTATTTTGAAGAAGAAGAAACCTGTTCCCAAGAAGGGCGACGCCATGTGGTTCGCCTTGGACTCTGAGGGGTTCTTAAGTGACTCTGGCCCCTGTGGCCCGAGCGGATCTGTTGAGGCCACCTTTTAATGCGTATCACGGCGATAGCGTTAAATGTGGGGAGGAGTGGCAGGAATCGGGCGCTGGCGTTTGATTTGTTTTCTTTTGTTGATTTGTTTTTTGTTTTGGAACCTCCGGTTGATTCGGAGGGACAGCATGTGCCGGTAGAAGTTGATGGTTGGGATTTGTTTTCCTTTGTTGTTGGATCGGGGGTGGAGGTGTTTGTTCGCTCGCATTTGTGTGGGCTGTTTGATGTGGTTGGGCATAAGGGTGCTTGTGCCCAGGTTGGGTTTTGGGAGAAGGGTGAGAAGAAGGTGCTCGCAGGCGTCTACATCCCACCTACACACACCAAGGCCGAATATCAGTCAGGGCTGAGGGACGTCGGGGAACCGGATATCGCGTTTGGTGATTTTAATGCCAGGCATCGAGACTGGGACCCATGGGCGGAGGTGGCCAGACAGGAACACTGCGGACGATGGTTGCGGGAATGGATGGCACCTCGGTTGCTGAACATGGCTCAGCCTGACCGACCGACGTTCCGCGACATATCAATGATAGACCTCTGCTTGTACCGACGGCCGTACCTACAGCACAAGTACCTTGATGTGGTGGGCTGCGAGCATGCCGCCCAGACTATTCGACTCCATGTGGACCTACCTGACAATCTCATGAGAAGGAGGCCTGCTTGGAAGAAGGCGGTGTGGGGAAGGTTGGGAAAAAGCTGGACACCCTGAAAGAGGTGGATGATGAGCAGTTGTGGGGAGGAGTGAGAAGTGTGGTGGACGCACTCCCACGGGCTTCCGTTGGCAGAAGTCGGTGCGAGTGGTGGACGCCTGAGTTGGAAAGGATGAGATTGGATGTGGCCCGGCTGAAGAGATACTCCAAGCGCACGGCGGAGCGGACGGAGGACTTTAGGCTGGCAAGGTGTGTCTACCGGGCTTGCCTGTTGAGGGCTCGTTTCGACCACATTAGGACCAAGCTGGCGGAAAGCAAGGACCCCGACATCTTCAGGCTGGCAAGAAAGTTGGAAGCCAAGCGCACGCTGCCCTCGATGGTGCGGTCCGACGGCTCATTGGCTACCACGCACGCCGAGATCAGCGACCTGATTGCACAACAGCTTGATCCTGGTGATCCCGCCCGGTGGACTGAAAGTGTGGTTGAGATGGACAGTGCCCAAGAAATGGAAACGGCGCTGGCAAGATCTCCCACGAACACGGGCCCCGGCGAAGATGATATCGGCTATCCCTTCCTAAGGTTTTGGAAGAGGAGGGATGCCACGACACTGCGACGCCTCGTTGACTGTGGGCTGCGACATGACATTCCGGACTGGCATAGGGCCGAGGTAGTGCTCATACCCAAGCTCGACAAGCCGCGGTATGATGTGGTCAAGTCATGGCGCATGATACACCTACTCCCGACCACGGCTAAGGTGGCGGAGAGGGTGGTGTTACTCCGGCTGGCCGCTTGTCTAGACCTCGGCGAGACACAGTTTGGCTCCCGTAGGAGGCGGGGTGTCCATGATGCCATGGCGGTCGTTCAGGAATTCCTCCGCCATAATGAGGGGTACAAGCGTCTGATTCTGTCAATGGACGTGGAGGGAGGGTTTGACAACATTGACATCAACCTCCTGTCAGATTTCCTGGTGGCCCGGGGGTGCCCTCCCAACCTGTGTCAATGGGTTCGGAGGTGGACAGGTTGTCGGTCTATTCGCTTCCGGTTCAATGGGTGTGTTTCCCCCGGTATACCATGTTAGCAAGGGGGTTCCCCAGGGGTCACCGCTTTCCCCCTTTCTGTTCGGTGCTTACGTGGCCGACATTTTCACACCACGGATGCGTTACTCCCCGGGTGTCCGGCATTTGGTGGCCTCATATGTGGATGACGGGGTTATCATGGTTGCGGCTGACTCTTTTGATGCTGCCCGATACCATGCTGGGGAATTGTTGCGGATTGCGACCGTGTTGCGCGAGACAGGGGAATGGGGTTTAGTGCGTTGAAGACGCAGTGGATTGGGTTTGGTGATAGGGCGTGGGAAGGAATGGAGTTGTTGGGAGAAATGGTGTTGCCATCTGAGGACCTGCGGGTTCTTGGATATAGGTTCAATGTATTTCTTAACTTTTCTTCTCATGTACGTTATTGGTTGGATAGGGGGTTGGGTGTGAGGAGGAGGATTGCGGCGCTGGGAAGGAGGTTTGGGAGTGTTGGGGGGTTGGGGGCGTGGGAGACTTACCGTTTGGTGCAGGCAGCCTACCTTCCGACCGTCTACTACGGACTTGAGTTTGTAACCGACTACCCGTCGTATGTGAAGCAGATTCAGGTCCACGTCAACGATTGCCTCCGCTCAGTGTTCCGGACTCCATGAAGCTGGCCAACAACATTTTGCTTGCCGAATACGGGGTCACGCCTGTCGCTATTCAGGGCAGGTACCTACAACGCGGAGGTGCTACAGCCGGTTCATCAATTACCGGTATTGCGAGGATCATCCTTGGTTCGGGCAGATCAGGCTGGACTGGAAGGAGGAGGGTATGGTGGCCCACCGACAGCATTCGGACAGGTGCTTTCCTACCGTCCCACGGTTACGATCGGGAAAGGGAAGGAAACCATGGCCCTCAGACACGCCGGGGAAGTCAAGGAGCTCAGTGGCGGCTCGGATCTGGTGGTGTACACTGACGGGTCCAAGATGGCCGAGGGTGCTGGTGTCGCTTGGGCCGCGTTCGCAACGGGGGCTTCACTTAGGATAGGGGGGTGTTCGGTGCCACTGTCCTGGAGCATCGTCGAATGCGAACTGTTTGCCGTTGTCTGTGCCTTGCGGGAGGTCAGTGGTTTGTGTGAGGGACGGGGAGTACATGTGTTTCTGGATTGCGTCCCCGCCCTGCTTCTGATTGAGAACATGTTGCCCGAGGGGGACTCGGCTGAGATGTGGGAAGTCATGGCACCTTTGATGGAGGCTGTACGCCCGCGCTTTGGCTGGGTTCCGGGACACATGGGCATCCAGGGCAACGAGCTGGTCGACAGGAAGGCCAAGGAGAGTACACGCCTGCCGCTGCAGCAGCCATTCCGGTGGGAAGGGGTAAGCTTTGGTATAGGGCACGCTGCGTTGGCCCGTGAGTTGAGAAAAGAGGAGTGGGAGGCCTGGCATGTCAATGAAGGCCATGGGTACTATGCTCGTGGACCTAAGGCTCCCAGACACCTTCGCGGGCTGACAAGGATGGATTCCTATGTGTTGACTAGGATTCGCAGTGGTACCGGCCTGGCCTGGTCTGCATGACGATTGTGAGGGACGTGAGGAGAGGCATCATTGGACTTCTTGCCCACGGTACAGTTGGAAACGACCGGCTATGGAGGACTTGTTCAAGGACTCGGCAGTCGCGGGATGGAAGGACTGGTGGTTGGAACACGGGTGGCTGGGACTGGGGATCCCCCGTCATATTAAGGAGGTGGACGGGGAGTTGGTGGTCGCAGAAACCCGTTTGATGGTACACTGACGGTGGAGAGGGACGGGAGGCGAGTGTGCATAGGGACGCCTGATACTTGTTTGCGGTGCGAAAAGAAACATCCTGGGGGGAGTGCGTGCTTCCGAGTAAGCATCTTCCCACTAAGTGGTTCTTTCTTCCGAACTCGGTCGCCACGCGTGTCCGAGTTGCAACATGGCGATTACCTACCAAGGCACTTCCACACGGCCCTCCTTCTCTGCTCACTTCGATAACAACCCGGGCTGCCTCTCGGCGAGCCTTGACCAGTTTTGGCAGCGGCACTGGCTTGACTGGGACGACCTCGCGCTTTCCTTGCGGACGGCCGTCGTACTCAAGTGGGCTGGGTGTTTGGGTTTATCGAACTGGAACGGTGCCCCTTTTGCGACCAGCGGCGGATTGCTGGGAAGGTTAATAGGATGGGGGAGCACTATCGGAAGAAGCGTGGATGTTGGGACAGACTGTATGTTTCCTTTGTTGAGTATATTGACGAGATTGTGTTGGGGGCGGAGTAGTTGTGTTGGTATGTTGTTGGTGGTTGGGTTGCGGGAAGGGAAGACGCGTAATCCGGGATGTCGCTAGTCGACATGAGCGCCCGTGAGCCCTTTGGGTAGTGATTATTGGATTTATGTTGGGAGGAGCGGTTGCGGGACGGGATTGCGCCCGTGGTAGTGTATTTTAGTTTGTGATTTTTGGGGCGCGGGGGAGACTGGTCGTATGCCGGAGTCGGCGGTACTAGTATAAATAAATTAGATTGAATGTTCTAAGTAATTTCCTTACTTCTATCTTCGCTCCGCCTCGGTAGCGAGCTTCAACCTCACGCAACGCATTTCGCTCGCTCACGATAACTTCATCGATACGATCATCGTTTCCATCTTCGTTTGTCGCGGTTGGTGATAGAATAGTTGTTCTCGCTTGAGAAGGTGTTCCAGAGGGAGATATCCGTGGTTGATCCCGGTAGGCTCTGGACACAGGCTTGAGTGAGGATGGCGACTTCGTCTGCCTCCTCCTCCTCTTCGGACTCTGTCCCCAACTCGCGGATGTCGTCCCCCGTTCGGTTCGACTCCAACCCCTCCTCCTCGCTTGAGACGGCTCGCGTCGCTTTGTCTCTTGCGCCCGTTTCTGAGGCTGTCCGTGGCCTCATCCCTACAACTACACGGTCGTACGCTGCGCCTGGCGGGGATTACAGTTTTCTGTCCTTCGCCCATGAACATGGCTGCCCCAACGCGGTGAACCCGGCGTTGGATGATTTGGTGAGGGGGTCGGTTGCCACAACCGCCCTTGTCACGATGAAAGAGGTGGAGTCTTTTGTGAAGTTGCCTATTTGGGAAGGGTTGTCCAGCCACCTGTGGCTTGGACAACGCCTCTACCACGGGCCTCTTCAATCGGTTCAACTCCGATCACGGTTCGGTGTACACACCGACCGTGCCCACCCCCTCTCCCCCAACGACTCGCAGGTTATCATCCCGGAGTCATCCCTCCTCCCGCCGACCAAGCAAGGCTCGACCACCACCACGGTTGAGGCCAGCTCCTGGTCCACCTCTCCCTCCCGCCCATCGAGCGGCTTTCGATAGGATAGTGGCTCGGGAACGCGCTAAGCGAGCCTCCACTGCTCCCTCCACCCCCTCGTTCCTGTCTGGGCTGTCTTCTTCTGGGCGAAAGGCCCTCTACACCACCGGGAAGTTCAAGTTGGACGACCCTGCCGATGAGGACTATGCCCCCTCGGCAAAGGAACCTCTACGCCGTGCCCGCTCCTCCTCCCCCCGCAAACGCGTGCCGCCCCGCCCTAGTCCCTTCTTTGAGCCCCGTTTCATGAAGGCGATTGATGTTGAAGAGGGTCGGAAGAAACAGATTGTCCCGGATGAGGAGTTTCCCATCTCCTGGACACCCACCGGAAGGGCCTGGCCCCCCCCGTGCTAGTTCCTTCCACTATTGAGGATTCCCCCCCCTCGTCCCCCCCTTTGCTGATCACCCAGGAAGTGGTGCCCATCGGCGAGGTAATTGTTCGGGACACCCCCATGGCTCTGGAGGAAGGAAAGAACTCGGAAGCGACCGGTCTGGGCGACAGCATTCACGCCCCCAGCTTCCGGGTACGCCTGTCCCTGGCTCGTCCCCTCCTGACTACGATTCTCTGCCCCCTACGTCGCCTGGGGGTTTTTTGGAAGGTCACTGCTGGGTATCCCTCCGGAGCACGGGCACTCCCTTGGAGGTGCCGCTACCGGAGACCCAGCCAGAGGATGCTGACGCTGCCATGGCTAAGGCTGACCAGATCATGGCCGAAGTGGATGAGATGATGGCGGCTGGTAAGTCCCCTCCCCCGCTCCCAGGTCTGGCAGTATTGTGGGGTCCATGTTGGAGGGCCTTGAGGATATCCGGTCCGGGAACACCCAGCCCCTCTTGTCACCTCTTCCCAGCGTGGACGGGTCCGAGGAACCTGACACTGTGGAGGATTCCGGACTTGGATGAAGATGAGATCGTGGAACGGTCCCCATTATGTGGGTGGGACGTCGGTTCCATCGCTTGGAAAATGCGGTTCGGACCTTGACGGATATAGTCGGCCGGCAGGAGGAGGAAATTGCCACCTTGAAAGGTAGGTTGGCCCCCCGCCGTCGTTCGTCTTCCCCCTCTGTGACTCCTGAGTCCTCAGGACTACCCCCCCCCATCCCCCGCTCCTCATCAGAGGGGTCTACTGAAGTCCCTCCAAGGGCCAGGGTGCTGCTGCTCCAACGGCTCCCTGCTACTAAAGCGTCCTTCGTGGACATGGTGAAAAGATGGCATACGTGCCCAAACCCGCCGTTCCACTGAAGACAAGACAGTTCCGGTCCGGCCCACTTCGGCGGCCTCCTCCCACAGCACCAGCAGTGGCAGCTCTTCCAGTGATGGGGGGTAGTCCTGAAGGTGGGAAAGCTGCGGAGGAAAGAGGGTAAGCTTGATGAGATGAGGGGAGAAGGAGAAGGGGATGGAAAGAAGAGGGAGAGAAAGAGAGGTAGGCGCCTGAGTGGTGCTGCCAGAAAGAGGAAAAGATGGCGGCTCAGGCCGGCCAGGAGAAGCATCGGCGACCCCGGCCAAGACTCAGGGGAAGACTACTACTGACGGACAGGCTACACACCCCCCGCTGCTGCCGCCCCAGTACCCACGGTGCAAACCCTTTCGTCGGGGCCAGCGCCATCAGGAGGATCTACAACGTGGTGCCTAACTTGATCCCTCGCGACGGCCCTCCTCGCAGCGCCAGTCAGCAGGGGCCACCACCAAAGCCGGCTCCACCCCAGTCCTCGCCTACCCCGATGCTAGGGGAAGGCACATCACAATGCGGTTCGCCACCCGCAAGGAAGTGGCCCTACCGGAGGGAGTGACGATCGAGGCCATCCGGAATCGTATCAACATCGTCTTGTCCAACTCGCCGAAGATTAGGGGTGTTAGCCCTTACGTTCGGGCTGGGCATATCCGGAACGAGATTGGGTGTATCTTCCTCACCCTGGCGGCCCACTCTGCCGCTGAACTTGGACCGACTCGACAAGGCCCGGCTGGCGCTGTTGAAGGAGTTTCACTCTCCGGAATTTGTTTTCCAAAGGATGTGAAGAAGGTGAAGATCATGGTGACGGGTGTCCCCCTTTCGGACACTGGCCGTGGCTCCATCTGGAAGGTTGACGGGTGGATTGGGGAGCAGCCTCGGATGGCTGCGCACTGACTTGGAGCTAGGTAATCCCGGCATAGTCACTGTGTCCCGCCCCGACATCATGGGGTCCATTCATGCCATGAGGCAAGCTAACAACGCCGTGTCTTGCGGTATTCGCTTTTGGTGGAAGAGAATGAGGCGGCCAAGGCTGCTTTGGAGGCTGGGAGGATCGGCTTCGGGGGGTACCCGAATGTTAGGGTGTTCACTGAGCACCGTACGGCGAAGTTTGTGGTAAGTGTTTGCAGGTGGGCCACTTTCAGGCCACCTGTGCCCTTCCTTCCCGTGTCGGTTTTGTTACGGGGAGCACCTGTCCCGGGAGCACATGTGTAAGGCTCTAGGGTGCCCCGGAGGCGTGGGGGAGGCATGTGGGCACACCCGCAGGATGTGTTGGTTGTGCGACAGGACCGATCACTTTGCTGGGTATGAAAGGTGTCCTGCCTTGAGGACTGACTTTAGGACTCCCGTGTCCTCCCCACCCGCGCGACGGCACCGGCCGCTGCCGCAGCCTCATCATCCGAAGTACCCGATGCTACGATAAGGGACCTGAGAGAGAAGACGGCCACGACGCCGGAGCAGAGGACGGTCACCAACTCCCAGGGTGGTGGAGGTGAGTAGTGATGAGGAAGAGGAGGCTGTTCCGCGGGAGAAGTCTGCCAAGGCTAAGGGTAAGGAGCCTGAACGACCCCCCCTTCCCCCTCCCCAAACGCGGTATTTGAAGAAGAAACCCGTTCCCAAGAAGGGCGATGCCATGTGGTTCGCCCAGTTCTGAGGGTTTTTTGAGTGACTTTGGCCCCTGTGGCCCGAGCGGATCTGTCGAGGCCCCTTTTAATGCGTATCACGGCGATAGCACTGAACGTGGGGAGGAGCAGCAGGAATCGGGCGCTGGCGTTTGATTTGTTTTCTTTTGTTGATTTGTTTTTTGTGTTGGAACCTCCGGTTGATTCGGAGGGACAGCATGTGCCGGTAGAGGTTGATGGTTGGGATTTGTTTTCCTTTGTTGTTGGATCGGGGGTGGAGGTGTTTGTTCGCTCGCACTTGTGTGGGCTGTTTGATGTTGTTGGGCATGGGGGCGCTTGTGCTCAGGTTGGGTTTTGGGAGAAGGGTGAGAAGAGGGTGCTCGCAGGCGTCTACATCCCACCTACACACACCAAGGCCGAATATCAGTCAGGGCTGAGGGACGTCGGGGAACCGGATATCGCGTTTGGTGATTTCAATGCCAGACATCGAGACTTGGGACCCACGGGCGGAGATGGCCAGGCAGGAACACTGCGGACGATGGTTGCGGGAATGGATGGCACCCCTCGGTTGCTGAACATGGCTCAGCCTGACCGACCGACGTTCCGCGACATATCAATGATAGACCTCTGCTTGTACCGACGGCCGTACCTACAGCACAAGTACCTTGATGTGGTGGGCTGCGAACATGCCGCCCAGACTATTCGACTCCATGTGGACCTACCTGACAATCTCATGAGAAGGAGGCCTGCTTGGAAGAAGGCGGTGTGGGGAAAGGTTGGGAAAGAGCTGGACGCCCTGAAAGAGGTGGATGATGAGCAGCTGTGGGGAGGAGTGAGAAGTGTGGTGGACGCACTCCCACGGGCTTCCGTTGGCAGAAGCCGGTGCGAGTGGTGGACGCCTGAGTTGGAAAGGATGAGGCTGGATGTGGCCCGGCTGAAAGATACTCCAAACGCACGCGGCGGAGCGGACGGAGGACTTTAAGCTGGCAAGGTGTGTTTACCGGGCTTGCCTGTTGAGGGCTCGGTTCGACCACATTAGGACCAAGCTGGCGGAAAGCAAGGACCCGACATCTTCAGGCTGGCAAGAAAGTTGGAGGCCAAGCGCACGTTGCCCTCGATGGTGCGTCCGACGGCTCCTTGGCTACCACACGCACGCCGAGATCAGCGACCTGATTCACACAGCTTGATCCTGGTGGTCCCGCCCGTGGATTGGGGGAAAGTGTGGTTGAGAATGGACAGTGCCCAAGAAATGGAAACGGCGCTGGCAAGATCTCCCCACAAACACGGGCCCCGGCGAAGACGATATCGGCTATCCCTTCCTAAGGTTTTGGAAGAGAGGGATGCCACGACATTGCGACGCCTCGTTGACTATGGGC